>JAPDOI010000051.1:852500-1260000 GCA_029168955.1 Aplectana chamaeleonis | reverse complement strand
AAAAACTGCCTTAACTCGTAATGCGTTATCACGTTAGCGTTATAACGCACAGCCCTGGTCAGTACCGAAAAACAGAACTTACGCCAGTCGGGGCTGTAAAAAAACAGGACTTACGCCAGTCGAGGCTGTAATCACCGTTGTCCTCATCGGGATCGTCTGAATTTGCTGGAGAAGGAAGGATAAAGTTTCCCGACTGTCTGGACCAATAACATCAACAGAACTTACGCCAATTTGGTTCTTGATGACCGTTGTCCCCATCGGGATCCAATACTGCTAAAGAAAAAAGGATAAAGTTGGACTAGTATCATCAGCAGCACTTACGCCAGTCGTCGTCCTTATTGGGGTCGTTTGGAAACGCTAAAGTAAAGACTACGATCTCTCAGATTTATGGGTCTGCCCGTAACAAAAGCAGGACTTACGCGCTTCCGGATCATTATCTTCTTCGACGAAAACGGGATTGACTGGACCTGCTAAAATCAAGAATGAGTCTTCTTGAATGCATTAAGCAGAAGCACGAATAGCACCTACGCCATCCGGGCTCGTAATGGTCTCCGTCCGAGTAGGGTTTGGTTGTAACAGCTTAAGTATAAAATTATTGTACTTGAGTTGATGGGGTGTGCTACACCAGTAAGACTTACGCAGTGAAATAGCGAATAATACGAGAATGGCTAGCATGGCGCAAATATTGTCGGCACCGCCGGAAATTCACTGCAAATTTTATGAGATACACATCTTATCAACTCCAATCGCGAGAATATTGGTCCGTGGTGTCACCCTAGTATGGTTTCCGTTTTCAAATTAGTCTGACGCATGGACAGGGCGGCTGACCGTGCGGAGTTGGCGGCCTCACTGGAGAATGGAGTTTCGATTCGCGCGGGGTGATCTACCGTCGCAGCCCCGTCCATTCATCAGACTAAAGTTATTGAGCCAACTCTATGTAGAACCGCGACGGTGGTTCAGGACGTGAATAAGTCGATTGGGGTCTGCTACACCCATATCCCCACTAATCCTACATTGAATGTAGGGGCCTACTTACGGCTGATAGCTGAAGACAATGGGTCAGGCCTGTCTCGTCAAGTGCAGCGGTTCCTGGCGAAACCCGTTCCCTGGCTCGTCAACGGTTTCGTATTCAATTTATAAGTTCACTTCGCGTGTAGAAAAAATATGGGTAGATCTCGTGACTTTCGTTCAACTTTTTATTACGTCATCCTTACGTCACCTTACGTCGGCAGAGTTTGACGGCGCTGGGGCTCTGAAGGGGCACTAAAGGTGGAAAATACCTGAATCAGAGACGCAGAGGAAAACCACACCAACCTCCTCAGTCCTCGTCAATCGGTGACAGGTGGGGCTGCCTCGTCGTGTACGAGCTTTCATGCTCATACAGCTTCATCATCGTTGCAGCTGACAAGGGAACCACTGTAGATCATAGTAACCATTCCAAATGAAACGTACTTTTCTAGAACCATTTTCGGACGAAAAGTCCGAATATGCTCATAGCAGATGTCTAGACCCACTCTGAAAGAAGTTATGAGCGTTTTTAAGGCTTCGCGGCAAGGTAAGGGTACCCCTCCATGAAATTTTCAAGATGTTTCTAAATTTTTCCCGGATTTTGCTAAAACTATGTATGTAAGGGTAATCTGAGGTGCTGAACACGAATCTGGGGTTCGCTTATCGAAATTTTTAGGTTTACTGTAGGTTACGGTAGGTAACATGCCACTTAAGAGACTAAAACTACCTTAACAATTCGAGAATCGACAAATGGACATCGGATCCGTATTTAGCACCCCAAATAATCCCCACATAGAAACATTGAGACAAATCTGAGACTTCGACCAAACTACCGTATACCCACCGCAATCTACCGTAAGCTGTCGAAGATCGATAAACTGCCATCAGATTCGTGTTGAGCACTCCAAATAACCCCCAGAAGAAAGATTTGAGCCACATCTGTCGCCTCATTTCGGAGATCTTCAAAACTCGATTTTGCCGTCAATATTTTCTGCCGGAGGGGAGCTTCGAACAAATTTGGTCGAAATTTTGGAAAAACGACAAATGAACCTCAGAATCGTGATAAGCACCTCAAGTAACCCCCAGAACGAATTTTAAGCCAAATCTGGAATATTTTTGTAAAACGCTCCGGGATCCCTTTAATTGGTATAAGTAAACGCCCAACCGAAAATCCGTACAAGTCTATAACGCTATCAGTCTGCGCAAAGTTTGGAAAATGTTGCTTCACCCAAACTTGGTCTAGGAGGATACATTCCGGCGCTGAACACGATTATGAGGTCGGTTACCGGATTTTCGTGAAAATAATGCGCTTTCTGGTGGGCACAATAGGTACGAAAATCAGAGAAAAAAACGCCTATAACTTCTTTCAGAGTGGGTCTAGGCAGCTGCGATGGGCATATTCGGACTCTTCGTCCGAAAATGGTTCTAGAAAAGTACATTTCATTTGGAATGGTTACTATGACTTATAGTGGTTCCCTTGTAAGGCGTAGCTCTCTGCCCAAACAGTATCCGTCAGACACCAATGATTTAACGAACTCAATCCCGTACTGCCTAACACGCAGACGTCTGAGAGGCAAACGATGGTGCGAGGGTCTGCTCCCTTTACCTCGTTGCCAAGGAGCACGACGCAGGTCTCGCTGGAGGGCAAGAAGGATACGCAGCAAGCTGGAGGTACGACTTTGTTACTGACCCCTAATGACTGGGTGGAGATCCGTACCCACATTTATGTTTTTGTTGTCCTATGACAACAGTTAAACGCATACTCCCATTTTGTGATCTATTATGTATTAGAGCATAGCATGGCACGGCCGCAGGCGCAAAGCTTAACACACTGTTTAGGCGGTGCCTATCCGCAGGACATGTATGCTTTATTCGAGAATTGTTGTCGTGAGATCACATTATTCTCATGAGCCCAGTGCGACGAGGTCGATCGAAATATGTTGATGACGTCATACTCTAATGAGTATTGATTGGCTGAAATGTGTGTAGCTCAAACAGTGTTGAAGGTCTGAATGTGTACGCAGTAATCCCGCAGTGGCAGTGCCGGTCTGTAGCGAGCATAGCGTGCACAGCTCTGTCTACCGCATGTACTGAAAAATCGCGGCGGCAGTTGCATCCGTTCCTTCGGACTCCGATGCAGCTGGAGGGCGGAGTGGCTCGTAATCACGACAGAAGACGCCTGTATTAGCTTTTTGTTCTAATATTAACTAGCAACAGTACTCTGTGAACCTAGTCTATTAGTTGTCAGCACATATTTTGTCTTATGCACCCTGTCGTGACTTTCGTTCGACTCCTTGGCCGCCGACTCTTTTTTTTTGTTAAAGGGCGGCAGAGTGCATAGGCGCTGGGGCGTCCTGGAACGGTAGAAACGTTAGAGAACAGGCAGAGAGGCAGTGGACGCCGGGCAGCCAGAGTCACGCGCATCAATTGCCTCCATTCTACTCGTACTTCGGTTCGCCGTGAGGCTGCCCGTCATAGTCATCGCAGTCGAGTCCGACCGCTCCTGCCCTCAATGGATTGTCATCTTCAGCACAATGAGTCGTAGCTCACTGTGTGAGCACTATGTGACATTCGGTGTCAAGAACGAAGTCATCAGGTAGGCTATCCCTACTGCATAAGAAGCAGACCTCTGAAGAGAGGACAATGGCGCCGGGGCTGTTGCTTCTACCCCGCATAAACAGCAGTTCGGATGCACCACTTACATGTACGACCCCTAGTGGCCGTAGAGGAGATCCGTCTCTGACGTATTAGGCACATTGTATATGAGAGAGGCTAAACGCATATTCCATATCTGGTGTTCTGTTATATACAAGTATACAGACAGATGTGAGGTAACTGAAAATGCTGAGATGATGGAACAAACGTATACGCTAGATTCCAAACCAGCTTATATGCAAGCGTATTCTGAATCAGTTTCCATTATTATTCGCCTCATCACTCTGGAGAAACTTTTAATTTCAACGCGTATTGTGAAATCAGCAGACACAGCATGGATGACTAGAAAACTTAATTGAAATTTCCACGAGAAGACATTCCGAAACGTTTCAATACGTTCTCATAACCTCCATTTCCGTGCTACTCGCAGGGTTGGGCTTCACTATCATAGGAGCGGTGCGGTTTTCAGAATGTTTTTTTCTTTTTCATAGTTGCTTTTTTCAAAAAAAAAACCGCTTCGCATCTACGATAGTGATAATACGACTGCGAGTAGCTCGGAAATGAAGGATATGTACAATGTACAATCACTACGAAAAAATGAGTGGTTGCACACTGACGTAGTATTACAAATTTCAGTTGTTAGAAAATAGCTACTGGAGTGAAATTCAGGTGTTTTGACAAGTTCGCGGATGATTTTTATGTGCTGACGGATAATTTTTATGTGTTTTGATTTTATGTGCTGACATACACCGAATTTCGAAGTAGCGATTTCGGGTTCAAACCTGTCAAAACTTATGATCTGCCGTGAATGTGTGAAAAGACCTGAACTCCTCTGTGGTGGTTAACTTCTAAGGGGCTGAGCAGAGTGCCACCGCCGCGCGGCGCGGCCTGATGATTGAGAGCCGTATTGATAGATCGCGGCGATCTATCAATACGGCTCTCCATCATCAGACCGCGCCGCGGTGGCACTCTGCTCAGCCCCTAACAATTTCAATAATGCTGCTAACATAGGGAAAAAAGGGGCGAAATGGGTTAGAATGGCAGCAAAAGCGTCTTTGGTCTATAACTTGCTTTGAAGTGCTCTATTATAAATTTTGAAAAAAAAACTATCTTATTCAACGCCACATATCTGTTCAAATCATATCAAGAAAGTCCGGGGAATTCTCGAAACCCGTTTTTGGGTAAAGTTGTTTCAGCATGCGGTATCGTATAAGCTCGCGCGCGGGGATGTGCGAAAATGGCTTCGCACATTGACATAAGATGACAAATTCTACTAGTTAGAAAATAGCCACTACAAAGGAATTCAGGCTCTATCCTATACGTGAGGGGCACCCAAGATGTACTCATAGAAGTGAAGGAAAGCCATGATAAAAGATGTTTGATACTGCTACCAATCATTTTTGTTATAGGCACAATCCAAGTTCGTCGGTAAAATTTGATATTACGGTCCGGCCGCTGTGTGTAGCAACCCTGCCAAACACGGAATCTCAACTCTGCAGAATAAGCGAGAAAAGTCGAGCACCCATTCCTTCCCCCCCCCCAAAAAAAAATCTGCACCCATTAGCTCCGCGCTTTTCAGAGCTTCCGATCTCAATGAAGACGAGACGCGTCATGGATTTTGATGTTCTTCCATCTTTTATTGGTCTAGCTTTATAGTGTGATCTGTTCAGGTGCGATGGCTGCGAATGAAGATGAAAAACAGGCCCGAGACTACTCGTCCACAAATTTTTCAACGTTCAAATTCACAAACGTTGAGAATCCATAAAGGCTCATTCATAGCTGGTCGCCTCGACCTGAAGTCGAAGCGACCAACAATACTGTCGCGATCCGAAATCGCTCCGTGCCGCGACTTGAAATCGTATCGTCCAGCGATTTCAAAACGCTCGGGCGGCCGCAATTTCGCCTGAAATAGACGGACGATTGCGGACCAAGCCACGGGAATGAAAAAAAGCTTTTTTCTCGGCATTCCTACTTATTTTTTGACATTGTTGCCTTTACCTTCTAGATGAAATTGTTTTGCAGTTTTCAAACAAAAAAAAATGGTTCCAAAAGAGGAAGGGGTGGAATTTGCTTGAACAGCAACATAAAACTAAAGCTAAAGTTACTAGTTGCTCGAAGCCGGCATGAAATGTAATTATTGGGTAGCCTCATTACATTTTCTCATCTCTCTCATCGTAAAGGTATGATAAATACTCGTTTTTCCTTTTCACAAGCCGTATTTTGTGCGAGTGAACTGTGACGTCTGCAATTTCGCGCCACATAAGCAAGGTTGTGACGAAAGATTGCGGACTAGTCGCTTCGACTAGACGAATCGCTTCCATCATGTAAGGGACGCGATTAGTCGAAGCGACCTAACAAAATCAAGCAGGTCGCTTCGACCAGCTATGAAATACCCCAGTCGCTCGGCGATCGCTACCTGAACTGCAAACTGTTCCAAATCGTCGCGATTCAGTGCAAGATCTGCTGGCGCGATGGGTTTTGTGACTGTTGTCAGCGCCGCGACTACTCGAAGCGGCCCGCTATGAATGAGCTTTAACGTGATTCGTAGCGGGTTCTGAGCAACTCTGAAGACACAGTTGTGATCAGCACCAAATTTTCTCTAAGATTAGCACGAGAGTTGGAAAACGATTCTGAGGTTGGACTGTGCCTTTACGGAAATTCATAGAAACGATTGATAACGTCACAAATCAGTGGTTCATCTCATTTCTGTCTTGAATCCTGGGCGGCCCTCCGCCTAGGATAGTACCAAAATTCGTGTTTTGACATGTTCGCGAAATATTGTGTAGTTTCCGTATTCGATTTAGTCTGACCCATGGAACAGGCGGCTGGCCGTGCGGTTCCAGCGGCATCACCCGGCCAACGGGGTTTAGATTCGCGTGTTTACTTGTGGACACCACATTTCGAAATAGGGATTTCCGGTTCGAACCTGTTCAAACCTATAATATGCCGTGAATAAGATCAGAGACCTGAATTTCACTGTACTGGCTATTTTCTAACAACTAGAACCAATAATTCTATATACCCGTTAGAATATCGGACTCTCCCTCAATTGTCTTTGCGGATGACTTCAATGCGCACACGTTCTGCTCGTCGCTTGATTCTGATGCTAGAGGAGGTGACGTCGAAGAATGGGCGGAGGAGTGCGATCTGGTTATCTTAAACGATGGCCAGCCCACTCGTCTCCCTGCCAACGGCCGATCATCTAGCTCAGACATCTCCCTCGTCTCTTCCAATCTCTCTAATGCCTGCTCTTGGTCGACATCCACAACTCTTTCCAGCGATCACATCCCTGTCTTTGTCGATATTGATCTCTCTAACTCTCTTGCTCCCTAGACAGGTGTTCGTCATCGTTCTTATCTTAATTTGGGCCTTGCAGACTGGAGCCTGTTCAGGGAGGTTGCGATCCGCCAAGCGGCTGATTATCCGTGGAATGGCGATGTATATCAGAAGGAGCGCCACCTATCTGATGCTATCTTGAAGGCTATGAAAGCTGCGATCCCTGAAGGTCGCGTCAAGACCTTCTTTCCCAATGTCACCAGGGAAACACTGCAGAAGATAAGGACAAGGGACGCAAAGAGAGCCGCAAATCATCTTGACCCAGACATCGCTGCGCTGGATGATGAGATCAGGAAGGACCTTGACAGGCAGAAGAAGGAAACTTGGGAAAAGTTCACTGAGAAGATGAACTTCAGAAATGATGCAGCAGCAACGTGGAAGGCCTTGAAAAGGATCTCCGGAAAGTTCACCTCCGCCGACAATTCCACGATTGAGTTTGAAGGTGGAGTCTTCAAATCAGGGAAGGAGGCCGCAAATGCTCTTGGGAAGCATTTTTTCATCACTAGAACCAAAAGAGAGAAGCAGAACAGAATAACTGTACGGGAACTCTGTAAGTTGCCTCTCATGGATGTAGATGATGCAGTCACGCCTGCACAGGTCGAGAAGGCAATAAAGGAGATGAGCAACTCGAAGGCATTAGGGCCAGACGGTTTGAGCCCTGCAGTCCTGAAGAGACTGCCCAGAGAACTACTGCCCTTTATTGCTGACGTCATAAATACATCGTTTCGTACATGTATTTTACCCCAAAACTGGAAAGTGGCTCGTGTTATTCCACTGCCGAAGCCGGGAAAGTCACCATCCACGGCTAAAGGGTACCGGCCGATCAGTCTGCTCTCACCCATCGCCAAAATTGCCGAAAAAACTGGTTGTGGAGGAGCTTGCCGAGCATAACAGCCAACAGCAGCACCAACATGGTTTCCGTAAATTACATTCCACCACTGCGTTGTTAGAAATTGTGAGCTATGTGCTGGACGGCTTCAGTGCCATCAAACCCCAACGTACTGTTGGTGTGGCCCTCGACTTAACAAAGGCATTTGACACTGTCAATCTAGGCCTGCTATCAGGGAGTCTGTTGAAGTCTACCATAAAGCCCTGGCAGAAGCAATGGATAACTGCCTTCACTAAAGGACGTCGGGCAAATGTGCTATTCCAGGGACGTGTTTCCAATAGCATCCCCATCGCCGCTGGTGTCCCTCAAGGAGGAGTTTTATCGCCTGTTTTTTTCAGTTTATATCTAGAAGATCTGCCCGGTCCCCCTCAAGACATCAAGGTCGTTGCATACGCGGATGATATTACTATTCTGTGCCGAGATCGCGACATTAAGGTAGCCACCAGTAAGATCAATGACTACTTGATCGAGTTGAAATGTTTCTTCGATCGCAAAATGCTCACAGTCTCTGCCTCCAAATCGTCCGTCACCGTCTTTTCCACTGATAATGCAGAGCACAGTGCCCATCCTATGGTCAAATGGGACGAAACTCAATTGCAGGCCACCCGATTCCCCAAGCTGCTTGGACTCGTGTTGGATCCTTCATTGAAGTTTCATAAGAACACTGAGCAGAAGCAAGCCACAGTGAAAACAAGGCTCAACGTCCTGCGTGCTCTCGGTGGAACGTCCTGGGGATGCAATAAAGAAACGCTCCTGACCACGTATAAGGCTATTGTTCAACCCGCCTTGGAGTATGCTGCGCCAGTCTGGCAGCACATCGTGTCGGACACCTCTTGGTCCAAGCTGCAGCGCGTCCAAAATTGAGCTCTGCGAATTGCAACAGGCTGTTCTAAAAGCTCTCCAATAGAGCACTTACATGCCGAAGCTCGCATCTTGCCAGTTAGAGACCACTGCCAACTCCAGCGCAACAAATGTACATTAACATCGTGAAGCAGCCGAATCATCCTTCGCGAAGAGTACTAAACACGGTGAGAGAGAGATGTATCAGAAAGCCTTTCGCTGATGCTCCGTCGAAAGTGAGATGTGATCGATGTGCAGAGATGGACTGAAGCACAACAAGAACGCCTCCGTCTCTTGCGCGCGGAGCATACCCGATTCGTGAAGGAACACTTGAGCAGAGTTGCCATAAACCCCATCCTGGGAGTCGCACCTCCAAAGGTCTCCGAGACAGAGATGGAACTTGGCAGGCGTGCCAGGTGCACCCTTGCATCGTTACGCTGTGGACACTCCCCCATGCTTATGTCATACTTGCATAGGATTGACAACAGCAAACCTGACGAGTGTCCTGATTGCGGTAGTCAAGGGCATACCTACTGCGCACCTGTTCAATTGCCCGAAAAGACCGACTACATTGACGACAATGGATCTGTGGACGAACCCAGTGCTAGTGGCCGAGTTTCTGAACCTATGACAGAACCCCTCTCTGTGGCTGCAAAGAAGAAGAAGAATATCAGACACAGACTTGAAAAATTTATTTCAATGGCTGATTGTCGCAGGTATACGAACAAATCACGAGTTTATTGAGAATTCAATTGCTTATTAATTGATTTTTTCCTATGATAACTAATTATGTAAGTTCGCAGAGCCCGGTATTCGAATGTGGAACTTCGTTTTTTTCCTTCACACCGCAATCCGACAGCGTTTTTCCCTCGGTGTACCATTTCATTGTTTGTACGTTGCCGCTGAAATCAAACAGTTATCCATTGACTATTGATCAGAGAATTTTTAAAAAATTCTGCACGGAAAACACCTATCATTACGAAAAATTCTACGTGATTTGGATGAAGGAACAATCAAAATTGATGGCACTGACCTCTATACAGTGAACTGCTTCAAATATCACGGCTCGAAAATCACCTCGGTAGGCGATGAGTCATCGGAAATTCAAGGACGCGTAAGGGCCGCTTGGATGAAATGGAGAACAACTATGTGCGACAAGAAGATTCCACTCCGTCTCAATTCAAATATCTACAAGGTGGTCAAAAAATCAAAGTGGGTGAGAAAAATCCGTCACCCACTACCCTAGTGAGTCCTGGCTGATTACTAAAGCTGTCGAACAGTCCCTGTATGGAGATGAGAATACTCAGATTGTCATTGGGTATCAGTCTGAGGGATCGGATCATGTACAGCATTGTACGTGCCACCTTCGGAGTTGCACCAATATCTCGAAAGATGAAGCCCGGCTGAGATGGTTTGGACATGTTCAACAAAAAAGATGCTAGTCCCGTGGTCAAGACAGCACCCAATATGGAGGTGGCTGGTGTTAGGCCACGAGATAAACCGTAAACGGGCTGGCTCGATCGCGTGAAAACCATAAGAACGTAACGGCCAACCGAACATTGCTCGACACGACGCGGTCGCGTCACGGCCCCATAAATTTCCAAGTTTTTACTGCGATTGTGTCATATCTTGACCACCGGTTGTACTGGGCTCCTAATTCCTAATCCATGCAGATCCTCAACTGCTGACCCCCGGAGAAGGACGAAGAAGAATAGTTTCGTATCGATTAGGTGCTATGCAGAACTGCGGTATGAAACTATTTCGGTGGGGGCACTCAGGATTCGGTTGTAGAATGAATGATGCCGCTTTCAGAAGTCGAAGTATTTCCATGGAGTCTCCACGAAAACAATGACTGATTACGCTATCAGGCATATGGTCATCGGCCCAAATTTTCATTTTTATGAATGAATCATTTCATTTTTTCGAGTGCCCCCCCCTCCGAAATAGTTTCAAGCAGAAGGGGTAGGACACTGTGGCGTTGTCCATGACCACGGCCATTTTTCCGCGCTGAAACCACTTTCCTGGTTCTAGAGGGGGACGAAAGCCCCTGGTTGATCTTCAAATTGCACGGCGGCACGGAGAAATCTGTGTGGCCAAGTGGGATAGCATACTGACTGCCCCAGTGCTGCGATAGGCCTCAGCTTCTATGTAAGCAAGTAAGTAAGTGAGCAAGATATGGTGGTTAATCCGTCCTCCATTCCATTTTAGTCCGAATTCAGAGTGCCCCCCGTCTGGGAATATGTAGTACAGAAATTAAATTCGATGGCGACGGACATATAATGATTATAAAATCTCACGGAGGATAGTAGTGACAGACGACACCAGTGCCTCCATTGTTACAGTCGATGATTCCACATCCTATTGTGGAGGTTTTGTCCCAGAAAATCTCAAAGAGGGCAACTTTTGGTAGGGCACTTGGCTGTGGCTGATCTACGCTTATTCACCTGGGTGGCGTGCCCAATTTGTTTGTTCCAATCAGTGAGGCTGCGTGCACCATACTGTTCGATCTCATCTGCCCACAGCCTTGTGGCGTCCTAGAGAAAAGCAATATCATGTTTTTTCTAGAAATCAATCCTTCATCTGACCTAATGCATACCCTGGCAGCATCTGTATACGGTTGTTTACCGCCGTAAGCGTAAAGATTCTCCCCAACTGGTCCAACTGCTCCTTGAGAATGAACCATTTGGCACTGACTTCTTCGGGCCCACTCAATGGCAGTTTTCTCCAGTGAACAGTTGTACTTCTGAAAAAAATCTGTCAAACTTTGGTCCAATTACAGTGCAAATATTTTGCTCACTAGTTGAAGCATTCTGGCCGCGGGTGGTAGTCTCTTCAGGGGGCTGCTTTGCGCTTTAACTGTGTAGTCTCCCTTCGCAGCCTTTGATCTGTACTCGTTGTGTTTTTCAAGAAGTATCTGTCGTTCGTCGTTCTTCATATGGCCGCCGCAGTCTTCTGTCAACTGGCCAATGGTCAGATTGGGTGTGATTATAATGGCTAAAGTAGAGAAGGGTAACTCATCCTGAATGTATGAAATCTGGAGCACCAAAGAAACTCACGTAGTGCGATTGCGAAGAATATCAGAATGCCAAATGTCACTCCAATAATAATCTGCGCTTTCAGCGATTTGCTGCGAAATTCGCCCCAGGTATGTCTTAACGACTCCATCTACGAGGGCTCTGACGTTGAGGAGTTGGACGAAGAGGACGACGTGGCTAGTAAGTGGCAATGAGACCTACTCTGCTGAATGATCAGCTTTTGTATGAGCGTTGATATGTGATTGCACTGATTGGATCAGGCTGTTACCGCGGCTTTGAAGTCGATTTGAACTTTGAGTGTATAGCAAAGTTTCATCACCGCAACAAGCGCGTCAACACGCTTGCACTGGACCTTATATTTTGACATGCTATCGGTGATGAAAATTGTATGTGCATGGAGTCGATGCATGCTGAAGCGTGCTAGTGCTGCAAACATGTGAGAGCGTGCGATGTTCGGCAAGTGGTGAAACGGCTCTGGCTTGTCCCGATTCGTAGAAAGACATGATCGTCTCTGTCGTATGCGTAATTGTTAGAGTTGTATCAATGTATTTATGAAGTTGTTCTACAAGTAATTGTAGCAAAAGCGTGATGTCACCGCTCCTCAAAGATGTTTGGACGGGGTCGGTCCCACAACGGAGGCTTGACTGTTTCGGGCGGCGTCATCACTCTTCGCCCCTGCCGCGACCCAGTGCGGTTGATTCTCCTATTGATCCGTGCTTACGCAGTGTCGTGCCGTGCTTCGTTCTCAAACCCTTGGCCTTTAGAATCTTGCAGCATTAGCTATAATACAGATGACTTATGATGAGCACCTTCGATAAACAGGTCTAGCCCTATTTCCCTTACGGTCTTTATGTTGTAGACTCTAGCTCTTTCCCAATATTTGTCCTTGAGCCATTCAACGTCATTCATGTGTGTCGCATAAAATATGTATTTATCAAGATTGTCCGCTGTAATGTTGGTCGATTAATTGTCATCTGGCCATTTCTTCATAAGAACATTTCCCGGATCTTACCAAGCTTGGCGGAAGGCTATTGCAAGCTTGCGCGATCGGCTTGCGTAGTAGCCAGGTTAAAGTCACTATTCACGATAATCTTCATCCTCGAATTTTCCATGACAAACGCTTCTCGTGACTCTCAGAAGCAGAACAGCGTCGAAGAAACGGGACGAAAAGGTACCCAGGAGCCGCAAAACGGCTTAGAAAAGTGGGCGAACCCCGCCGCTTTGGGCAAGTCCGGCCCCTTTCCGCCCCTCGACGTGAACAATGGAATACTCGAGATCGTGAGATGAGCGATGGTTTCCGATCAGAAGCCCCGTTCTTCCCTTCATTCTAAACTTCTCTCATTACTCAGGTCAGCTCACATACATGGCTGCAAAAGACGGAAGTTACAAGTGTCGGACAAATCGTCCACCATGCTTCCCTAGCTCAATTTTGAAGGGGCCGTAACTCCGTTCTCAGGTCTTGTACAATTCCAGAGACTTCATTAAAATCAGAATGGGACCGTTTTCAAGATAGGCGAAAAAACAGAATAGGGATTTTTATCGTGAACACTGCCTTCAAACATCGATCTCTGATAGACATTCAAGTAGACAGCCAGAGCGTGACCATGCCGACCACACAATGGTCCGTGTCGTTCTATCCTCTTGCGAAGGTGGCCACTTGTGTAAATAACCATGGGCACTCCCTAATTCCGGTTGCCGATATGGAACGGTATATCTTATCGATTTGTTGTCGACAACTGTGAATAACTGGAAGGTGAACGTTTTTTTAATGCGACTTTTCGTTTCTTGAAGGCGGTTATGGTCCGCGGATAGCTTTAGTGTATAGCCTGTGGAAAAATTTATTTACCAAACCCTGGTCGAGAGTCTCCCTTCCTGGAAACTACGCTAAGAACAATATTTTTTAAATCATAGAAATCACAAAAGTTTATTAAAAGTTCACTTGTTCGATGATTGTCTTTTTTTATGATAATTACACAAGTTCGCAGAGCCCGGTGTCCGAATGTGGAACTTCATTTCCTCCACGTGCACCACACCTCGACAGCGTTCTTCCCTCAGTGTACCATTTCATTGTCTGTACATTCCCTCTGGAATGAAACGACTCTCATCCATCAATGAAAAATTAATTCTTAAATGTGTTTAGGATTAACTTATGATCATTAGTTTCGTGACTTCCGTACGACTGATTTCCTTAAAGGCCGCGCCTGTCCTCTCCGCGCCTGGTCCCGCCACGACTACTACCGTATGCCGATAATCGTAAAGAACTCCGCGCGCCCTGCCTACCGATTGCGCCGGGTTTCCTCATTCTGGTGTGCGTGCGGCGACAGTGTGCGGCGGCTGCTGTCGACTTCTCCTGCCCGATGGTTCTTCGATGCAGTGGCGACCTGCCTGCAGCTCCAGCTCCTGCCAACGCCTGATGGTCGAGTGGACATGCGAGGTCGCAAGGAGAAGAGCTCCAGCCGCGTCAACGACAACGACTCCTGCCGACGACAACGACGAACATCTCAGGTAAAACCCCGTTTCCTCTGGCTTGGCCTCTGCGAGAGCTTGACACACGTCTGCTCGTACGCCCCGCTATGAACGGGGGTCGTTGCTGGCTCCAAACTCCCCTCCTAGCTAACTGGGCGAGGTCTGCGTCCCACGGGAGTAGTGAGGTTGGACTGCGTTTTAAAGTTTATTTCAGGTCACGTAAAGAAGTTCTAGCAAAGAGTGTCTTGTTCTGTATGAAAGTATGGTATTGCGTAAACACTGTATTTGCTGACTATTGTACCGTGACCGCGAGCATAGCGGGGAGTGTGATCTGGTATACGAAGGTGAAACTGTTGTTCTGTGTGCCTGTAAGGCGTCATACCATTGTGGACGTGGTCAGAGGGTATCGGGCCTATCCCATGTGAGACAGTATTATACCACATATTCATCCGCGTGGCGGGCTTAAGCAAGGGGCGCCGCGAAAGTCCTCTGGTCCAGTTGTGTGTGACTAGCGGCCGACGCCCTCCGTTATAAGATTAAAAATCCAAGATATAAGAAAGTAGCCTCCCCAATGAAGTTGGTATCGTCCGTGTCTCTCAAATAGAAAGCTGAGCTCAGAAATCAGACGCGAAATCATTTGATCGATAGCCGTCCATCGTTTTGTAGCAAGCCACGTTCCCGCCAAGCAGCGTCGCAGCTTGGCCGGAAATTGACACTCAGGATAACGAAGTGCACGAACTCATACTCCGCTACTGGCAATGTTATACTTAGTCGTACTCCTGGGGTCGTATTCGCCAATAACCCGCCGGGTACCCGCCGGGTAGTCGAAGGGTAAATGAGGTGAAATTTCAGTACAAAACGCGCGCTCCACGGCCACCTCTCGCCTCCCTTGGCTTCCCTCGCGACCGCCGGAATTTTTCGAATAGAATAGCTGAAGAATGACCGCTTCGCGATGGAATCTTTATCTTTTTGCAGTGATATCGATACGTAACACAGTTTGCATTTCCATCTTACATGGCGTGAGATGGGTTAATCTGCTCCTCTGCCGAGCGCGGTATCATCCCTTCCGCTTCCCTTCGACTAAGCTTGGCGGGTTGTTGGCGAATACGACCCCTGGGGTGCGTTCCAAGAAGATTTCCCTGGGAGGAAAAATGAATCTGATAAGAGCCGACCAATGATAGATTGAAGAACCTCATGAAATGAGCCTATCTGTTAGATTATCATTCGTTATATCTTATCGGACCCATTTTCCTCCTATGAAAATCTTCTTGGAACGCACCCCTGTTCATTACCCTGCTTTGAGCTGCGGTACGCGTTTTTCAATCAAGTTTTTGGTGTATCAATCGATAGCGAAGCAAGCATGTTGTAGCAATTAAAAAGCTTGAAAAACAAAACACGGAAAGCGGCTACGAGGTCGTGTGTCCGGTCTGCGCCCTTCCATGTGGCCCTTTTACGGGATTATTCTTGCGATGGTGATAAATCGTTCGCTTAGGCCTAGTTCAGAGTTCGATGGCCATGCGATCCGATATCACGATAATTATGAGAATCAATCCTGTTCGCGCCGCACGTCGATCATCATCCGAGGCGTGCTATCGCAGCGATGCAGTTGTGAAAGAGACCTTTCCGGGTTCGCCGATGCACACCGAGATCAGCCGAGAACGCGGCGATTACAGTAGCAAAGGGCCAGTGGAGGACCAAATGCGGACTACGAGTTCGTGCCCTCTGCCAAGACAGAGCACACGAAAAGGACACGGGTCATACATAGTATGTGTCTACACGTTTGCACCAAATGGCGATCTAGTAATCTCTCGTCCGTATCTGTCAAAACACACAATCTGTGGCGATCGAGTTAATACACTTGAACAAGACTGTGGTGACTTCTGGTATTTTATTTTGAATATTTAATGCCTAACGAAGGTCCGAGAAATGGTATATAATCACAAGATATCACAAGGTTGCTGGGTTGAATACAAAACTTAGGTGTCAGGCAGGAATCGAACCCGTATCCCATCGCTCTCTGCGCGAGAGTGCTACCATTACACTATTGACAGGCTAGCATAGCTCTACAGGGGGCAACCCTACAAGCGCTTATCCTGTCCCAATGGAGGGGGGGGAGAGCGGCGAGCGCTGAAGTGAAATTTGTTTGATTTGAGCACTGCCAGTGACGGCAGTGCTCAGATCAGACGAATTTCACTTCAGCGCTCGCCCCCCATCGATTGGGAGGGGACAAGCGCCGGCGCTTGGAGGGTTGCCCAATGTAGAGCTACGCTAGCCCACCCCCCAGTGTATGAGTCAGCTCCGGCCCCACTCCGGTGACTATTTTCTAACGACTAGAATTTATAGTCTTGTGTATTTGTGGCTGTTAACAATCTGACACACCAGCCAATCTAAGTCGGTCGCTAAGCTGCTAACGAAAACCTTACGGCGGATAGTAGTGGCAGACAAGACCTGTCCCTCCATTGTTGCAGTCGATGATCCCGCATCCCATTGTAGAGCTTCTGTCCCAGAAAATCTAAAAACAACAACGGGAGGTGAGATAAGGCAAAGCGACTTAAACACTTTCATTGGCTCTATTGTATGCTACGTCGTTGTCGCGAGCGACAGGCGTGTCATCTAGTACTGATCGCATTTGTACCAGCTTTGAAAAAAAGGCGGCGGCTATCGCAGATACGATGGGCGCTCGTCCGTCGCTGCGACGCGTTCTGATGGGTGTCATAAAGGATCTGCAGACATGAAGTCGCGGCGTTGCTCGCTGCGGCGAACAGAGCTATGTGGGTGATACAATATCGATTACATTCGGCTACGAGGACGACCGACGCGGTGAGAAAGGCGTCGAAGAGACACTGCAGTGTTTCCACGCCGCGAAGGCCCTGCGTCACTGCCAGCGAACGGCAACCGTCGCGGCGTCAAGACACTGCGGTGTCTCCTCGTCGCCCATCACGCTGGGTGAGTCAGTCCCTTCGCCGAATGTAATCGATATTGCATCACCCAGCGCTGTTCTTTGCTGCGTGCAACGCCGCTTCTTTAACTCTGCAGGCCCCTATGGGGGTCTGTAGAGATGCACCGACCGGCGACTGGTCGCCGAGCTTCAGACCTGACGCGGCGACAAAAATGTTCCGGAACATTATCGTCGCCGCGTCGGTTGCCGCTCGCTGGCAGTGAGTGAACCAGGGTCGTCGCAGCGTCAAAACACTTTGCGGTGCCCCCTCGTCGCTCTTCACGCCGCGTCCATCGTCGCCGAATGTAAGCGATATCGCATCACCCAGCGCTCTCAGTCACTGCGAGCAACGTCGCGACTTCAGCTCTGCAGACCTCAAGCGCTCCAGACTGTGTCGCACTTTGTTGCTGGTCGCTGTGCCGTGCACTGCGACCAGCGACAATGGCGGGATTTCCAGCTTCGATGTTCATCCCGTTTGTTATGCTGGAGTATGTTTTCTAATTCTTCGTCGCTACACTGGGTACTTTTCATTGTTTTGCACCTATTTTTCAATTTTTCATTTGTACCAGGTTTCCTCATGATTATGCAAACCATTTCCTTCCGGAAGTTCTGTGCCTAGTTGACCTTTGTACTGATTGGGACTTTCGGTACAAAGGCCAATTCTTTTGGGTTTTACCCAGTTTCAGTATCGTCGGAATGCCAGCCTTCAAACGCGATATTAAACGCAATCATAATGAAAAAACAGGATTTTGGTCTGCATTTTTGAGCTTGCACACTATAATACGCGAATCTGAGGAAGCTGCCACAGCGATCGGCCCTTGGAAAAATTGCCGCTGTGTTCAGCGACCGCGACCGAGTGACACAGAAGTATACCATTACCCTTATGCAAAATCACCTGAGTGGCGTGCCCGATTTGTTTGTTCCAATCTGTGAGGCTCCGTGCACCATACTGTTCGATCTCATCCGCCCACATACTCGTTGCTACCTACAGAAAGGCAGCATCATGCTTGCTACGGATTGATCCATGGATTGGTCTGAATTCATACCATAGCAGCTTCTGGATACGGCTGCTTGCCGCCAGAGGCGTAGAGGTTCTCTCCAACTCGTCCAAGTGCCCCTTGAGAATGAATCATCTGACACTGGCTTCGACGGGCCCATTCAAGGGCAGTCCTTTCTAGTGAACAGTTGTATTTCTGAAATAAATCTTTTGGAAACTTGATGCAAATTTTCGAGTCCAGTGTACAAAGTCCTCACTAATTGCAGCATTCTAGCAGCGGTGGGAAGACTCCGAAACGCACTACTCTGCGCTTTGATTGTATACTTTCCTTTTGCAACTTTAGATCTGTACTCATTATGTTTCTGAAGGAGTACATCTCTCTCCTCGTTTCTCATTCGACCGCCGCAGTTTTCTGTCACCTGTCCGAACTGAGGTTTGGATTTGAATGGCGCTTTGGTTTCAGTTGCTGGAATTATGATGAAGGCATTAGAACGCATTGTTCCGTAGCTTCAAGTAGACTTACGCCATGGGAAGTTTGGGAACCAATCGTCATCTTCAAAGGGATTCGTTGGCTTTCTGGTTCGACCTGCTGGAGTAACAGGTAAACTGTTTTGAGAGCACGAGTCTATGAGATCACCAAAACTCACGCCGTCTAGGTCGGGGCCAATCGAAGTCGAATTCAGGATCGAATATGAGTGCTAAATACAAAATGGTAGAGGAATAAGCTCTCTAAGATACATCAGTGGATAGCTTCAAATAACTTACGGTCTTCTTGTGTTGGGTACCGTCCGTGGTTTCCATGGGGTTTCTTTGGCTTTTTCGTTCTTGCTGAAGTGTATAGCAAATCAGTCTGAAGTTCTCGTCAGTCGACCGAAGGCCGGACTGAGCCGTCATCTCCCGTCCCTAGCGATCCTGCGCCGCCCTGCCCCACCCCTAGTGTGTCGGCTGTGTTATTCAGCTATTTGCTGAAACTTATCTATGTCTTCTGGAACAACTAGCATCAAGAAAAACTCGAATGCTCTTTCGGAAGAGACGACCCACTAAAGGATACAATACGATTCTTGAGAATTGACCTACAGCTGGGTTGGTCATATACCAGGTTGTCCAATAATTCTTGTTCGAAAATTTCACCATTTTTAATTTTTTTTCGACTTTATTGAAAAACAAGTCTAATCAACATATAATCATCACAGTTATCCACAACGGTGGCCCATCCATTGGGCAGGTCACCGATGCCCTTCGCCCAGAACTCCGGGGGTTGCTACTCGAAGAAGTCCGCGATGTCGGATTTGAGGTTGTCGTAGTTGGTGAATTTTCTTCCGGCCAAATGGTGCTTCAGCGGGCGGAACAAGTGGTAGTCTGAGGGGGCGAGGTCCGGGGAATACGGCGGATGGGCAACCGTCTCCCAGCCGAGCGTCGCCAACTTCTGCTGGGTCTCCTTCGCCACGTTGGGGCGCGCGTTGTCGTTCAGCAGGTGGACCAAGGCACGTCGGGGACTCTTTTCTTGGATGGCGGCGGCTAGTTTCTCGAGCTGATTGGTGTAGATAGAGGCTTTGACCGTCCTGCCTTGCGGGAGCAGCTCGAAGTACAGCATGCCCTTGGTGTCCGTAGAAGGCCTCCCGCTGTGCTCCCTGTCCTCGAGGTTCGTGTCGCCGCTCTCGAAACGATTGAACCAGCGGCTGACTGTGCTTTGAGACACTGCATCCTCCTTGCACGCTCTGCAGATGTTGGCGACCGCGGTGCCCGCGTCGTTGCCCAGCAGCCACCCGTAGTACACAAACGTACGAATTCGACCTTGGTCCATTTTAGCTTCTACTGGTAGCTAGACGCGGAGACTGCGCCTTATATACCCCTAGCGTAGAACTTTGGAGAACCTTCTAGAAGGTTCTTACACTTGCCTGATATTAAAACACTTCTTGGGAAAATTATAGAATTTTGAAAATTTTCGGACAAGTATTATTGGACAGCCTGGTACATTGGATCCGAATCGAAAAAAATTTGGATACTCGGATTTCGGGTAACTCAAAAATCAAAGGTTTTGGATATCCGACTCAAATCGATAGAGTCGAAATAAAAACATCGGATAATCCGAGTCATCCGGATAGAAAGGCTAAATGGATAGTCGGATTACGGATCAATCCGAAAATTAACGTTTTTTCGATGATTCGGAATTTGGATCATTTTCAGAAATTGAGGAACCCGTTCGATCAATTGACCTTTTTTCGGTGAGTCGGAATCCGAATATCCGAGTCCGATACAAGTGGGTTTAATGCACTCTGACGAAGATTTTCAAGAAAAAAAGGCCTTCTACCGTACCATGATAGAACAATTCATTGATAATCATCTTTATATCGAAACATTCGCAAAACAATTCTATTTTTTCAAAATTTGTTCATCAATTTCGTAAACACCAGTGAATTCCTGTCTGAACCTCTTCGAACAGGGTTGCCCGCTCGATCAATACACATGATTTTTTTGGAGGCAATCGTACCCTCATTGCGCCATACTCGCAAGAACAAATCAAACGAAGAGGATCAATGCCTTATATGCGCAAACTCTACGCTGGCGGTGCGTAGAAATGCGCCGGAAATTTCACACTGTGCGCCAATTGTATGCCTGTAGTGTCTCATGCAAACTGGGGCGTCGACAACAGGTTGATCCGCCCACAATGAGCCACCGCTGGCCAACGCGCCGATATTTGGCAGGGACGTGGCAGCTAGTTATGGTCTGGTCGAGCTGATGTTCAGCTAGCGTTTTCGCGCTCTAGATAAAAGGGAAGTATACGACGCATTTTCAGGCATGCTTTGTCAGGCTGGGCGACCCAGCCGTGACGCGTGCCGGTGTGCCGACCGCGACGCGTGCTGGTGTGCCGACCACAACGCATGTCGGTGTGAAGTAGTGCCCGAGCTAGATGAAACAGACCTGCAGGATGTGAACTGTTGCTAAATAGGCCGCTAAACGCGACAAATAGAATTGTCACCAGCCCGACAACAAGGTAAACAGCCCGACAACATCGAAATGTCAACAGCTCGACAACAAAGACAACAGGGGGCAACGGGCAGGTCTCCGGCTGACGATGTGCGCGATTTGAGTTGTCAACAGGGAACGGTCTGTCAACAACTCAAAGGACTACAGTAGAACGAAATCCGCATGGCTACAGTAGAATGAAATATCGAGTCGTGACATCAGATACTCTTTTTGAGTAACAGCATATCAGTCAAATCTTCCGATATCCGACTCATTATCCGATGCGAATAATGATATATTTCGGATATTTGGTATCCGAATCATTATCCGACTCATAGCACATTTCGGTGATTCAGATTTTGAATCAAACGAATTTTGACGTTTTTTTCAGTGATTCGGATTCTGGATCATTCTGATTTTGACGTTTTTTTTTTGGTGAATCGGATTTTGAGTCATGAAAATTTCGGTTCATTCGGATGGATATCCGAAAATGAGTGAGTCGTATCCAATGTATAGTTGGTCACATCGAACAGTCCAGTGGTCTTTGAAAAGGACTAAATTAATCGATGGCTATATTGGGATGAACATTTCTCATGAAATTTCTCTAGTGGGTCGTCTATTTCGAAAGAGTACCAAGACTCACGTTGTCTAGGATTAGGCCAATCGAAGTAGAAATCCGCAAGTGCTGAAGTAAAGAATAAACCTCTTAATACAGACATATGCATGAGTTTCTAATATCGATATGACTTACGATCTTCCTTTTCAGATCCTTTGACGTCAAATTTGTGTTTGGTCGTGAATGCTAAAGTATACAGTGCGTTTCATTGTTTATGAACAACCAACTTCTCAACTTTATTATTCTCCATCTTGAAGCTGGGCATTTTTCACTAGCATGAGCGTATTCAGGGTGTCGAAAAACCTATATATACATGTCATCAGAATATTACCTCTTTGAGATTTTTTTTATAACAATTTATAACAGATTTGTCAATTTTCGACCGTTTCATTGTTTATGAGCACTTTCTACTAACAATGTTTAATACAATTCCCCGTTTAAACCTACCCATACAGGTGGGTCGAGAAGGACGAGGCATTTCTTGTCTCAATATGGCGCGCGGCTCTCGACTCTCTACTGTGGAGAAAGCTCAGATCAGAGCCCTTAAAGATGCCGGCTTGGGGCCGCGTCATATCGTCGCCCGAATTGGAAGAAGCCCTGGCGTCGTTTACACTTATTTGAAAGATAAAGACGCCTACGAACACAATTCATCTTGGGACGTGTGCGGAAGCTCTTCCGAAAGGACGTACGCCAGATTTGCAAGCGATTATCCAACAACACGACTAGTGTAAATCAATTCCGTGCAGAATTGAGAGTGCATGTATCGAAGTCTACCGTCTGGAGGGCTATTAAACCCAACGGCAACATTGTGAGAGAGAGGATGCAGAAGGCTCCATACCTCACCAGTTTCCACAGAACCGCTCGTCTTCGATTCGCGCGAGACAATATGACGACCGATTGGGATAAGGTGAGGCCGTAGATAGAGTAAAGGTCAGCTCAGTTTATGTTAACGAGAAGTTGATTTCTGGTGTTCAGATGGTCTTCTCAGACAAAAAGAAGTTCAACTTGGATGGCCCTGATGATGTGAGATCTTACTGGCGTGACCTAAGGAAGAAGCCCAGGTACTTCGGTAGGCGGAACTTCGCCGGTGGCTCTTTGATGGTGTGGGGGGGGGGGCATTTAGTTGCGAGAACACACTCGAACTTGCCTTCGTATCCTGTCGCATGGACAGAGATGAGTATAAGGGAATGTTGGAGCATCACCTTCTGCCGTTTTTGGGAGGTCGCAGACAGAAACTTCAAATTTCAATAGGATAACGCAAGCGTGCACCGTAGCAGAGCGACTTCCTCTTGGCTTCGTGAGCAAAGAATTAAAGTTATGGACTGGCCAGCATGTAGCCCTGACTTGAATCCCATGGAGAACCTATGGGGGGTCATCTTGCGCAAAGTGTACGCCAACTGCGAGCAATTTCACTCGGTTGTCGAGCTCAGAACTTCGATCCTCGAAGCATGGAGTGAAATCGACGCCGCGGTACTGCTTAACCTAGCGGAGAGCATGCCAGCTCGGCTTTTTGAAGTAGCCATGAAACATGGAGCTCATGTAGACTACTAATTAGTGCGTAGTTATTATGCTTGAAGAATAAATTGTTTTGAAACTTGAATGTTCATAAACAATGAAACGGTCAAAAATTGACAAATTTGTTATAAATTGTTATAAAAAAAGTTCTTAAAGAGGTAATATTCTGATGACATGTATATATAGGTTTTTCGACACCCTGAATACGCTCATGCAAGTGAAAAATGCCCAGCTTCAAGCTGGAGAATAATATAGTTGAAAAGTAGTTTGTTCATAAACAATGAAACGCACTGTAGCATAGGTTCCTTGAGTACGTGGGTCTGTAGCATAAGAAACACTTACTCTGTTTGGTTTGCGACTCTACAACAACAACAACAACCAAATCGGGTCTGACAATAGCCGCTGAAGGTTGAACATGTAAGTTAGAATCATTCAGGTGTATGCGCTGAAAGCACCTGTTAGACTCACGCAGTGCGATTGCTATGATTACTAGAATGACGAGTATGACGCCGGCAGTTATCTGCAGCAGCAACGATTGACTGCGATATCCATCCCATGTCTCCCTCAAAGACTCCATTTGGCAAAGGTACTGACGAGTAGGAGGCCGATTCGCCTCTTAGGTAGGAATGAGACCTACTCTACTAAGTGGCCATTCCTTATCTAAGCATCAAAGTGAGATCGTAACTATCAGATTAGCTTCTCCTATCCCAGTGCTCTAGACCCTAACCGAGCCAACGGCAGGCGTGCCTGACACAATTTCATCGTTAGATAGGCCTAAATAACTGTTTTGAGACAGGCTCCATGTTCTACTTTCCGTGAATCTCGGCATAGTCATATTGTTAGACCAGTTGTTGTTGTTCTGTTTGAGCTTTGCACGGGGTTGGTACAGAGTTCATTGACTACCCTTCCGGCCGTATCGCCTTCTTCAGAGCCTGAAAAGAACAAAAACAATTGTGTTCATCCGGCCAAGTGTCGCCTCCAGTTGACATAAACTTCGAGACCAATCTTTTGCACCGCCTAATTAAGCCAGAGACACTAGTGAAGCCTTACCTTCCCATAAGCCAAAAGCGAGAGACCAGCGATGTAGGCGAGATGCGTACCACAACGGGCAGCCAAGCTTCAGACTAGAATGCCTGAGAAAGGGTTGGAGCGCCCGCGCTATACATACGCAATCGCCTATACGGTTAATTACGGGGTTCTTTGCCTGGATCCAAAACGCCTCAAGCGCCTTTCGCGCTGATGTGTTTGACTAGCGGGCTAAAGTCTCCACAAGGATTTTAAAATCTTGACCGGCATGAGCATCTATCCTGTGAGATCCGAGAGCTGTAGACGAGCGGTTTTTCGCTTCACCATCAAGATGTTCCTTGATTCTTGCACGAAGCGGCCTTGCACTTTCTCCGATGGTCTTGAGACAACTTCGCTACTGTTCCTGTGCTCCAGCACTTGCCCACGATCTGCCGAAACTTGAAGGCACGGTCCAAGCTCAGGGACGAGATCTGAGATTTCAACATAATTGTGTAGTAGACTCACCCCATATAACACCTGCCAAGTGTGACCTCTCAATTCCTGCGAATAAGCGAGATATAAGAGGAAGCCACCCTGGGGCGCCCACATCAGGTAGCCACTTTGGCACGCCCCTTTTACGATCTCTTGAGCTCGACAGTGGCGAGATGAGCAATGAAGTAGCCCCGTTCTTACCTTCATTCTCGGCCTCTCTCTTTATTCAGGTCGGCTCGCACAGATCGGTTGCAAATGACGGAAGTTACAAGCCTCGGACAACTCGTCCACCATGCTTCTACAGCTTAATTTTTGGGGGACCATAACTCTGTTCTCATAGGCTCTTGTACGATTCTAGAGACATCATTGGAACCAGTGTTTGACCGTTCTCGAGATAGACGGAAAAACAAAAAAACGAAGTTGTTAACTGGACCAAATCGTACTCTGGACAACCACACACAGTAGTGATGAAAAATTCAAGAAAAAAAAAACAAGAATACACCATAAAACTTCACAGCAGTATTCCAATACAATACAAATCACTCGGGTGCTCGAGAAATCTGTGCATTTTTTGGCTTGCACGGCAAATTGAACGCAAAAAGAATTTCCTAAGCGAGGTTAACAGTTAGTTTTGTTTCTTCCCACACACTCGGGACGTGGGGTCGGCTATATCGGCACTACAATGAAGTCCAGTTGGGTAGGAGGAGAAGAGAGAGAAAGGTGAGGCTCCCTGACGACGGCGAACGAAGAAATGACTCCTAGAACCCTCTCTGGAAAAACCTGGAATACAAAAAGTGCGCGCGATTTGAATTCTCGCGCCTGTCTGGCACCGTCTGTACCGCACGCGAAACTGCACAAAGCTCGAGCTACCGTATGAATTTTTCACGAGAATATAACCATCTCTTCATCTCGAATTTGCCACAGAGGGTTTATTTAACAGAAGTCCTTTGTCCGATAATCTAATGCACAGATTCCTTGGTACTGCGTAGTTGGACTACTCTATTCCCACAGTTAACGCCAACTGCCGAGCCAATAACATTGCCATTATAGTATGATATCACGATATTGACAATCTTCTCGATCTGACGTGTGCGATACAGTGCATAGCGGCAATCAGCAGCGAGGCTGGCAATATCCTAAGCATCAGGCGATTGACTTCTCCGTCACATTTCGAGATTAAAAGCAGTCTTCACAATAATCCTCGAATTTGAGATTATTCGCTAAATCGATTGTTTGGCCTCCGGGTAGAACTGAAATGACGAAGAAATCGAGAAAAACGCCCGAGAAGGGCACCAAATCCTTTACTCTCACCTCACCTTTTACTCTCACTGAAACTGTTCGTTGTGACACTGGAATCTTTTGTGGACCCGTCTTTTGCAATTCACTACTCTCTGTTGCTCCGTTCTTTCCCTCGGATCCTAACTAATACTGTCTTGCCTAACATAATCTTCCATTTTTGATTAGCCCCATTTCTTACCGGTGACAACCACAGTGAACTTGTTCATCCAACCGGACAACTGGTCCAGGCCAGAAAATAATGACACTGAAATGGGACTTTTTAGTGCGTAACTCGCCGTTTCTTCTTGATTTTGGTAATATAGGGTGGCCAACGCATTGTTTTGAGTGGAAAACCCGGGAGCGAAAATCATCGTGAACACTGCCTTCAAACTCGACCGTAGAACACTTTATTTTTACTAAACAATAAAAAAATAATTGGACTGATAATTTGCGAAAGCTATGCTTTCGGAGGGGGGGGGGACTCGAACCCCAGTCGAATGCTTGAAAGAAATCCATGCTAAACATTCCGCATTTAAAGGCAAGGTCCGGTCAAATTTTGACTTTACCAAAGTTTGGGTTAAACAGATTGGGCTGGCCTAGCTGAACATCGTCTAAACGTTTCACGAACTCTGAGTCCTTAGTTCTGGAGAAAACAGCCTCAAATTCAGGGAATACGGTATTCACAGCATGATAATCATGGCTGGAATGACCGATAATTACACAGCACTTCTGAAGAATGCGTGGACAACCGCTAAAATATAGACGATGGCCACACTTTTCTGACTTTTCTGGATCACCGGCTCAAGGAAGTGGCTGGAATAACTCGAAGAAGACCGGTTTTTACGCAGTTTTCGCATGTTCCTTGGGACTACCTGCTGCAAGAGCACCGATTTAGCTGGAAATCTCAAAAAAATTCTGCCCGGACCCTGCCTTAACTCGACTACCGAACCTTTTTCCATTATACAATAAAATGTGATAATTGTGGTGAAAATGCATAAATTCCGATCGGATTTGAGCCCACCTAAGCCTTTCTGTGTCTTTCCAAACTATTTCAGTTGTATCACTCACTCATCCAGTTTACTGGGCCCTGTTGAACAACAATAAACCCATGGCCAAGGGTAACAACTAGGGCAACGCTAAGGGTGTCTAGCATAGAGAAGTGTAGAGAATAGGGACCTTTCTCCTGACTCAAGGGTTTATCGTTGATGGATACCACCTGCGCCTCTTTATCCTTTCGGTATCATCTTTAGGTGCTGAATGTTAGCCATTGGCATTCCATTAGACATTTGGGGGCACTCAAGTACACTAACACTGTACCGAGGCAATCAGCGGTGACACCGTTGATGGAGTGGATTGCCTCGAGGACAATCATGAGCCAATATCTAGATTCTGCCCATCTTAACAGGTATCGCACTGGCACTTTTCGTTACCGTAGTTTGCGCCAACGCAACTATGTACAGAAACCAAAAGGGGCAGTACGACCTGTGGCGACTCTTCTTATTAGGTGAACTCCTGTAATCTGTCCCATATCGTGGCCAGGTCATCATTATAATTGCAATTTCTACTAGCGAGGGTAAGGTTTGACATTGAATGACAAGTTTCCGCTTACATTGACCAGTAATGTGTTAACAAGTGCACAGGCAGATGTTCACTGTAGATAAAGGCACGCGTACGATAGATTAGGATCCGATAATTATTCGGACTTATGCAATCCAGCCATTGGAGAGAGAAAGTTTTACCTAATTCCGAGTCAGATTATTGAAAAAACGATAATTTGGTCCTCGGGTAGAGCACAGATGACGAAGAAATCTGGGAGGACGGAGTCGCTTGTGCACCCGTCCATCGATATTCTGAACTTTCTGCTGCTTCTCTGTTTCTCCTGGGCCTTAGCTAACACTGTTTGCATGATTTGGTCTTTCATGTTTGATTGAGCCCCATTATACGTCGGTCGCAACCAACGGGAGCTCGTTCAACCTTCGGGACAACTAGTCCAAGCCAAAAAAATCACCAAAATCAGGCGTTTTAATGCGTTTCTCGCCGTTTAGTGCACCTAGTGGGCGACGCAAAGTTCCAAGTGAAAAAGTCGGGAACGAAAATCTTCGCGGACACTGCTTTTAAAATGTTGAATGTTTGAGCCTTCAGTTCATTCAGGGAATTGAGTTCTTCATTTCTTGGATATTTGACTTGTTCGAAATCTCAATTTATTTGTTTTTTTTTTTCGTAGTTTGGTTCATTGAGAAATAGGAAGTATTCTGATTTCTGGAATATGCAGTCAATCTCAGGAAACAAAAATAGAATTTCGAATTGCGAAAAAAAGCTAAATCGCACTCGAGTGTTATCAGAGAAACCAATCGGAAGTCTAGATAATTTTTTTTTCACATTTAATTAGCTTTGTGGAAGACTGTATAGCTAAAAAACTGGAAACCTGATTCCGAGTTTTTTTTTCTGTTCAAATTTGAACCCTAACAAACAATACATGTGTTGTTGGATAGCACCCTCGACTGGATCTTAAATGACTTCTCACAAAGAAACTCATTTTGGGGGTCAGCCTGGGCGTTGCACTCTAAATAAATGAACTTTTCTATAATTTTTTCTTGAACTTTTTGAACTTAGAAACCGTAAGTCGACCAGGCGCGATGATTGCGGCTGGCCGCGCGGAGCTGGCGGCAACATCCGCCAACTCGCGCGCGGCGTTTGGTTTCGATCGCGCGCGGCGACCTACCGTCGCAGACTCATCTATACGGTGGACTACGAGGACTACCCATCAGGCAAATTTCGGTGTCCCAATTTTTTCGGATTCCGCTCAAAACTTGTATATAGAGGCAATTTAGGATGCTGAACGCGATTATAGATTTCGTTTGTCGATTTTCTCATGTCTTCTGCAAATTACTGTGGAAAAGTTGTCACTTAACTGGCGAAACACACCTTAATACTTCGAAAATCAACAAATTAACTTCAACGTTTGTTGAATTTTTCTGATCTTCCTTTTTTTTATTGAAAAAGTTAGTGTGCAAAAAACTCCTCACTTTTTATTGTCTTTAGCGGGGCATATCTGGTTCGATTCTAAATTTTCGTGTTTCAGAAGGTATTGAAATAGATGGTCATCGAAGTTCATGGTTCATCAGTGCCTCTATGCCTAGTGCGTGGCTCTCGTGACATGCGACGGAACGTAGTTTTTGTGATGGATATGGACCGAAAATCAATATGGTTCAAGCGCACTGTCGCCGCTGTCGCGCGTAGCGGCAAGTATGCACTAGGCCATACACGCTCAAAAATTATATAAATTTTATGGAATCAATGAAAAGTCTGAAGCTGTTAGTATTCAAAAATAACAAAAAAAAACTGAAAAAAAACCTATTGTCATGAAGATATGACGGTCCTTTCCGTAACTTTTCGAACGTGGACGAGTGACACCCCATTGGCTGAAATAAGAGATCTGCAGAGTTGCAGCAACCAGCGAGTGGTCACCGAGCGTCAACCTTGGCGTGACGACAAAAATGTTTTCGAACATTACCGTCGGGGCGTCGATTGTTGCTTGCTGGCAGCGGCGCAAGGCCGTCGCGGCTTTCAAACACTCTGCGGTGTCCTCTCGTCACACTTCATGCCGCGTAGGTCGCTCCCGTCGCCGAATGTAGAGTGGCCTGCAGAGTTCATCTCGCGGCGTCGCTCGCAGCGACGAACAGCGCTGAATGATGCAATATCGATTACATTCGGCGACGGGAGCGACCGACGCGGCATGAAGGGCGACGAGGGGGCGCCGTGGTGTTTTGACGCCGTGACGGCCCTGCGTCACTGCCATCGATCGGCAAGCGACGCTGGGACGAAAATGTTCGAAAACATTTTTCTCGCCGCGTCAAGGTTGACGCTCGGCGACCACTCGCCGGTCGATGCAACTCTGCAGACCCCTTTAGGGAGAATAAGTGCAGCACATATAGAATGAGTCCCTACTTCCACGTCTGTACATAAAATTTCATATGAGTCCGTAACAGATTCTGGATTGCTTAGGGAAATCTTTCATTAGTCGTTAGTCGTTCGGCGTAAAGCCAAACATTAAAACCCGTTAGTCGTTAAAGCTCTTAGTCTCTAGTCGTACTAACGCTCAGCCCTGATGGTATCCCCATGGGATCAGAAAAGTGATTCGTAATGGTCTAAGGGGATGGAAAAGTATCTGGGGAATTATCATTGAAAAATTGGCATGCTTTTTAGCTCGAGGGTCAAGGACATATTTCTCGATGCCAGCAGCAAGTATACCTTGTTCCGATTTCCGCGAAATTTTGGCTTCGGAATTCCGTATTCCGATTCCCGAAATTTCAATTCTGTTCCGATTTCCGAGTCCCGAGATTCAATTCTTTATTTCCGCTTATCCCTGATGCCGACGTCATCTCGCTTCGACGTGAATGAAGTAGAGCGAAATTCAAAGGCCAGCTGAGCGTTGCCGACTCCTATACAGTGCATGTCCAGCAACCCTACCAAACGCGGAATCTCAACTCTTCGAAGTGAGCGAGAAATATCGAGCATCCATTCCCTCCGCCCCAAATTCAGCATCCATTCGCCCCGCCCACTTCAAACGTATGGGTCCCAATAGAGACAAGACGCGACATGGATTTCGACCAAAATTTATGTTCTTCTATTTGTTATCAGTGCAGGTGTATGATCTAGTTTCGCAATCGCGTACAGTCCGCGAAGTCTCATTATCACAATCATAGAAGCGAAGCGGCTGTTTTGAGAATGATTGTAGTTGAATTTTTTGAAAACGACCGCTTCGCTTCTACGATTATGATAATGAGGACTGAACGCAATTGCGGAATTGAACTATAGCTTGCTAGCTTCGGATGCCCTATAGCATATCAAAATTAAGTATATTAGGTTTCTATGAGCAGGAGCCGAGATATGATTGCTTCACACATTCAATCCACATTATAATCACCATAACTATCTACAACCTTGCTCCATCTAATAGGCAAGTCGCTAATTTCATTGTCCCAGAACCTAGGAGTCTGTGCATCGATGAAGTCCTGGGATGAAGATCCGGTTTTGACTGAGTTGACGGCTGTTCTCCTCGAGGAAGCTAGAAGGCTATACGTGCGCCCGCGTCGCATAGAATCCAACTCTCATCTCCAGTCACCACATCCTCCAGAAAGTCCTTCCTGTTGGAGCGGAGGAGAAGAGACTGACATATAGACAGTCGGGTCATCCTTTGACCGTCGGTGAGAGCATGAGGAATCCATTGTGCGAGTACTTTTCGATATCCAAGATTCGAAAGACGACGATCGATGGTCATATGGCTGCACCCGATCTTCGTCGCCAGTTCCCGCACACTTGCTTCTGGATTCTCTTTGATGACTTCAAGAATGGTCGAGTCTTCTACAGTGTCTTCGAAGCCGGTATCTCCTTCCTCAAAGACTCGAACGCTAACGTCGGACAGGGAACGAAATTCTCATGCCGTAAAATAGCGTTTTGCCGTGTCGATTGCGTAGAACACTACTCATTCTACGACATGATGGAAAAAAATCTACAACAATGTTCTTTTAACTTGCCTGAACACACCGAAACTTGGCCTAAATTGGAAATGCTTGGTCATTCCAATCTCCTTATACGTACATTATCATGTAACTTATGTTCTCTTCTACAATAAAACAAGGAAGTCCAAGAATGAATTCCCCGAGGTAGCAAAAATTTCGATAATGTCGTAAAATGAGTAGTGTTGGACGCAATCAATACATCGCAACAAGCCATTTTACGGCATGAGATTCTCGTTCTCTGTCCGACGTTAGCGTTTGAGTGGTTTAGCGAGTAAACCAGCGATGAACGGTGGAGCAGTTGACAGACTCCTCGCCAAAGACAGAATTGATATTGGCGACTGTAGCCACCGCCGAGGTGCCGCGGCGCCACTCGTAGAACGCAAGGAGTCGACATTGGGGTGAAGAAAGAGAAAACATAATTCGACGGTAAAGTCAGAGCGCGCGTTTATGGAGCCTTCGCTGAGAAACTTCCAAATACTTCTCTCACTTTCATGAGTTAGTTGATCTATATCGACTAGGAATGGAAAGTTATAGATTTGTAAACAAAAATCTTCCAAGACTTATGTTACAACCTAATATAAAAACAGTTTATTCGAATACCATGGGTCGTATGACTTTTGAGCGCAACAGTCACCGCCATTTTTCTTCACCAGCACGAAAAAAATTGCCTGTTGTATGAAATAATTTATTTTGGTAGACCTAACACATGTACAATGAACATATCAAATCATTTTCGATTCAACTATGTAAAATCAACAAATCAACAGCCTAAAGCCTACATAAATACACTATAATAACAATTTGAGCTCCCAAACAGAACCATTTCAGAGCTTGCTTAGAACCTCATCATGAACTCGTCTGCTCTCGCACCTTCATCTCCGTCGCCGAAAAACGTGGCGTAAAAGTCGCCGGGCCTACATTCCACGCTTCGACCTTAACCTCAACATCATTTTCTGGCTGAGCACTGCTAGCAAACTGCATAAATCTCTCACCTTAACGGGTATCTCGTCTCCATACAGATCTAGTAACACTTTAGGGTCAACCTCATCATAAATAGACGTGCTCTTATTCTTTGGTTCTTCCTAAACCAGCAAATTGGTGAGGGTCCTCCCAATTTGTATAAAATCGATGCTGCCTCACCTGCTTTATGAACGGTGTCAACATTAAAAATTCAGGATCCACACACAGTTTCAGCGGCGCTCGCATCTGCTCTTCCCGGAATTCGACACCAGCCTCTTCACAGGCCTTCTTAGCAAACAGATTCTGAACCGAGGACATTCTTTCTTTCCTACCAGAACCAAGCCTCTTTCTTTCTCCCCTCTCCATCTCTATCTTTTTCCATCTCTAGCTATCTCTCTTCACATCTCTTTAACCCCCCCCCACTCTCTCTAACTCTGTTACTATCTCATCCACACTCTCTCATCCTTTATCTCTCTGCCTACGTCCCATCTCTCTGGAGCATCCATTCAGCCCAAAATTTAACACATACACTTCTTATCCAACGAATTCTGAATTGAAATCACACAATAATCTCCACGTTCGACTCTCTATGAACCTCGGCGTCAGAATATTGGTGGATGGTTTGACTGTAGCAGGTACGAGGTGGTATGGTTTTATTGTGGACTAACGTTTCGGCGGTTTCGCCCTCTTCGGAGTCTGAAAAAGGTCGAATCTATGTGTAAAATTACTCGGCCAAACGTAGTTTTTACCCTACAGAAACTCAAGACAAAATTTTCCAAACAAATGACTGGGATGCTTGAAGCTGAGTGACACACCTTTTCAAAGTCCGTGGAACATCAGGGTATTCGGTAGATGGACGACGGGGTACCAAGATATCAAAAGGCAGTACCCGAAATCAGAAGGCTAATCTGATGTAGGGCTGTAGTTCCCGCGTTATATTTATACCCTCGTCCTTCCGGTTGACCTTGGGGTCCCTCGCATTGCTCAAGAATGCCTCAAGCGCTTCTCGCGCACTTGTTTTGACCTCCCGCGCTACTATCTCCACTCTCACCTCAAAATCTTCCCCGTCATGGCAATTAATTCTGTGGCAACCCGGCGCAGTACTAATTTGCGCCTTTTCCTTCCCATACAAGTGCTCTTTGATACGCACATGTAGAGGGCGGGCTGTTTCACCGATATATTCCTGGCCACAGCTCTGACATGTGATCTGATAAATGAAATGAAATTGAAATCACACAGTCCTTTCACGATACTCAAATCTCTCTCGCTCTCGCTCCCTCTCGTTCACTTATTCAACCCTTATCTCCACTCTCTCATTCTCTCCCACACTCTCTTTCTCAATCTCGCTGTCTGTTTCCCTATTTGTTCCTTTTACCCATTCTGACTCTCTTTCTCACTATCTCGCTGTCTTATCACTTTTTTTCATTCTAACCCCCATCTCTTTCTGTCTTCCCTATTTCAGTCTCGATTTATTTCTCTCTCATATTCTCACTAAATTCCACTCAATCTTTCTCTTCCTGCCCCACCACCTCTCACTCTTTCTCTCTATCTGATTCCCACTATCTTTCACTTCAGATATCTGCTCGTCTTCATTATTTGTTTTGTCTCGATCTCTAGATTTTATATAGTCCCTCTGTTTCTGTCCCCTTCGTTTTTCTATCTCCCCCATCTCTCCAACACTTTATCCACCTGCTCTCACCTGCTCATTCCCTCAGCCCTCTCACTCCTTCTCCTTCTTACTTTAACTCTTTCTTATTTTCCCTCTGAATCTCTCGCTCCCTCGTTCTCGGTCCCAGAAACTCTTGCTCTCTTTCTCTCCCTCTCTTTCTCCTATCTCTAACTCTCTTTCACTGTCCATCTCAATCAAAAACTTTCTAGTTGTCCCGTTTTTCGCTAAATCTCAGTCTCTTTCTCTCATTTTCTTTCGCTCAAACCTCCCGCTTCCCTAATTCGCTCTCTATATCGCTCTTTCTCTTTCTCTCTCCTTTACATCCTCCTCCACTCTCACACTCTTTTTCACTCTATCTCTCTCTCTCTCTCGTATTTCACACTCAATATTCACCTCCCTCTCCTTCTTTCTCTGTCTGATCTCTATCACTTCTTCTCTCTCCATCTAAATCACTTCACCTGCAGTGGCGGGATCGGGAATGATTTCGGCAACGTAATATCGCTCATCTGCTCCTTGCACTCCACGAACTTGCCCTCTTCATGCCTGAAAGACTACTGATATTTTTATTACGATATAACCAGATTCTTTGTTTTGCCGCTGAATTTTTATTTATTTATTTATTCATTTATTATTACGTCCAAAGGACGCGCATTGTAAAAACGCAGGTTAAACAGAAACTGAAACTGAGCAGATCAAATACTAGATGGCTATAAGTTTTTAATCCGACACTAGGTTAGTGCGGTACTAATGTTTGAGGGGGGGGGCATACATTGGTACTGATTTCCACCTCGGGAACCGCGTTACTCATAAAAACTGAGACTCTCGATTGTGCAAATGTACAGATGTCCGCATCAGCCGGCAATGGTGCCCTTAGTCATGTATCGGGCTTACCGGAACTTCGGAACACGAGTATACCGACAGCCTTCGTGGGACCGGCAAGCTGGACAAGGATACAAGCCACTGAAGAAAAGTAACAGCCAAGTGAGTAAACCGTAGCACCAGAGAAAGGACTGAAGATAAAGGGAAAAAAATCGAGTGTGTCATAACGTTTCGTACGACTTTCTTCATAAAGGTTCGTCAAAGCCACGTCAGCGCTGGTCCCGCAGCGAAATCTCAAAGGACGCAGTTTCTAGACGCCGCGCGCGGCGCCCCCACGCGACGTCGCGCCAATCGACTCGGCGTCCCCCCAGCCAGTCTCGTCTCCTCCCTGCCTCCGCGAGTGGTCGTCTCTTCATCGACTCCGATTGGGCCTTGGCCCCGCGCGCAGTGGCGTCCTGCCTGCGCCCGTCGACAACACCACGAGCCGCCAGAAGCAGCAACAGCCACGTCGCCAGATGTCATCTCCATGGCGCCAGTAATTCAGGTAACTCTGGGGCCCTCTGCGTGGCCTCTGTACGAACGTGGACACACGTCTCCCCGTGCATGCCCACGGTACGCCCTGGGGGTTGTTGTTTTGAGTCAGACCCACTCTAGCTAAGCGCCTGGGCCAGATCCGTCCCCTAGTTTAGGATGTATTTTTGTTGTGTTTATTGTTTGACCGCAAGTCGGGAGTTTCGTAAAGTATGCACATAATGGTGTTCTGTTGAGTACGAAGTATCTTGTTGCGCCAAGCACATTGGTTGTCGATTGGCCGAGTATTGATTGATCCGCAGAAGGCGGAATTGCAAGGTGTGTGTTATAAACTGTGGCAGCGTTCACCCCGCATGTGGATATGGCGTCACTCCACCATAGTTGTTGGCAGAGGCTGTAGGGCCATCGCACCGCAGGTTACCATATACCCGCCTAGGTTAGGTTCGGTATTGTCAACCGCGTGGCAGTCTTCGGCGAGCTTGGGAACGTGTGCGTAAGTCCTCTGATAATACCCTGAGCGCGGCCACGGGACCCAGACCCCTTGTCCACCGAAGCTACTAGGCCGTAGCCTTGGGCGAGGATCCGGCGTCGCGACAGAGTGAGAATATAGGCCTATAGTCTACAGCATTGAAAGTAGGACCTGGTGAGGTTGCGGACTCGTCCTAACATACGGTAGTTTGTTAGTGGTATCACTCATTTTTCCGAAGCAGCTGTGACAGATCGGTGAGTCTGTGTTTTAACCGATATGACTACATCTGTGGAAGCAATGAAAACAGGTGAAAATGTGAGAGAGGAAACAGAAACTCACCGACCAACCTCAGTTAATTCGAAAAAGTGAATGATAACACAATCAAACTACCGTATGTTAGCACTGTTAGCACGAGTCCGCAACCGCACCATGTCCTTATAACATTGCGGTAAACTAAAAAAAAGTAAACAAAAACGTGGTTCGGAACCGTGAAACCGGGGGTAGACACTTTAGCACATGAGCTAGTCTTTGCTTAGAAGTAAAGCTTGCTCGTAGAGAAGACAAAAATCGAAACGTTGTCTCGAACTTAATATGATTAAGTCAAACAAGGCAGCAGGGTAGTAGAAGGAAAATGAACGACATCATATCAAATAATCGCATAGTATCATGCAGTCCGACGATTCTCGAAAGACTGCTTCTTTTCCAGCATGAATTTCTCCAAGCTCATCGACCCATCATAACAAGTTGACGTCGAGCCAAGCTATTGTTGCATCAGGAGAGCACCAGAGCAGGGTTATTTAACTAGAAGTTATCGGGGAGTCTGGAACAATATTGCGCAATGTGATGTATCTCGCCCAGACAACGGTTCCTCGAGTTGTTAGGATTTACGGTAGGTATACTATAGCTGGGGGTGTGTATATAAGTCTGTTGGTACCTGCTCGTTGGTGCCCCTGCTTCTACTGAACCCAGCAGACGTTTGAGTGCACACAGGGATCGTTCGAGCGATATAGCGTGCACAACTATATCGCGAAAGTATCCCGCACATTGCATAAAGGTGTTGCCGTCCGGCACACTAAGGCCTCTGGTCCATAACACCTTAGGATCCGTACCTAGGGAGTTCATGGAGTCTTTGGCCACAAGCCACAAATTCGCCACCCTGAATTGCCAGTCATTGTCGAGTGATATCCAACAATCTGCGTTGTCCAATCTTCTGAGCTACTTCCATGCACCGTTTGCTGCTTTGCAGGAAACTCGCCTCAAGGATAGACCAGTCATCAACGTCGGAGAGTACGTCATCTACTGTGGTGACGCTGATGATAGGAGAGTGGGAGGCTGTGCGATAGCTGTAAGGAAGGACTACAATGGTATGATCGAGGGATTCGGCTCAACGTCGTGTAGGAATGCATTTGCGCGACTGCGGGATCACAGAGGATTCAATCTGTGGATAGTGAGTGCTCATGCGCCCACCGAAACCGCCGAAGACAATTCCAAGGATGCTTTCTACGAGGAACTCAATACGTTGCTAGCCAGGATACCTTGTAAACATGCTGTTGTCGTGAGAATCGACGCAAACGCGAAGATGGGACTTGATCAGGAATCTAAAGTACTCGGTAAATGGTTCTACCCAGTGGAGCAAACATCGGAAAAATGGCTACCGCCCTGTCGACTTCTGTGAACGCAGTAGTCTGATTATTGCATCAACATTCAAGAGAAATCATCGCCGCCATCAGTTTACGTAGCAGGGACCAACCCAGCTATCTCTGGAAGAGCAGCGGAAGCGGAAGATGACAACTTTGAAACTACAGCTCGACTATGTTCTGACGAGGAATATTCCAGTATCGGACATTCGAAGATCTAGAGCTGTGTGGGATGTCGCATTCGATTCGGATCACCGTCCAGTTCTGTTGAACTTCACTGCGAGAATTCATAAGAGGAAGCGAGGGGCTAAGCCTCTCCAGAGGGTGGACATGACAAGTCTCAGATATGAAGAGTGCAGAAGGATTTTTCGACAACGCGTTTCTATTCACATCGGAGTACGGACTAAGAAGAAACTTTGCGACGCGGACTCTTTCGTCAAGTGCATCCAGGACGCTTCGAAAAAGGCACTCCCGGTTGTAAAGCCCAGGAAGAAGCTCGCCTACGTCTCAGAGGAAACAACATCTACTTACAACAGAGTATGTGCTCTCCGAACTGCAGGAAACTTCGTGGAGGAGAAGCGTCTCAGGAGGAAGTTGCGTCGGCAGCTTCAAAATGACCGCGAACGAGAATGGACGTGTAGAGCTAAGGAGTTTGAGAAGGCTTGGGAGAAGAAGAATCCGAGGAAAGCCTACACGTTGTTACGACAGTATAGCGGCAAGATGAAGAGATGTTCTGCTGTCCTCAACACTACCAATGGAGTTGCAGTTGGTGATGCGACGCTGCCGTTATGGAAGGATTACTTCAGTTCACTACTGAATCGTCCAGCGCCGTCAGTACCAGAGCTGCCGCATGTTCAGAGAGCACATTACGATGTCAGTGAGGAACCGCCGACTGAGGCTGAAGTTTCGAATTGTGTCCGGAAAATGAAGAATGGAAAGGCAGGTGGAGATGACAACATCACTGCTGAAATGCTGAAAGCTCTTCCTCCGTCTGGGATTCGTGAAATGACCAACACCATCCGTGCCATATGGATGAGCGAAAGGATACCCGATTCGTGGAGACATGCGATCATCGTACACAAGAAGCTATCCGTCACGGATCCTAAGAACTACAGAGGAATCTCTCTACTTCGTGCCATGTACAAGGTTTTAGAACGTATCATTCTCGAGCGACTCATCAAACATCGTGAGGAAACGACCATGGAGGAGCAAGCCGGTTTTCGACCTGGAAGATCGACCATCGACCAAGTGTTCGTTGTGAGAAGAGTAATCGAATCGTAGCAGCGGTTTTCGAAGCCATTACAGCTTGCTTTTTTGGACTATGAAGCCGCATTCGACTCTCCTCATCGTGATCGATTGCTCAACGCTCTGCGAGCAGATGGAGTCCCGGAAAAGTATGTTCGGTTAATCGAGGACATGAACAAAGGAACAACAGCAGCAGTCCGTACACCCGTCGGATTTACGTCAGCTTTCGAGGTGAGAACAGGAGTAAGGCAAGGAGCCGTTGCAGGACCTTTTCTTTTCAACTTCGCCGTTGATGACATCATGCGTAGAGTTGCAGAACAGTTTCCTGCGGATGTGATCCTAACACCATCAGGACGCTCCCTTGTCGACCTGGAGTACGCCGACGACATTGCGTTATTCGCTGAAAACAACGCAAAACTGCAAAGGATTGTGAACCTCGTTTCGAAGTATGCCGCAGCCTATGGGCTTCGTCTTCGTCCGGACAAATGCAAGCAGATGTGGGTCTCTCAGAGGCCTTCTACGGGAGTTTGTGTGGACGGACAACGTATCGAACTGGTGGACGATTTCTGTTATTTGGGCTGTTTGCTGAAGAACGATGGTAGTTATGCAGCGGATATTCAACAACGATGTGCGAAAGCTACGTCTGCATTTAATTCTCAAACCAAGTGTTTGTGGTCTACCCCCATCGCAAAGGAAGTCAAGTTGCGCGTCTACTTATCCGCTATTCGCCCTATCATGATGTACGGATCGGAGACGTGGGCAGCACCGAAGACGCAGATGGAAAAGTTGGATTTCACGGAGAGGAAGCTGTTTAGACGTTTGCTCGGATATTTCTGGCCGCGGATGTGCCACAACGAAGATCTCTACAACGAGATTGACGCCTTACATCTACTTTTGACACGAGGGAGGTGCCAACATCTCCCAATGCCATCTCAAGCGGCAACGGAAGGTCGTCTTCGTCTGTTGGGGCATATTTTAAGAAGACCGCCAGATCGTCTTGTTCAACACGCTCTAAGGATGCTTCCAAGTCCTGTCTGGAAACGGCCGCCTGGACGTAGGCGAAAGTTTTGGACGGATGTGGTGAAGGAGGATTTGAAATCACTCGGCATTGAAAGGCAATTCAGGCGCGATGCTTTACTTCGCAGGAAGTGGAATAGTGATCAATGGATGGATTGTGTTCAAATTGTGGCTGAGGACCGTGACAAATGGACACGGCTGACTACTAGGACGGCACACCTCGGTGAAGATGCGGAATGACCGCGTCAGGCGAAAGCCAACCGATTAAGTCAAGTAAGTCATACTATAGCAGTTCAATATCGCTGATCTGGATCCAATTTCATCCAAGAATGCAAGTTCGAAAGCTGATGAGTGGCCCAAGGCAATTTTTCCATTCAAGGGAAATTACTGTAGGCATTCAGCAGTTTGATCGGCGTACAAGGTTTGGCTTGAAATGCGCTCATCAATTTTATTGTCTAGGTTTCATCTACAAACACGACATCAGCTTGAAGAATCCAAAATATTACTGTAGGTTATGGTTACTGAATGATATAATAGTTCCCATTAACTCACTTATAGATCAGTCGCCAATCGGATCGGTTGAGATCATTGGCAAACTCATACACTCCAAGATTTCGTCCTCGAAACGTCCACTCACCCCACACCTTGCCACCAAACAACCACCTATCCATAGCTGGTTGAGCCTTAAAAATCGGCAAATACTTACATATGACTCCACATTTCGGGCCTCAAGTGATCTACCTACACTCACCCGCACTATTTTGATGTACGACGGTTGTTTCGGCCATTTCCGCGCCCATTCGTTTTTTGTGACAATACGACCAACGCCGAGCTAAAACTAGCATAAACACCTTGTGAGACGTCTCCACCAGGTTAGCTCCGAGATGGCCGTAGGAGAAAGCCTGACAATAGTTCCAAAAGCGATTCATCTACACACCTGTCGTAATTGACACAAAATTTCCCATAGAAACTTGCCCTCAGCATTCACATCATAGTTCCCAACAAATCTTATAGCTGAGGACATAACCTGAAGAAAAAAAAAACGGTTTAAGACATCCTACATGCATTGGAAACCATACAATACAGAAACGGGTGTCGGCACTAATATTTCCATTTTTGAAATTTGGTTGGCGAAAAAAAAATTGTCCATACTTTGTCCTGAGAAACATATTTTGGTACTGAACACAAATATGAGGTCTGCTTTCGGGTTTTCAGCAGATTACGGCAGGCATACTGTTGCATCTTCTAAGGCTCCTCACTATAGGATAATCCAACTGATAATTTGCTGAGGAATGTTCTTTGGGACGCTGATTACGAATCCCATACAAACTTCCCCTCTTCGAATTACAGTAGGTTACGGTAGGTTAATGATATTAAACTACTGTATCCTATGCAATTCCTTGACGATAGACGGAAGATGTATTTGATTGGCGATTGGCAACTCCAAGAAAGGACTTGGACAATGTTTCAGCAAAATCCGAGACATCGGCCTATCATGGTATATATATACCGTAACCCTCCGTAGCCTGACAATATTCGAAAATGCAACAATCTTTTTGTTCGAATGTCGTAGATAACCCTTCAATAACAGAATCGGGTCACTTTCCCTCGTCCTTTAAGTTCAAATTGGGAAAGGAAAGGTATACACTACGTTGCAAACTTATACGAAATATCCTAAATTTTGCGTTTAAACTTCGTGCGAATTGAGCGAGAAAGCAACGAATGTCACTCGACGCAGGACCGTCAAAAACCCATGGGTACGTATTTCCACGAGGCCACGAAAAGCTGTCAAGAAACTGACCCCGAAAATTGTCGAAAACGGCCGTTGCAAAATCAGGCGATATACCGGGTTGTTCAATAAACTTTGTCGTTCGATAAGAAAAACACAATTTTACGGTTCAAAATACTCTTTATTATTCAGTATAATCCCCCTGAACTTTAAAACACTTGCTCCAACGATCCTCCAATCTGTGGATCCCATCCTTGAAGTGAGAATTCGGAAGGTCTGCAAAATACGTTTCGAAAGCCGTTATGACCTCTTCATTTGATGAAAAACGCTTGCCACGCATACATTTTTTGAGTTTTAGAAACAAATGGAAGTCGCTGGGAGCCAAATATGATGAATACGGTGAATGCTCCAACAACTCGAACTTTAACTCATAGATTTGGCCACTCTCAAAATTCTCTTGTGACGCGGTACATTGTCCTGATGAAAAAGGATTTTTCTTCTGCAAGCCGGGTCTTTTTTCACGATTTTTTTCTCTCAGCTGGTCCAAAAAGTTTGCAATAATATTCAGAATCAATTGTTTCACCAGTTTGCAAGTAATCCACAAACAAATTCCTTCCGCATCCCAGAAAACTGAGGCCATAACCTTCCTGGCCGATTTCCGGACACGAACTCGTTTCGAAGCCGAACAATCAGGTTCACACCCCTCTTTAGCCTCTTGTTTTGATTCAGGATCATAGTGATGGACCCAAGTCTCATCCATAGTGATGAATTCACGCACAGAATCCTTTTTATCCTCTTTAAAACGCTCCAAATGTTGCTGAGAAAGTAGCATCCGAATGTGTTTTTGTTCTATTGTTAGAGAATGCGGCACCCATTGTGCATACAGCTTTCTAAAACCCAAAATTTCACTTAAAATATTGCTCACACTGCCTAATGAGATTTGTAGAGCCTCTACTAAATCTCTCTCTGTCAATCGACGATCTTCCAAAACCATATCCTGTATTTTGGCTATGATTTCTGGTGTTGATGCGCTTTTTGGACGTCCTTCACGTGGATCATCTTCAAGGCTTGCACGACCACGTTTAAATTCAGCAACCCATCTTTCTACTGTTCTAATTGTAGGTGAACAATCATTCTACACTTTTAACACTCGTTTGTGAATTTCTTTTGTTGCTACACCTTCCAATCCAAAAAAAAAAGAATTTTATCACTGCACGATATTCAATTATTTCCATTGCTGTGACACGGCGACACTAAATGGCTTCTGAACAAAGAATGAATTGACAGATTGAAACGAAACTTCACATACTTTCATATGAAGAGTGTACCAACAGAACAAAAAAAATTTGGGCTAGTAGCAACTATACTTTGACCGAATCGAATGACTCGAAAAGTCATTCGACTGAAAAAGTCGACTTCGAGTTATTCGAAAAGTCGAATATTCGAAAAAGGCGAATTCCCGAATTATTCGAGAAGTCGAATATTCGAAATGTTCAAAATCTCGAATTATTCGAAAACTCGAATATTCGAAAACTTCAAAATTCCGAATTATTCGCAAAGTCGAATATTCGAAAAGTTCAAAATCCCGAATTATTCGAAAAGTCGAATATTCGAAAAGTTCAAAATCCCGAATTATTCGAAAAGCCGAATATTCGAAAAGTTCAAATTCACGATTTATTCGAAAAATCGAATATTCGAAATGTTGAAAATCCCGAATTATTCGAAAAGTCGAATATTCGAAAAAAATCTGAAAATGTAAAAGTATAGTAGCAACGCCCTCTCTTATCGAACGACAAAACATCGAACAACCTGGTAATTGCGTCGCAACGTGAGGTTCATTGTTTTTAGAAGGAATACGGTAGGTTACTGTACCGTGGTAACAATGTCAATGTTTCAGATTTGGCTGAAACATTACCCATGGGAGTTCATTGACGGTGATAATAAAAAAAACCCACCTTTTCGATATTCTCCTTGGATCCCGAAAAAAGAAGTTGGTTCTACTATCTGCAAATTACCGTTTTTTACCGGAACCATCGGAAATAGAGAAACATGCCTCCGATTCATATTCACCCCCCCCCCCCTGATGAATCTCCCTACGCTGTAAGCTAATCAGCTACCGTAAACCAACCGTGACTTCCCGAACAACTAAAAACGAACCCCATATTCATGCTCAGCACCCCTAATCATATCCACATAGTTGCGCCCCTCCAGACCGCCATCGTCAGCGCTCCTCTCGGGTCAAACGCGAGCTGTTTCGGGTGAAAAGACGCGCATTTCGAGCAAAACCAGATGTTTAAACAGCTAACAACTAGATATGCCACGGAACAAACGGTGGACATTTCGAGACAAAAACCCAGTTTTCAAACGGCAGCGGTCCAGCGGAACACATCTACTAGTTCTTGACGGAGTTTGATCAATTGCTGGCCAGTTTTGAGCAAATGACTTGTATATGTATAATAGTAACGCGAAAACGTCAGTAAACCATTCCAAAGACCACAGTGTCAGAATTTCCTTTATTCTGTATCTTCAATGACAAACCATTAAATACATATTACAATAGTAGAGTGAGAAAACAACCGGAGTGAACTTCGAGATATAATGCTACGCATCATTACCGTACCAAACTATTGACTTCTAAGGCCATTTCACCATAGTCCGAACTTCGACAGTGAGATAGCTCACACACAAATAAGAAGAAAAAACACGACTCAAAAAAGAGGCAGTTCAAAAAGGCATTCATTCCCTATGTAAAGACATACAAACCAGTGAAACGAAAGCGCCAAGACGATAAATTGTAAAGTTACAAGAGGCTAGCCATCGCTAAATTACGCTATAACACCAGGAGGGAGAACATCTAACATAACTTGCAAAATATAATTGATGATAACCGAATATTGCAGTACATTACAGGCAGTTGAAAAGAAGGCAGTGATTTTCGAGTGGACATTCGAGTAAAGAAAAAACTAAATCTTACTACAGGCTGCAAATATGCACCGAATGCGCGTCGGCGTATTTGACCGTCTATGATCTTTCAATCGATTCTGGTAGGTACCCTCTATAGAACATCGTAATTCTCACGACTCATCGCGCGAGCGGCGCGCGCGCCTGCTCTCTCCGTCGATCATGCGCTCTCTCGCTGTCTCTACCATCCGCTCCGCTCCAGCACGCGTAGGAACCATGAAAATTTCGCGGTTTTACAGCCTGTAGGTCCTAGAGCCATGCCGAAAAAAGGTCCCCTACCCGTCTGTGATAATCTGGAAGTGTGGTGTACCACCCGAAAGCAGAGCTCTTCTCCATCTAATAGCGTTTGACGCTACCCGGGATAAGTATGAATGCACCGCTCTCTTTGTTCCAGTCCTTAGGGCTGTCTAAACTACTAGGAAGTCTGTGATCTATGAGGGCTTGACCAGGATAAGGCATGGAGCTCTGATCAGCCCGTGAAATATGCCGCCCACTCGCTTCAGCATGAAGATTCGTGCGGCCCCCTTCCACGACCTTGAAAATTTGTGCGATCCCCCGTTGGGTCCTAAGGGTAACCTTCACAAGGGTACAGAACCTTGTCAAATGCGATGATTCAGCGAATCAATTCTTCCTAAATATTTCGCATTCCTGAAAAAGTTACTATTTTTGAGTGGTGGCCGGTGCGAAACCTGCGGCCCCCATCTCCCAGAGCCGCGGCCCCCTCTGTGATCATGACAGCGTGAGCTTGCTGCCCTGGGCTAGATTAGAGCACCAAAACGGGCTCGCGGGACTTATTCAATGAGACGAATCTAGACATTTTTTTAAATTGACAACTTCATCATAACTTTACTATCCAACGACTTTAGGGCACCAGACTTCACAGTTAGGCATTATGAAAGATTTCTGAATAAATAATATTTATTTCGTCAATTATAGACCCTTTTTCGAAAATCGGGGAAAAATATTTAAAAACCGATTTTGAAAAAAATGGCTAGTAATTGACGAAATATATACCATTTGATAAGAATTTTTCATAATAGTTAACTACGAAGTTGTCGGTCCTAAAGTCGTTGTCTACTAAAGATATGATGAGATTGTCATTTTTGAAACATTTTCAAAATTCAACCCATTGGAGAACACGTTTCGGTGCTATATTGGCACAGTTACACATAATGGGGGGGGTAAAAAAATTGCTTCCACGTCGTTTTTCGCAAACACAACGGTTCCAATCCCTAAAGCCTAGTTTTGACTGCAAGTGGTCGCTGCGGCCATGCGAGAGACAACTGTTCCTTTGTCATCGCGCGTAATGGAAAGGCGCTCTAATTGTGATCGCTTCGTGGCAACAAACGTCCTACATCGCGGCGACGAAATCCTATGTAGCGATTTCCAGCGAATGACACGTTTCGTCTAGTTAACGTAGACCCTTTCACATGACAAGATCATTGTTTACGAGCCGGAGCATGTTATTAATCGTCACTGGCCATTGCTTTCCACCGATTGATTGATTTTCTTCGATCGTCAATGTGGCTATGCACTATGAACAAAATCGCTGCCCCTGATACATTGCTGCAGCAGCGGGTGTGGAATCGCTGCGATGAATAACAGCAGCGATGCAGTCAAAACTAGGCTTAAGGGAAAATTGGGGAGCGTTTGCCACCCACTTAATAACCTAGAAAAATCCCCGTAGGGGACAAAATTATAACTTGTATGCGAGATTTTTCCTTGACCCCCCCCTTTATGAGTTATTGTTCTCGGGAGCGGACATTGCTCACCCGAGCTTGCTGCGTCACGGCCACTGGGCGCCGCGCGCGGCGAGACAGGCGACGACGCGGCTCCACATTCAGGTTAAATTAGGTGAATTCGCATGTTCTGAAGCAATAATGGGTTCTCCGTGTTCGCCACGCGCGCGACGCTCACCGGACCGTGAAGTGAACGCATGCGGGTGAGCGATGTCATGGAGCCATTGTTCCTAACAATCTATCCCTCACAGATTCCCAATACTGTATGGACTTGAACAGCCCTGATGGATAGAGAGAAGGAAGGAAGGGGGGGGGGATCTAGGCATTTTCAGGACCTTCCTCGACCTTTTGCTGTAAAATTCTACGCCCGTCGACTTTTCTGAGTATTGATAAACACTTGATCAGATGATCACAGACGGACAACGGAAAACAAGCCGACTTGTATCTGCTCCCGGGCCTTCTTCACACCCCAGTACGTTGAGTAGATCACTCAACTAGTGAAATTAGAAATGTCTCCACGGGTCATATACGCAGCCCAACAGGAAACTAACCAGGTAAGTAACAGACAATGAAAAAAACACTTCGAGAAATTGTGTGAGGACTAAAATCGAGGTAACTACCAAACCCAAACTACTTCTACTTCAAGTAAGTATACAACCTTAAAACTTCATGCAAAACCTGTGAAAAGCTGAGAACAGACATCGCGACCAACTCTTGCCCATCGCTATCTGAAATAGCGTTATTTATGTCATTTTCCTTAAAGGCAGCATACTCGCTCGTAAATGTGGTTGATATAACTATGGAAACAGAATGGTATGTCTCACAAGGGAATCACAATAAGTCATAGTGATCATTCCAGATGAAATGTATTTTTCTAGAACCATTTTTTGGACGAAAAGTCCAAATATGCCCATCGCAGCTGCCTAGACCCACTCTGAAAAAAGTTATAGGCATTTTTTCTCTGATTTTCGTACCTATTGTACCCTCCAAAAAGCGCATTAATTTTAAGCAAATCCGGAAACGGACCTCATAATCGTGTTCAGCGCCCAAAACCACTTCACTAAAACGGTAGAAATCTAATGTCATGTGAGAATGTTCACGCATTAATCACACGGTGAAATAGTGTTGAGTACCCGCCGCGAAAGGTAGATCTAAAAGAGTTATAAGCTCCGAAAGTTTGCCGACCATCGACCTCCTCCTAGTCTATGAGTTGTTAAGCGATGGTGTCAACAGCGTCGACGGCGCAAAGGGAGGAAGGGGCAGTGGTGGGCATGTGACCAAGGTTCGAATCTCCCCCAAAGCCATTTTTTTGGCAAATTCACGGAACTTTCATATTATGATCAAAAATTATATCACAAATGTCATCTTATCCTTTTGCTGCGCGATATAGCCATATCGACAGTGGAATAGACTCAGGTGCAAGGGATTCAAGGTTTTGTTTCCTATCAAAGCTTTCCCATTGTTTTGGGGGAACTTATATGAATGGGAAGTATTACCCCACTTATTTTGAACAAGTCACGAGAACCATTAAGTAACAAAAAACGGTGCGCTTGGTGCAGTCGGCTTCTGCGACCACCCGTAGTCTGACCGTCATGCCCCTCATTTTCCCATTAGGCAAGGTCGGAGAAATGCTCTTTGTCCAATTACCAGATCAGGGTGGTCGCTTTCCATTTAAAAGTGTATTCAAGACGAAGAAACTTTACGTCGTCAGCGGAACATTCCATATCATGACGACGTTGACAACACTTGCATTTTTCGAGAATGTTTTCATCCAGCAAATGCCGAAGAATTGTGTTCTCTTTCTCGGTTCAAGGAGTGATTCTTCCAATCAAAGCGCGATACAGGCTCTTGTGCTGGCGGGGAAAACCTGCAGATTTTGACGAAACCACCTGGCGTAACAAGCTTGGTTCAGCTGGCAGACATCGGGTTCTGCAGCTATTCGAAAGCACTGCTCAAGCGATTTCACTCTAGTAATGCTCTTCAAAATTTTGATTTTTTAGGTCGTTTAAAATAATATATGATTTTCGGCGTGGACGATGCCTTTGAGGCTGGCTACGTTCATATCCGTCCGGGTCCTTTCGAAACTCCAACTGGTCTCAAATTCCCAGTAGCGCTCGGCCCCTGTGAAGAGATAGGTTGCCAGGGGCCTATAGCGTTCATTCGCTGTCCCTATTGCGGAATTCGCTAATGTTTGATGCATTATGTGCCTATTTACCATTGGTGAAAGAAATGATTATGTCTTCTGAGTCCCATAAAGTGACAAGGTTGTTAAAAATATGTGATGTTAGTACTTCCAAATCATATAAGTTCTCCAAAACAATGGAAATCCTTGACGGGGAACTAAACCTTAAATCCTTTCTACCCGAGTACCCGAGTCAATCTTACTGTCGATATGGCTATATCGCGCAGCAAAAGGATAAGATGACATTTGTGATATAATTTTCGATCGAAATATAAAAGTTCCGTGAATTTGCAAAAAAGCGGCTCTGGGGGAGATTCGAACCCTGGTCACATGCCCACCACTGCCCCTTCCTCCCTTTGCACCGTCGATGCTGATAACTCGGCCGCTTAACAATTCATAGACTAGGAGGAGGTCGATGGCTGGCAAACTTTCGGAGCTTATAACTTCTTAAGATCTATCTTTCGCGGCGGGCCGCCTACACTATTTCACCATGTAATGCGTGAACATTCCCACGTGACATTAGACTCCTACCGTTCAGACCTACGCTTCTTATACTTCCCTCGTAAGCAAAATTAGGTTGAAGGAATATTTTCCGAACTTTGCGCAGTCTATCAGCGTTTTGGACTTTTACGGATTTTCGGTTGCGCGTTTATTTATACCAATTAGAGGGCTCTCGAAGCGTTTTAGAAGAATATTCCAGATTTGACTCAAAATTCGCCCTGGGGGTTTATTTGGGGTGCTGATCACGAATCTTAGGTCCATTTATCGATTTTCCGAAGTTTTCGACTATATTCGTTCACAGATTTCCATCGGGGGAGAATTTTAGGGCAAATCGCGACTTTTACACGATTTCCGGAGTGCTACTATAGATCATGCTCAAATTATATCTATGGGGGGGGGTTTGGAGTGCTGAACACGAATATGATGTCAGTTTATCGATTTTTGACAGTTTTCGGTAGATTACGGTGGGTATACTGTAGTTTGATCAAAATCTCAGATTTGTCTCAAAGTTCCTGTATGGTGGTTATTTGGGATGCTGATTACGAAATCGATGTCCATTTGTCGATTATCGGAATATTGAGGTAGGTTTTGTCTCCTAAATGGCATATTACCTACCTTAACCTATAGTAAACCTTGAAATTTGGGCAAGCAAACCCCAGATTCGTGTTCAGCACCCCAGATTCCCCCTACATACATGTTTTTAGAAAAATCCGAAGAAAAATTCAAAAACGCCTTGAAAATTCCATGGGGACCCTTACCTTGCCGCGAAGGTTTAAAAAACGCTCATAACTTTTTTCAGAGTGGGTCTAGGCAGCTGCGATGGGCATATTCGGAGTTTTATCCCGAAAATCGTTCTAGAAAAGTGCATTTCATTTGGAATGGTCGCTATGACTTATTGTGGTTCCCTTTTCAGAACACAACTTCTACGCATTCTGAAGCGTCAAAAAGGACCCACACAGACGCTACACGAATAAGAATTTGGCAACGCCCTGTATTTCTCCGACCCCTAAATTTAACGTTCTCCTCCAAAACAGGGGTGTTGGACCACTTCCGCCATCTTCGATGTATATAGTTCACCAATCGTACTTATTATACCATCAGGGTTGAGCAGAGTTGTGACCCGGCACAACGGGGGTGGTGAAAATTTTTAAAATTTTTATTTTAAAAAAATTAAGAATTGGGGGGGGGGGTGGTTCGTCAAATTTTCGGAAATACACTGCCCTTTCGCGTCCACACGTCAGTCGCGACCGAGCTTGATTTCTAAAAAAACTATCGCAAAATTAACTTTCTCAGACTTGCCACTCAAAAACTAGATAATTTTTCCGTCCTTAGGTGATCGTTCAATTCTGGATTTTCTCGAAATTCTGGTCGACGGGGGGTCGTAGCTTCGCCGAAAATCGGCACAACGGCATGCTGAACCCTGTATACCACCTACAAACGTCGCTGACGGTGGGAATGGCCCAGCACCCCTATTTCGGAGGACGCAAATACAGTGAGCGGAGAAATAAAGGGCTGGGCCAACTTCTCACTCGTGTAGCGGCGCTGTGGGTCGTTCCTGACGCTTCAAAATGCATAGGCGGTGTGTTCTGAGCCATACCATTCTATTTCCGTAGTTGTCCCAACTACGTTTACGAAAGTGTATGCTGCCTTCAACACTACACAATCCATCCGACGCAAATCTTGCCTTTGCATGGAATGTGTAGTCAAAACTATGTACGGACTGCTTCATCCACGTACCGCAATGTTTGAAAACCCTTGTTCTCGTTGTTGTCACTTTGTAACAGTAAATAACCCATGCTTGAACTTCGTTTATGCCCCGCCAGATTTCAAAAATGTGCGTTTTCATTGCTCCGAGGAAAAATAGGGGCACCCTAGTTTTTAGGATGTCCAGAAAAACTTTTCCGGATTCGAAACAGAATTTCAACCTGGGAATCCTTTAGGGCGCTGAACACGAATCTGGGCCAATACTAGCCCGGTTGCGCCAAGTCGCAACCCTGCTCAACCCTGGTTACGATTCGCCGTAACGGCGGGGAGGGACAGCGTCGTTCAAATTTTGGTCAGAAAATAAATTGGGGAAGGGAGGGGTACTGAAAAACCCCTAATTGGATCTTCTGGACCAAGATTGAGCAGTTAGGAGCTAGTTAAGAAGTCAGTTCCAAATTACGCTCGGTTAAATGTCGCGTGGCTATCGTAACCTGCTTTATTCTAGAATGTTTCAAACAAATTGTTTCTTTATTCTAAAATGTTTCAAACAAATTGTTTAAGTAGCAAAATTTTTTTCAACATTTTTGTGTCTCGAAATTCTCATAATTTTTTTTAAATCAAGTAAGAATCGTAAAAATTATGGAAATTCTTTGAAACTTTGGTCAGGAACGGAGTGATATGAATTGTCTGTCCGCCCACGCGGTCCGCGGGCGTGTCGAGCGGCCATCGCGGAAATATTTCTCGGACCTGTGAATCGATTAGCAGGTATATAAGACGAATAGTGAATAATATCCCAGTCAACTGTATCTCATTCGCGTATAGGCTCGTCCGAAAAATGCCTTCGTGACGGCGGCTGGACACGCACTCCGTCAGCGTAGGCGGACAGTCCCATTGATACAGAGTTCGACTCCGGCGAGGTTCGGTGCAGCTTCCCGCTGGGCCCTTACTCGAATTCACATTCGGCGTCCCAATTTACCACCACGATCAAAACTTTGAGGTAAACATAGAACTCCGACCGAACCACCGTATACCAGCCGTAACATACGGGTCCCAAGAAAAATCAATAAAGGGCACGAAATTTGCGTTAAGAAGTCCACATACACCCTATGGGTAAGTTAAGGGGTGATCTCATCGCAGCATTCTGGACATCGCCAAGAGTCCCATTTGGCCAGCAAAACTTTCCGCAGCGAGAAACTTTGGACCGAAATCGGCGAAATCTTAAGAAAATCGGCAAATGGACCTCAGATTTGTATTCGGCACCCAACCCTATAATTTTTTTAGCCAAATCCAAAACAATTTTTCTGAAAAAAAAACAATTTTTATACAAAGAATTATACCAACAACATCCCGAACATGGTTTTCCAAAAACAACCCCGGGCATGTGTAGAACAAACCCTAGCAAGGATGGAAAAGCAGATATGGAAAAAAACTCTTACCTAGGAACTAATGCACGACCAATGCCCATCACCAACCAGCGCTTCACGGGAGTTCGAATTCTCACGGTTGAAATAATTCTCTAGACAATTGCGTGCACGCAATGGAGCGCTACGCTTGTGCCTGAAACCAAATTCGATCGTTTCGGACGCTTAACAACACACAAAAGTCGTCCGGCAAAGAAAACTCACTGCGGAGAAACTTCGTCCCCAATCGAAAGGCGCGAACGCTTCAAGCCAGCCGTTTTCTTCTCCGAGCATATACCGGAGTCAACCGACGTGGACAGCCCAGCTGGATCTGCAACTGCATACTTCATCTCAATCAATCTCCTCAACTGAGAATGGAGGAATCTAACTGGATCCATCGACGGCTTGACTTAGCACGAGCGGCCGCGTCACGGCAATCACCGACTAACGGCCAAAACAATAAAGAGTGAAGACGGGGGGCCTTCAGAGTGGCTCCGCTGCATAACTCGCTGCGGCTGGTCTTTAGAAACGATGGGGCAGCTACGCAGGAAAAAATTCCGATGCCCCCGTCCACCGCCAACTATTTCAGATGGAAGAACTTACACATTCGATTTTTTTTAAAAACAACCACCATACCTTCATGATTCTCGTTAACATCAGAGACTCTCTTCGCATTTGAGCGCTTTCTGGGTGAATTCTTCGCACTGGCTGACGATTTGGAGCTCGGGCTTTGGAGAGGAGAGTCAGAAATATACAAGACGAGAGGATCTTCTAAAATAAAAAAAAATGTAGCTATTATGATATTTGGCGTCGAGTCACACGATTTTTCGAATATCCCTCCATCTTGAAGTTCAAATCTGATGCATTCAGCAGTAAGAAAATGTCCGAACAGTTTTATGTACGGACTCTGCCTTTTTATAAGAAGGGTGGACTCGATTTAATCAGGTGGATGGAAAATTCAAAAATACTTTTCCGTTACCTCCATGACTTTCACCGGTTTCAGCGACTCCCTTCCCATTTGACCGTTTTCTGGGCGAACGCTTAGTGCTCCCAACAGATTTCGGCACCGAGTTTGCTGACGGGGACACATGAGTGTCGTTAGTAGGATTCTCTGAAAAAAAATCAATCAATTCTAACACAAGTGGTAGAGCTGATGCTAGTCAATGCTCGCCCACGCACACTTCTTCGGAAAAAATGGCACTTTCTACCCTATACCCTCAAAGGCGGTTAAGACATCTGTGAACTTGCCCGAGAAAACAACTTGAAAAAAACCTTAAAGGCACAGTCCAACCTCATAGGTAATTTTTGATATTTTGGTCCGGTCGCCGTCTATAGCAACGCTGCCAAGCGCGAAATCTCAGTTCGCTCAAATAAGCGAGAAAAAGCCAGGAAAAAGTCGACCACGCCCCCTTGAAAGAAAAAATGGGTAACGCCCACTGGCAGATTTCCGATCTCAATAGGGAAGAGACGCGCGAATGATTTTCTTCAAAATCTATGCTGCCGAGATGTCGTACGTTCGTGCCGTGGCAGTGTGGAGGAAAGAAGACCACCTCCGTGCAAACCGACGTCAATCCCTCCGCGGAGAGGGTTTTTGTCATGGGAGAGGTGCTGGCTGGCCGCAGCTCTCCTGAAGATCTTACTGCAAAGAGCCGGCGTCGAGAGGAACCCAGGACCCGCGAAGAAGAAGTACCCATGTGCCACATGCGACAGAGATGTCAATTGGTATGGAACCAGCGTCCAATGTTTTGGATGCGAAAGGTGGGTGCACTTCTCTTGTTCGGGTCTCAGCTCTGTGAGGCACCACGATTCTTCCTTTCGTTGTATTGTGTGCTCCGCCTCCAGTAACTCAAATTCCTCATCTACCAACCGCCCCCTCTCTATTGTACATATCAATCTCAACGGCCTTCGCGCCAAGCTTTCTGAATTATCTCTCTTTGCCCGTACTCATCACCCGGATGTTATCATGGTTCAGGAAACCAAACTCTCTCCCTCTGCTACCTCTCGACATCCAAACATCCCGGGCTATACTGCTTATCATACTCCTAGGTCATCTCAGGGAGGCGGAGTCTCTACTTTTGTTCTGTCGTCTCATCCCTCTCACATCATTCCAAACACTCCAGTGGATGGCACTCTCAGTACATCCCCATCCATCTACCTCTAAAAACTCCACTTTCTCTTTTCAATATATACATTCCTCCTCCTACATCCTGTCCACCAACCTACAACCCTATCCCTCTACTCAAGCAGCTGTATGACTGCTCTCTATCTCCCTCAATTGTCTTTGCGGGTGACTTCAATGCTCACACGTTCTGCTCATCGCTTGACTCTGATGCTAGAGGAAATGACGTCGAAGAATGGGCGGAGGAGTTCGATCTGGTTATCCTTAACGATGACCAGCCCACTCGTCTCCCTGCCTACGGCCGATCTTCCAGCCCAGACATCTCCCTTGTCTCTTCTAATCTCTCTAATGCCTGCTCTTGGTCTACATCCACAACTCTTTCCAGTGATCACATTCCGGTCTTTGTCAATATCGATCTCTCTAACTCTCTTGCTCCCTATACAGGTGTTCGTCATCGTTCTTATCTCAATTTAGGCCTTGCAGACTGGAGCCTGTTCAGGAGGTTGCACTCCGCCAAGCGGCCGAATATCCGTGGAATGGCAATGTACACCAGAAGGAGCGCCACTTCTCTGATGCCATCCGGAAGGCGATGAAAGCTGCGATCCCTGAAGGTCGTGTCAAGACCTTCTTTCCCAATGTCACCAGGGAGACACTGCAGAAGATAAGGACAAGGGACGCAATGAGAGCTGCTGATCATCTTGACCCAGACATTGCCGAGCTGGATAATGAGATCAGGATGGACCTTGATAGGCACAAGAAAGAATCTTGGGAAAAGTTCACTGAGAAGATGAACTTCAGGAGTGATGCTGCAGCAACGTGGAAGGCTTTGAAAAGGATCTCCGGAAAGTTCACCTCCGCCAACAATTCCACGATTGAATTCGACGGCAGAGTCTTTAAGTCAGGGAAAGAGGCCGCAAATGCTCTTGGGAAGCATTTTTTCATAACTAAAACAAAAAGAGAGAAGCAGAATAGAATAACTGTTCGGGAACTCTGTAAATTGCCACTTATGGCTGAAGATGATGCAGTCACGCCCGCTCAGGTCGAGAAGGTTATCAAGGAAATGAGTAACTCGAAGGCAGTAGGGCCAGATGGCTTGAGCCCAGCAGTTCTAAAGAGACTGCCAAGTGAACTACTACCCCTGCTCGCTGACGTCATTAATACATCGTTTCGGACCTGTACATTACCTCAAGATTGGAAAGTAGCACGCGTCATCCCATTGCCTAAGCCGGGTAAATCACCATCCACGGCAAAGGTTACAGGCCAATCAGTCTTCTCTCACCTATTGCCAAAGTTGCGGAAAAATTGGCTGTGGAGGAGCTCTCCGAACACAATAGCAAACAAAGCATCAACATGGTTTCCGTAAGCTACATTCCACCACTACGGCCCTACTGGAAATTGTGAGCTATGTTTTGGACGGCTTCAATGCCATGAAACCTCAGCGAACCGTAGGTGTAGCCCTCGATCTAACGAAGGCTTTTGACACTGTAAACTTGGGCATTTTGTCGGAGAGCCTGTTAAGGTCTACCATTCCGCCCTGGCAGAAGCGGTGGATAACCGCATTCACCAAAGGACGTCGGGCAAATGTGCTATTTCAAGGGCACGTCTCCAATAGCATCCCAATCGCCGCCGGCGTACCTCAAGGAGGAGTTTTATCGCCTGCTCTTTTTAGTCTGTATATTGAAGATCTACCCGTTCCATCCCAAGACATCAAGGTCGTTGCATATGCGGATGATATTACTATACTATGCCGGGATCGCGACATAAATGTAGCTGCCAGTAAGATCAATGACTACTTGATCGAGTTGAAATGTTTTCTCGATAGCAAGATGCTTACGGTCTCTGCCGCTAAATCATCCGTCACAGTCTTTTTCCACTGTTCCTGCGGAGCACAGGTGCTCATCCCATGGTGAAATGGGACGAAACTCGCCTGCCGGCCGCCCGATTCCCTAAGCTGCTCGGACTCGTGTTGGACCCTTCGCTGAGGTTTCATAAGAACACTGAGCAGAAGCAAGCTGCAGTGAAAACAAGACTTAACGTCCTACGTGCTCTCGGCGGAACGTCCTGGGGATGCAGTAAAGAAACGATCCTGACCACGTACAAGGCCATCGTACAGCCCGCCCTGGAGTATGCTGCACCAGTCTGGCAGCATATCGTGTCGGACACATCCTGGTCCAAGCTGCAGCGCATCCAAAATGGAGCATTGCGAATCGCAACAGGCTGTTCTAAAAGCTCTCCAATAGAGCACCTACATGCCGAAGCTCGCATCCTGCCAGTTAAGGACCACTGCCAACTCCACGCACAACAGCTGTACATAAACATTCTGAAGCAGCCAAATCATCCGTCGCGAAGAGTATTAGACCCCGTGAGAGAGAGAGGTATAAGAAAGCCGTTTGCTGATGCTCCCACGAAAATCAATATACAGAGATGGACTAACGCACAACAAGAACGCCTCCGTCTCTTACGTGCTGAGCATACCCAATTCGTCAAGGATCACTTATGCAAGACCGCCGTAAACTCCATTCTCGGAGTCGTGCCGCCTGAGGTCAGCGAAACCGAGATGGAACTCGGTAGGCGTGCCAGGTGCACCCTTGCCTCGTTGCGCTGCGGGCACTCCCCCATGCTTATGTCTTATTTACATAAGATCGATAGCAGCAGACCTGACGAGTGCCCGGATTGTGGTAATAAAGGGCATACTACTGCGCACCTTTTCAACTGCCCGATGAGACCGACATCGTTAACAACAGTAGATCTGTGGACGAATCCGACGCTTGTGGCTCAGTTCCTCAGTCTATGACAGGACCCTCTCTGTGGCTGCAGAAGAAGAAGAAAATCTATGTTCTTCCTTTTGTTTTCGGTCTAGCTTTATATTGTGACCTTATTCAGAATGATGGCTGCGAATAACGAGAAAATACAGACTCGAGACAACTCGTCCGCGAACTTCTACCAGTTCGAATTCAAAATTTTTGAGGAGCCGTAACTCAGTTCCTAGTGAGTTCTGAGCGATTCTGGAGACACCATTGTGATCAGCGTGAAATTTTCTCCAAGATAGGCTGAAATACAAAAAATCGATTCTGAGCTTGGACTGTGGCTTTAAGGCTCTTATCAGGCGACAGCGGCAAAGGAAATGTCAAAAACAAATCGTGATTACCCTACTTAAGCGAGCACGACAGAAATAGCGGAACCTGAGAAATCAACCGATGATCAGGAGTTGGAGCACTTTACGGTGGGAATCGACGGGATACACGACCTCACTTATTGCAACATGACATTTCCACCTTCCAGTCGACTCCTCAATTCCCAAAACCCAACAGATGGAAACAGCGGTGTACTGAGATCTACTTCCGAATGAGGGAGTCGTCTGGCAGGGTCAAGCGGGGTTGTGAAATTTCGCGACGGGGGGTCGGGAGGGAGGGGTGGCAGAAATTTTCACCAGAAAATGAGGGTTAAGGGGGATCGCAAAGATTTCGGATCAAAAATGGAAATTCGGTGAAGATATTCCAAATATTCTTGTTATTTTTGGTCACCAAATTGAAGAATCGTAGCACTGCTCAGGTTTTAGACGTTTGAGCCAGACTTCTGTCGTTTTCGGAGCCAAGCTTTGAACCACATTTGTGGACTACGGCTGTTACATCACGCATCAGTAATAATCATGATTCACACGATCCAAATCATTTGCACTTTGTGATTCAGGCACACCATACAGAACTATCGAGCGAGACATCTCTTTGTCGTCACAACATTTATGGACAGGCAGTGAATTAGGATAACAATTGTGCTGGGACCACTTGGTCGCCTCACGTTTATCATCGTGTTGCGTCATGGAACAGATATAGTCGGAACTTGGCTCCGAGAACGACAGTACTGAACAAATTTTCGTCGTTTGACAATTTTAGAGATCAAATGTATTGATTATTTCGGTTTTCCGAACGACCCGAATACCCAAAAAACGTACTCCGATTTTATGAAAAAGCTGTGCCTCGGGGGGGGGGGGTGGGGATTGCAAAAAAAAGTTAAATTTTGGAAAAAAATGATGGGGGTCGCTCCGGTTTCGAAAAATTACGCAACGCCCCGCTCGATACTGTCGTCTGATAGGTAGAATTGGCATATTGTAATCGGTCAAGAGGTTTATCACATTAAATCCCATTTGATAGTGCTATGGCTTTTGATCATTAATTACTTCCTCAGCCTCTGGCTTTGATGGAGTAGTAATCGACAGGCTGGTTACTCAGGGTTGTTCAACTAGGATCGGCCTGGCTCGTTGTCCGCGCCACCAACGGCGCTGGTGTTCTAATAAGCTGCACACCCTTCGGTGACTACCGGCTTCTGTGCTCTCTTCGACTTTTCAGTAGTCACCTATTGCGCGCTTCCATTCTTATGATTCCACTATATACAGAAAAGGGATTTCTGCCGTTTTTCACGGCTTGTCATAGGTGGAAAAACTGGGTGACGAGTAATGGATTCGGCCACAGGTTCAGTGGGGTCAGCGTGGTTGATCTCTCTAGACAAATAAATGTGCGGTGTTAAGGCCGATGGAACCGCAGTCCGGACAAACATCAAATTTGCTGCTGTCAATCTTGCTTAAGTAAGACCTGGGCATTGTAAAGCGACCGCAGCGCATCGATGCGAGTGTGCATCTAGCCCTTCTTCCGAGTTTACACTCCGATGTGCACCCTGGGGGCAGTATTCTCTCAGAATAGAATTTACGGCCTTTTCCAGATGACACGGTAGGAACTTGGTAAGCTTCTTGCGCAAAAGACGGACTCGTTCTTGCTGTGAGCCTTGCCATCTTTGCAAGTTGACTTTGTTTGAAACATCGGCCAACCTTCCAGATTCGTGTTAATTCTTCCCTTTCCGGCTGTAGAAGTGCGCCAAGTGGGGTTCCACAGGGGGGAATTTTATCTCCGATTCTTTCTAACATTTATGCTTATGACATTCCCCAAATTGTAGAACGATGCGGTGTTAGGTGTGAAGTTTTTGCGGATGACATCAAAGTGTTCGGTGAAGTACGCGGTGACGGGGTCACGCTATTGCAGAGTGGTATTGATGCAGTTTATCGCTGGTCCCTGTCTTGGGCCTTCCCGTCTCGGTTGTGAAAACAAAAGCACTGCATCTGGGACATTCTAACGAGCAGGCCAATTACAAAATCAATGATTTACCGATCGAGGCGGTCGATAAAATTAAGGATCTTGGATTCATAGTCGACAAAAAACTCTTTTTTTTATGAACACTGTAGGCGCATTGCTGCTAAAGCGCATTAGAGGCTCTTTTTATTATTCAAGACCTTACGGTCTAAGAATCCGCAGCTACTGACCAAAGCATATAAGATTTACGTCCGGTCTATGTTGGAGTATAGCACCTGTGTTTATGCACCGCATAAGCGAATGCTAATTCAAAAACTAGAAGCGGTTCAATGTAGCTTCACGAGGGATTTTCTTTTCATACGCGCAATGGGATTTTCGTATAGCACAATTCCTAGGGGATACATTAGGAATAAAAGGTTGCATTTGGACTCGCTTGCTGTTAGGAGGAGAAATGATTTGTATTTGATTTCTAAAATGTTGAATGGTACGGTAGGATTGAACCTATCCGAGTTTTTTACCCTCACACGTTCCAACACAAGAGGACAAAGGTACAAACTTAGCTTCCTTAGGCCTCGTTCCCAGTCTAGGCGGCATTTCTTCCAATTCGTACGGGACTAGATTATCTGAGCTTGAGCAAGAAATGGCTAATTCCTCCCCCCTACTCTGGTTTCAAAACTGTAGTCGGCCAGTATCTACAACAGGAGCCAATTTCGTTATAGCCTCATTGGTAGTTGTGTTGCGTTTTAGTGTTTGAATTTGCTGTTTTTAGGTCGTTAATTTTTTCAATTGCTTTTCTTCACACGTGTCTAGGCACATGTAACAAATATGAAATATGCATGGCTTTCTTTTGTTTCTCTCTAACAGGGTTAAGCACTCTCCAGACGGATGGTTTGGCTGTTTTATAATAGTGATACGGAATTGTTGGGCTTGCAGCTGACAGTGCTCCTTCACTGGTGATCAACAAATTTCAGCATGCAGGTGCTCGATTGAGGAACTCCTTGCACATCCGGTGGCGATGCGGAAAGCGGCATTCTGTAGGCGTTGCATGTTATTCCAAGAGGATTCTGAGAATAGATGCTGCCAGATCGGCGCGGCGTATTCCAGTGCGGGCTGATGAATCGCATTAAACGTTGTGAGTATTGTTTCCTTGCTGCTACCTCATAAGGTACCACCCAGGGCCCTGAGAACATAGAGCTTAGCTCTGCCGAAAGCCTGCTTCTGCTCGGTATTCTTCTGAAACTTGAGCGATGGATCGAGCACAAGACCGAGCAGTTTTGAAAATCGAGCAGCAGGCAAACAGGCTCCATCCCACTCTACAAACGGATGAGCGCTGTGCTCGGATGAGCCCGTTGTCATCCGACAAAGAGAATTATGAAGCCCATTAGAGAAGGTCGATTAGGACGCCTTTCGCAGATGCTCCTCGTAAAGTTGATGTACAGAGATGGGCCGACTTCAACATGGGAAGGCTTCGTCCTCTGCGTGAGGAGCACACCAAGTTTGTTCGAAGATATCTGGAGAAGGCGGCCGTGAACCCTATCTTAGGAGCAGTGCCGCCTCGAGTTTGCGATTCCGAGTCTCAACTCGGCAGGCGAGCCAGATGTGCTCTTGCCTCGCTGCGCTGTGGTCACTCTATTCTGCTCATGTCTTACGTCAACAAGATCGACAGCAGCCGACCTGACGCATGCCTGGACTGTGGTGCTCCCGGACACAACACGGCGCACTTTCTCATGTGCCCGAAAAGACCTACCTCCTTAACAACAATGGACCTTTGGACGAATCCTGTGAAGGCCGCCCAGTTCCTCAGCCTATGACGAAAACCACTTTGAGGCTGCAGAAGAAGAAGAAGAAGAAGTCCGTTGTGAGGACGGATACTGACGACTTGGATGCGGAGACTTTTAGCATCATTCCGGTACTCCTTGATCTTGGTGGCGGCAACATGTATGTCACGAAATCGACACATGATGGTTATGTCAACGGCATACGCGACTACCTTGATATCCTGTGAGCGACCAATGGATGGACTGTGTTCAACTTGTGGCTGAAGACTTTCAGATGGACAGCAGTTGCTATTAGGATGGCACACCTCGGCGAAGATGCGAACTGACCGCGTAAGCCGATTGACGCACTAAAATCACTTCAAGAAAAAGAATAAGTTTCAGTTACCTCCATGACTTTCGATAGCTTCCGAGATTCTCTTTCTGAGTGACCGCTTTTTAGGCAAACGCTTCGCGCTGACAGCAGTTCCAGGAATCGAGCTCGGTGGAGGAGACGCAGGAGTGTCACTGATGGGGAGAATTCCTGCAAACATGGAAATAACACTTTTTTTTCAAAAACGTTAAAGTTTCAAAATTCCGAGATATAACTTGCTTTTTTCCTACCAAATTAAAGCTCACCGGTATGTCAGCGACCCACCCAGAAGTCAACTCTTCCGGAGTTTTTCCCCAAATACACAGCTCAAGTTCAGCTAGCTTCACAATACACATCCTTGATAATTTTTGGTGTAATCCTATTCTTTTCTTATCGTTTCCCGCATACAATAATACTCAAATCAATCTTGCCTACCTCCATGATCTTTTGCGGCGTAACAAGTTTTCTCTCCACTTGAATGCTTTCTAGGCGAGTGCTTCGCTTTTCCGGCAGATTCAGTAGTCGAGCTCGACGGAGACGCATGAGTAGCATCAACCGGATGATTTTCTGGAAAATGCACATAAAAATACAAGAACTTACATCTATAAAAAACTGCTGCGTGGAAAGTTCTTGGAATCAAACAATCCAACGCTACAACACCTGAGCAGGAGTTTGAATCACTGGGATTTTTTGAAATAACGCTTCATGTTATTAATATTAGATCACAACCACACCTTTTCCAGCAATGAAAGCAAGCCTCAGTTTTCTCGCGAAATTGTAAAGAGCGACAAGCAACTGGCCATCGTACGCCGGATTCCTTAAGTTTTCCACAATTTGATGAAGTGGGCCCATATCTGTAAGAACAAAGACTGAAACTAGTCTTGATCTTCAAGATACACTTAAAGTCGAACGTTTTCTTTACCCCTGATTGTTTTCTTACGAGTACTATTGGGTTGGCAACTAAATACATAATTGCGGATTTTTTTCAGAAAATAAAAGACAATTTTTTCATGGGAATAACTTTATTCTGTAATGTATTGCCCATTTTGAGCAATGACCTTTTCCATGTTTCAGTCAGCATCATAATTCCACGTTCATAAAACTTCTGGTTTTTATCGGCAAAAGCTGAGCCAGGTACGATTTGACATCATTATCATTATTGAAATTTTTACCATTCAAGGAGCTTTGCAAAAATCGAAATAAAAAGTAATCAGATGGCGCATGGTCAGGACCATATGGAGGATGTGGCAAAACATTCCAAGCAAGCTCCAATAGCTTTTGCCAAGTGACTAAACATGTGTGTGGCCTTGCATTGCCACGATAAAATACAAAACCTTTTCGATTTGTCAAATCATCGCTTGATTGGAATGTTTTGCCACATCCACCATATAGTCCTGACCCTGCACCATCTGATTACTTTTTATTTCGATCTTTGCAAAACTCCTTAAGTAGTAAAAATTTTAATAATGATAATGATGTCAAATCGTACCTGGTTCAGTTTTTGCTGATAAAAAACAGAAGTGTTATGAATGTGGAATTATGATGCTGCCTGTAAGATGAAAAAAGGTCATTGCTCAAATTGGGCAACACATTACAGAATTGAGTTATTTCGTTTCATGAAAATTATCTTTTATTTTCTAAAAAAAATCAGCAATTATTTAGTTGCCAACCCAATACTTCCGACAGTTAAAGTTTTACGCAGGATAGCATCCAAACCCCAGTGAGTCGTGGATCGCCGTTTTCTGTTCAAAATCAGTGATGGAAGGAGGGGGATCGACTTAACCACAATCTTTACATTCTGTTCCATGACACAGTGCGTTGCAAAATTAAATGAAACACCCCAATTTTCGTGGTTTCGAGCTTCGTTCGATTTCAGCGGACAAACGGTGAATGCCAATCGACACAGCACCCCTGAAAACCCCTGTGTGCGATGTTTCAGGATAATGGATCAGTTGGCAAGAAAGTGACCCCGAAAATTGTCGAAAATGTCGGCGGCAAAATTATACAACAACAGCCATTTTCGAATATTTTCGGTGTCAGTTTCTTGACAACTGATCCAGTATCCTGAAACATCGCACACAGGGGTTTTCGAAGGTGCTATGCCGATTGGCATTCACCGTTTGTCCGCAAAAGTCTTACGAAGCTCAGAACCACGAAAATTGGGGTGTTTCATTTAATTTTGCAACGCACTGTAGCTCTCAGCGTACTTCTGCGTGAGACAGCAGCAGTAACTTAAGCCCCTTTCACAGTCTGCCGGATGACGCCGTCAGGCACGTTAGAAAGGAGCCGCAGTGCGAGGGAAGCTGCGGTATACAGCTGTCGGTTCGACCCTTCAGTTGAAAATGTAAGGCCAAAACAACACGTTCTAACCCAACATAACTTGATCCGACGTCGTGTCAATGATTTCACCGCACTGAGACGTCGGTCGACCGACACCGCAGCGCGGGCCGCACTGACGCCGCAGTCCTATCTATCAACGTGCCGGACGGCCTCGTCCGGCAGACTGTGAAAGGCACTTTAGACTTGACTTCACACAATGTCGGTTTTCATGAAATTGACCGTCTCCGAAAAGCGGGATCAAACGGGATTGTCAAATTTCTCAACGGGGGGGGGGGGAAAAACTTTGGCCCGAAATTGAAAGTTAGGGGGAATCGCAAGAAAGTGAAAAAGATTGAAATCACTTTCCACCACCTAAAAAGTTCTTTTCTTGAAAAAAAAAGTGCCCAAAATTGCACCTCGGAGGGGGTCGCTAAACTTTTCGATTTCAAAGAAAAATCTGATGGCCGGCAGGGAAGAGGGTCGCGCTGATTTCAAAACATTACACAACGCCTAGCTTGACCCTGCGGAAAAGACAGGATATCGCATCTAATGTCGCTCGAAGTTATTCTCATCAAAAACGGTCGTACTCCTGGGACAGTTAAACCAACACAACGTTCGATGTTGGTCCTCCCCAAAGTCCCGGCCGGCCAAGAATGCGACCACCAAGTCCCTTTCTATTGGGACTGCGATATCAAAGCAAGGTCAAGCTCAGGCACACCGTTGCCTCGAACCTCTACGGAGCTACGGTTAGGTCAGTGACTAGTTTCCTCAATAAAAAACATTTAAATCACACCCGCGGCTGACGTGGCGGTTCAAATCTCAACAGCGGCCGGCTGGTAATAACCAGCCAGCCACCAGTGAGATTTTAAACCGCCGCGCCAGCCGCGGGTGTGATTTAAATGTTTTTTTCTTGAGGAAACGAGCTACGGAGTTGACTACACCTCCCCCTTGAGAGCATTTTTTTAAAGTCGGGAATCCGAATTTTCAACAAACAAGAAAGAAACTGAGTGCGCTTAAAGGTCGGCTCATTATAAAGCGAAAAAAATTAATTTTCAACAACATATCATAAAACTACTCAAGAAAGAGATGAAAAGAGCTACTTTCATCTCTTCCTTGAGTAGTTTTATGATAAAACTACTTAAAACATGTACTCAAATCTTTCAGGCTCATCCTTCATTCTTCTATATCCAGCAAATGTCCATATCTCTAAGGACTACGCGATTACGCATTCAAATACCTGAACCCTACCCTCTATAAGCCAGCTAGAATAAAAACTTCGTACTGGAACAGTTATCTGCTTTGTACGAAGCTCACAAAACCCTCCATCTCTCCTCAGACAAAAGCCCGCTCGACGCCCCGCTGAAAAGCCGGCGTTGCCAGCGGGATAGTGGCCGTGGAACTCGAAATCCGAAATTTCGTCGATCACGATAAACACTATTGGGGGCGAGTAGCTGCTTCGTGCCCGGGCGAAAAGCCCCTCTAAATTTTTCTCATAAATGTTCACAAGCACCAATGCGCGACGCGGCCGCACGCCAACACGCCACTAGGCCAATGCACATAGCACCAACTAGGGCCGTTGAGCGGAACCTACAGCGTCCAGGCGGGCCAAGTACCGCAAAACTTGGGCAATTGAACCGACGGCATTGCAGTCATCCAAGTCCTGGCTTAGAAGCGCGTCGTATGCCTCCCTTGGAAACTAGCGTCTTAGGTGTCGAGCCTCTTCTTGGGGACACGCGTCGCCTTCGTGGCATGAGGGCAAGCACTTGCCTATCGCGTGTCTCCGGGAATGTGGGCTGATCGGAATGGCCATCAAGCTCATTTTGTCAGAGTACAGTGTCGGCACATCTCACCCCACCCTAAATTTGCCTAGCACGATGCTTTAGCTCAAAGAATTGAAAATAAATTGAAATTTCCTTGATGTTAAGATTGCTCGATAAGGCAAAACGATAACTCCAAATGGAAAGGGAAACTAAGAACTTTCCACGCACACAGCACATTTCCTATTGCATCTGGTCAAGGCATGGCTGAATCTAGGAAGTGCTTTATTCCTAGCTAATAATGGCTATAAGGTCGCGTCCCTTACCTGCGCGACTCTCCTTCGCAACAGCAGAAGAATCCTTCTTCAGATGCACTCTGGAAACACGCTTTGAGCTCGCGCCCTCCGTATGAGACGCATGAGCATCATTAGCTGGAGTGCTCTCTGAAAACAGCACAAATGCCCTGACTCTCAAAAAAAAACCAGCACCAGTTAGCGTTAACCAGTACCTTCATGGCAGTCCTTCCCATTGGAGCGTAATGGGTAAACACGTCTGCTACTTCTGACTGGCTTAGAGCTGGTGCTTGGTGGAGAGGACGCGTCTGGACCATTATCTAGAAGTAAAGTGTTTATTTTCAAAATAAAAACGAAAACAACTAAAGAGACATTCTTCACCTCCAATAATTTTCTCAGTTTCCGAAGCTTTCTTTCGAATCTCCCGACTTCTCGGACTAGTCAACGAAAGATCGGACATATCTGCATCGTCGTTAGGTGGGTTTTCTTGAGAAAAAAAACATGGATAAACAATGCACATTCACGATGCAAAGAAGAGCGTGATCCTTACCTTGGCCAGCTTCATGAACAGCAAACACATCCGCAGACTGTCCTCCACCGAAACGCCTCGACGGCAAAGCAGAACGGTCCGTGGATTTCTGAACACAAAAAGCCATACTCACAGGTCAGGCCATTGGCCAAACGTTATGAGCCTGGAACAGATACGTCTCTGATAACGAGATGTAGGCTGTAACACTGACACTAAAAAATGTGTCTCATGTCCTCAGCCTCGCATACATTGAAGGGGATCAAGGCCGATTCAGAACGTGCTCCTATTCCTGACCGTCTCTTACACACGACGTTCCTTCGTCTACACAGTCAAGACGAACTGCACGGATACTTCGCGTTCCTTATTGCATGTCAGCGCAGAGTCGTTGCACTCAATGTTATAACACCAAAAGCACAGTTTGAGCCGACGTGCAAGGAACGCAAAGTATCAGAGCAATCTCCGTGCTGACCGTCACAGCCTCTCAGACAACAGAGGGTTCCAATTCGGCCATAATAGGCGTTCGGCTCAACTACAAAGAGCTGCGGACGACGATACGCCCCGTAAATTTTGAGCGTCACCTGGCCTAATTGTCGTCGAAGTGAGAAGCACGTGAGCCACGATGCTCTCGATTGGACACATTAATCGATCGCTCCACAACTGATCAGGCGCATATCACAAGCACAGCACGTATATAAGGGGCTTCATCCCATAGAGAGCGCTGTCGTCCCTACGGAGCCGCTCCTGGAAGGTGACTACGAGTCACTCTGGGCACGATTCTTGACCCCTGAGGGGGTGTCCGCGGTGATCAGCGAGGGAGGCTCCCTCACTGTCAACCGTGGCGAGGGTGATGTCCTTGTCGCGGACTGCGGCGGGGCTGACCCCTTGCTGCAGGCCGTGTCCTGGGCAATATCCTAGATGCGGGAGACCAGCTCCTATCGGAGGGAAGGGACCCCACTCCTAGAGCCACGCTCTTCCATTATAGTACGATAAGATGCCGCGTGGGAAACGGGGTGCGGCAAGATTTGCCTCTCTGCGCCACGTAGTGCCTTCGAACAGACCACTTGTTCGCAGGATTGCCTGCAGGGATAACAAACCGATTTGGAATCCTCCATTACTCGTTTGCTCCAACTTGGGCATATTCGGTCCCGGAAAAATTCCCTGCATGCAGCTTTTGTGCGCGTCGACACCGGTGTAGGGAGGAGATGCGCTAGGTCGTATAAGCAGCAGATGATTAGTTTCCACTTTGTGGTCTCCGAAAACGGCGCTGTGCCGAAATGCTAACCATATAGAGCCATTCCGCATAGCAAACATGTGTTTCTCAGCCGCACAGCACGAATATAAGAGGACTCATCCCATAGAAAGCGCAGTCGGCCTTTTGGGGCCGTTCCTGGAAGGTGACTGAGAGTAACTTTCTGGTCGATTTTTGACCGCTGTCGGGGGTCTCGCCCAAAGTCCTATACGAGGTAAGCTCGCTCGCTGTCTATCGTCGCGATGATGATGTCCCTGTCGCGGACTGATGTGGGGGTGACTCCCTGCTGCGGACTGTGACGCTATCCATGTTGGGGGAGATCCGCTCCCATCGATGTATTGGGACCCCGCCCCCAGCATCATGTGCTTCTATTATAGGACGACAAGCTGCCGCGTGGAAATTGGAGACGCGGCAAAAATATTCGCTTGTCCACGTCACGTGCTTCTATTACTGTACAGTGCTTCAGCGTGGGGAATAGGGTAAAGCAACAGCTTCGCTTCGCAGCGCCACGTGCTTCTATAATAGGACGACGTGCTGCCGCGTGGGAAATAGCTCAGAAAAGCGCCGCATTCAATGCGTGTCGAGTATGCATTCAACTCGAGTGACCATACCCATCAAAATATTTTATCGCAGGGGCGCATGCTCCACACAGCAGAACGTGCTGCAAAATTTCATCACATGAGCAGATGCTGCGAGACTTAATTGCAGGAGCATGTGCTGCAAAGTAGTCCGGCCCTATCGTAGCAGCACACCGACATGCGATGCGGCCAGCACATCTAGCACCATCTGGCGCCGTCAGCGGTTGGGCAAGGCCTCGAGCGGCTGGGCGGGCCAAGTACCACAAACTTGGCCACTCGAACCGGCGACGCTGCCGACATCTCAGTCCTGCCTCAAGGGTGTGTCGTGAGCTTTCCTCTTTTTTTGGAAAATCGTTTTATCATAGAGTTCAATGTGTATCGCGCACGCATTGAACATCTTGTTTTTTGTGGCACGTGCTGTGATTTGAAAAACAATAGGAGCACGTGCTCCCCTCGCAGCACGTTCCTTAACTGTGCTTGAAACCGCTTTGTCTTCAAGTTGAAGGCATATTCTATGCATATTGAATGGAGCGGTTGTCTGAGAGGGTGCGGCAACAATTTGCCTCTCTGCGCCACATGATCCTATCGAAGAGGTCACGAGCCCTTCGTAGCAGCACGTGCTGCTGCAAAAGATCCTCTCCAATCAATTACGTATCCGATTAGAAAGCCTATCGAGGCCGGATCGGACCTCCCCAGTATCGGAGGACTTGGAAATGGGATGGCCTTCGCAGGTACATGTCCGACACGCATTGAAGAAATCTCGAAAATTCTGAACGGACGTGAGATGTAAGTTGCATCCCCGAGGCAATTGGTTTAGGCCAAGACCTTTACACTCTACCACTAACATTCGATTTCAACTCAGTAGTGATCCTCACCTCTGCTCCACTCAAGTCGATGGAGGCGACATTGTCCTCGTCGAGCACTTCCGCCGTATTCTCCATCACTGATCCACCAACATTGTCTGTTGCCTTGAGAGCAGATCTTCTACGGCTTCTCCTTTTCTTCATCCCAAAGAATCTCTTCTTTGTCTTCTTCTTCACGCTGGTGTCACTCGCCGGCGAATCCACAGATTTTGTATTGTGATTGATGTCCGTATGTTCAGCATTCTTATCCGACTCCATATTCGCCACCACCTTCCGCGGGTATAGACAGCGAGGAATATTTGCCTAAATTCATCCACTGTAGGTGGTAAAACAGCGAGTAAGGTTGTTTGAGTTCATACATTATTATACAAGCTGAGCAGTCCATCCTTCCTCGGCTCGTCTTTGTCCGCAACACGGGGCTTTGCCATCCTGTCTTCCAGAAACTTGAACAGAGCCTCAGGAAACCTCCGCTTCACATCTGGATACGGTATAAGCTGAAACAAAATTGCGGCACAATTAGAACATCAAGAAATTTGAAGTCGCAACATAAGGAAAAACTTGACTCTGAACGGGTTCGTTCAACCATTAGGATCGCCCAGTCAGGGCACGGAGTGTTGCTCAATACCCCAGGAACGTAATCTGGTCAGATTTTCGGCGATTCTATCACCCTCCATGAAATGAGACTTCGTCCGTTTTTTCCTTCTACTAAAAGATATACAAAAAGCAAACACTTCATGTAAATGAGAAGGCGTGATAGATTCCTTCATGAAAAACTGATCCTTAATAATTCATGACCTCGCGATCTTGAGTGTTTGAAGCAAGAACAAACTTTTTATAACCTCATTATCTGGCTGAAGTTTCGGCGATTTTCGCCTTCTTTGGAGCCATGGAAGTTGTTAGGCGTCTGACCAGTGGGAGCTCTTTGGACCACCCATGAAGACTTGGGACCGCCCACGCTCAGACCCGCCCTCAGATCATGACCGGCCTGTCAGAATCCGCCCAGGTCAACGTACGCCGCCAGCTCCTCGGTCACCGCAACACATTCGTCCTCACGGTTCACTTTAGGTGTTTTCGCGGCAATCCAAAAAGCTTCAAGAGTTCTGAGCGCTGAGATTTCGCTTTCACGAGCCAAGACCGCAACGGCAACCGAAATGCAATTATTATCATGACAGCACACCTTGTGTTCCCCGAGCGGAGTGAATATTTTAGACCTGTTTAACCCGTCCATGTGCTCTTTGATACTGTGTCCAGTGCCAGGACCAAGGAGCACGTGGAAGGGCTAAAAAACTCTAAAATATCTACTCCGCTTGAGGAACACGAGTGCGCAGTCATGAAAACAATTCTATTTCAGTTGCGGTTATGATCTTGACACGTGAAAGAAAAATCTCAGCGCGCAAAACCCTTAGTTTTCTGGATTTCCACGAAAACCCCCAAAGTAAAACGTGAGGACGAATGTGTTGCGGTGACCCAGGAGCTGGCGCCGTAGGATGTGCTGCGCGGATTCTGGCCAGCCGGTCATGATCTAAAAACGGGTGGTCCCAAGTCTTTGTGGGTGGTCCTGGGGGTTCCTACTGGTCAGACGCCTAACAATTTCCATCCGAGGCCTTCGAACCTCTTGTTCCCCTCAAAAGGTTGGTGTAATCTGTGACCTGAGCTCTTTTGGTTCGATCTTGTCTTTGCTTCTGTGCCTCAGAGGTTGTTAGGGTGGAATATTTATTAGCCGACGTTTCGACGATTTCGTCGTTTTCAAGGCCTAAAATAGTTCGGAGTCGAATTTGAAATGAAACACATCCGATCATTATCGATCGATGTGAGGTGGCAACTTTTCATTCCGGCGGGAACGTGCCTGTGACTCGTGATGGTCACTGCTGTCCGTGACTGCAAGCATTTCATCGAGCTCCTTCGTTGCCGTTGATGCTGGCTTTTGTTGAGCTCCACAGCCACGTCTTGAAGGTTGCCGCCTGACATCGATCGTGGTGAGTGACGAGCGATATCTTAGCTTTATCCCACCATTAGAGCACTCCTTCACCCGACGCCGGAATGCGAATGATGCACACCAGTAAAACATGTTATATGGCGTGATCTGGTATACGGCGCACGGCTGAGTAGCGAGCGGCTGTACTATAGCTGGCATTGAAGGATAAACGGCAAGAAGTCGGTCGTGATTGCAATGCATTCAGTCCTGTTGTCCATTCTAGGGTCGCGTTCGCGAATCCAAAATGCCTCCAGCGTCGTTCTAGCCCCTATTTCGTTTTCATGTGCGAGAATCATGCACTTTATATCAAAATCGTCTCTCTGGTGATCTTCTATCCGATGCCTACCAAGTGGACTTCCTGGTGCACTTCTACACTTTTACGAGAGATGTTCCTTTACCCGAACGCTTAACATCCTTTCAGCTTCGCCAATGTAAATCTCACTGCAGGCTCAACACTGGACCTGGTAAATAACTCCCTTCCGAGCGCAATCTCCAACTCTTCCATTCGGACAAATCCTGCAGTTCAGCGGTACGCGGGATCTATCGTATAGCCTTTTGGTTCACTTCCGTGTGAATCGATCTCTGTACATTGAAATGGGGTTTGACAGGGTAGTTTCATCGGTCTTAATTCCTCAGAAGTTTCAACACCTAGTTACATGTTTTCCTCAGTAACATACATTGCGTGAAAGATTTCACTAGCCCTCTTTACAGTGCGTTTCATTGTTTATGAACAACCTACTTTTCAACTATATTATTCTCTATCTTGAAGCTGGGCATTTTTCGATAGCATGAGCGTATTCAGGGTGTCGAAAAACCTATATATACATGTCATCAGAATATTACCTCTTTGAGAACTTTTTTTATAACAATTTATAACAGATTTGTCAATTCTCGACCGTTTCATTGTTTATGAACACTTCCCACTAACAATGTTCAATACAATTCCCCATTTCAACATTCGGTAGGTGGAACTTCGCCGGTGGCTCTTTGATGGTGTGGGGGGCATTTAGTTGCGAGAACACGCTCGACCTTGCCTTCGTATCCTGTCGCATGGACAGAGATGAGTATAAGGGAATGTTGGAGCATCACCTTCTGCCGTTTTTGGGAGGTCGCAGACAGAGACTTCAAATTTCAATAGGATAACGCAAGCGTGCACCGTAGCAGAGCGACTTCCTCTTGGCTTCGTGAGCAAAGAATTAAAGTTATGGACCGGCCAGCATGTAGCCCTGACCTGAATCCCAAGAGAACCTGTGGGGGATCATCTTGCGCAAAGTGTACGCCAACTGCGAGCAATTTCACTCGATTGACGAGCTCAGAACTTCGATCCTCGAAGCATGGAGTGAAATCGACGCCGCGGTACTGCGTAACCTAGAGGAGAGTACGCCAGCTCGGGTTTTTGAAAACATGGAGCTCATGTAGACTACTAATTAGTGCCTAGTTATTATGCTTGAAGAATAAATTGTTTTGAAACTTGAATGTTCATAAACAATGAAACGGTCAAAAATTGACAAGTTTGTTATAAATTGTTATAAAAAAAGTTCTTAAAGAGGTAAATATTCTGATGACATGTATATATAGGTTTTTCGACACCCTGAATACGCTCATTCAAGTGAAAAATGCCCAGCTTCAAGCTGGAGAATAATATGGTAGAAAAGTAGATTGTTCATAAACAATGAAACGCACTCTATACGGAAACGGTCATCATCAGTGACTTAAAGGCAGTGTTCACGATAAATCCTGGATGTTCAGTTTCTTACAGATTATGATAGGTCAAAAGCTTACTGTGGCAGCAGCGTCAGGAAGAACTGCAGAAAAAGACGAGAAGGCTCTTTTTTCCGCCTTAGCAGGACCTCTTTTGTGACGTCATATTTTTGAGAATGTAAGGATTGACCGATGTGAAGGAATGAAGTTTTTCATTGTGATAAAATGAGTCGCCTTATCCACAGCTCCTTATCGGAGCTACTACCCTTCTCAGACAGTCGCTGCGAGCGGATCGCTGGTATTTGGCGGGCGGCTCGACATCCCCCCCGCCATCCGCCCGCCAGTAGCCAGCGAACCGCCCTCGATACCTCATGTGGGTTATTCCGATGTTTCCCATGACGGTCTCCGTGTGCATGACCACCCCCCCCCCCTAGCCGTGGGGACCATCCCCTCAGCTGCCAAAAATTATTCTCCGGCCTCTAAGTGATCCTTCAAAGGTGACTTCAAATCACCGTTCAGGATCAGCCTCGAAATGCCGACTGAGCATTCAGTGCGATGGCGCGCCTTTTATACCGTTCGGTTTACTTACTCTGCGCATGATACTGATACCAGAAAAGAACTCGTCAATGATTGACAAGTTTCAGCTTGCAAAATTCGAGCGCGCGGATCGCTGGCTAACAAGGCAGTGGGGGCGGATCGCTGGCTATCAAAGCTCTGGCGGGCGGATCGCTGGCAGGTTGAGGGCGGATCGCCGCTCTAGAGCTTGCCGGCGACCCGCCCGCTAGCGTGATCAAGTTTCCCAGAGGCCGCTATTCGCCCGCCAAAACGCGGCGATCCGCCCGCCGAGGCCACGATGAGCAGCGATCCGCCCGCAACTTGCCGGCGTACCGCCCGGAGAGGCCTTTATTGCCAGCGGTCAGTCCGCACCTCTTGTCTGAGTTGCTTACCGGCTGCTTGCGTGCTCTTCAATGTATATTACTGAGGAAAACATGTGTAACTAGGGTTGAGACTTCTGAGTCGGGTTTTCCATGCTCTTAAGTAGGCGAAAGTCGCCGAAACGTTAGCCAGATAAAGGGTTGGTACCAGTCTTGATCTCGCTTCAACCAACCCCATACCTCAAGTGTCAATCACAGCCCTAGACTTATCAAGAGTCGCACGTGGACAAATTGATACCCTCAATAGATTTGGTCCACTTGATCTCCCGGCGGAGGCCACACCCCCTACACAGCTCGGACACCCCTAAAAGATCTCGTTCCACGCCGAACCCTACGCATCACACCACATTTTCCAATCGTGAAGCACACCTCTGACGTCACAGATCCATCTGGATGCTTAACACAGACGCGAAATTTACAGCACATGAACTCCTGACGGTCCCATTCTATTTTATGTCGAATTTTCGACCGGATGACATCACTCTGAAAATGGTCAACCCATAGTGCTAGCTTGCATTACCACAAAAAAAACCAGCATGACAGACACGAACCTTGATAACGCATCCTAGAACCTTGGCTTTGCCATTGAAATCTTTCACTGCGGACGCGGTAATAACCTGCTTGGTCCATAACGGCTTCCACTGGACCTATAAGGAATACGGACTTCACAAAACCAGATCTTCTAATACTGGAAAAGTGTAGAATATGGGAAAGATGAAAACTAACCAAATGCTGCCAGCCTACATCGGTTCCCACAATACAGACCGTGTCTAATATACGCTCGATTGCAAACCATTGACCATCCTTATTTAGGCGAGCGCAGGGAACATCCAGCTTTTTCGGCGTTCCTTCGTCGTCGCTATCTGCTCTAAAACAGGGAAACGCTACATTTCCACTAATGCCAGTGCAGTTAAATATACTATTTCTCACCCTGCATGGCTCGAATCCAGAGCTTCACCATCTGCAGTCGAGCGTTTGCGACGGGGCATCTCGCAAACGCTGGATCACCTTCACGAGCTGAAAACGGATGAGAATACACCAACGGCTTCGAATGCGTTCTTTTCAGCACGGAACACGCCACGGAGAGACGGAAATCTCAGATCAATCTCAACATCCTTCGAAACGACCAAAACCCTCCTTTCCAAGACGCTGATTGCGATTCCCCACGAAAAAAGTCATACTTCTTTATTCAAAAAGCATGGAAAACCTTATCAGAAACAAACGATTAGAATGAGACCATTATGACACAAAAATCCACACAACACCCGAAAACTACTAGGTTCAAGCAAAATTTTCGGCCATTCGAGTGTGACGGTTCTTAAACCGTTCATCATTGGCCTTTCGGCCAAGTGCGATATACCGATCAAAAGCAAGAAATATTTTCTATCCAATTCTGCCTTCCAGTTGAGCCAAAGACTGCTCATTTGCGGAATATATGCTACAATTCAGTGTTAATCTTCAATGCAGAGCATGAGTGCTTCTATTTACTTTGCGGTAAACCACCAAACCTGCCAGGAGGGTTGACAAGATATTTGAGCAACCTCAGAACTAGATGATGGCATTTGAAGAAAAATTTGATGGAGCGAAATTACCGACTTTTAGCGGATTTTGTGAATCTGCAACTTCGGTCTTCCTAGGCTTATCCGAGAAGTTTTGACCTCGAAGCTTCAAAATTGAGTATAATGGTCTAGTCCCCACTCAATAGTATTTTTATCGTCAATTATCGAACGTTTTTTTTTCGAAAATCCGATTTTCCCCCTTTTTGTCGATTTTCGAGAAATCGATCGACAACTGACGGAAAAATACTATCAAGTGGAGACTCGGCCAATATACTCAACTTTGAAGCTTTGAGGCCAAAACTTCTCGGATAGACCAGAAAAGACCGAAAATGAAAAATCACAAAATCTGCAACAAATCAATAACTACGTTCCGTCGAACACTTCCGCAAATGCTCACACCTAGTTCCAAAGTGGCTCAAATATACTGTCCACTCCGCAGGTTTGGTGGTTTACCTCAACGTGAATAAAAGCACTCAGAGACGCTCAGTATTGATGATTACCACTTAATTGTAGCATATGTTTCGCAAATGAGCAGTCTTTGGCCCAAGTTGAAGGCAGCTTTAGATAGAAAAGATTTTGTGCTTTCGACCGATATTTCGCACTTGGCCGCGAGAACAACACTGAATGGTTTAAAAATTGTCAAAATCAAGTGGGGAAACTTTGTTTTAACGTAAAATATAATTAGATCACCTTCAGAAAACACAAGAACGGGTTTGAGAAACGTCAAATTCGGTCTGGAAACGTCCCACTCCGTAAAAAAGGAGCCCATTACAAACCCGATTCGTCTCTATGCAGCCGTTACCTACTCAATTTGGCCTTAAAGTGTCCAACTTCGTCTGAAAGAATGGAAGCCTAGTCGAATGCTGTCAAAACTTGTTCCACAAATACCCCTTTCCATGATATACTTGAACAGAAGAAAACCTAGTTTGGTTACGTGCAATTTGGTTGAACACTGGAAAATGCTGTTTAAAACAGTATCCAAACCACGATTTTTGGATGTTTTTTTTTGCCGTAACTGCAGTTCAACGTCGCAGTGCACGTTATGGTATGTTTACACAAGATGCTGAGTTGATCGCAAAACGCTTGGCTCCGGCCGAGATTGAACCAGCATATTCCCTTTCCGGTGGAGCGCCTTATCGCACTGCACCACCGAAGTCCTAGCGCCGCTCTCACTCAACTCAGCACCTTGTGTAAACCTACCATAACGTTCACTGCGACGTTGAACTGCAGTTACGGCAAAAAAAACATCCTAAAATCGTGTAAGACTTAATAAGGGCATCATCTTGACGTGTCTACGACTGTTAGATAGTCTCTTACTGTTTCATCCCGTTAAGCGGGTGAAAGGATGATTGCTTCGGTGAAGATTTACCGAGCAGTTGAGTGAGAGCGGCGCTGGGGCTTCGGTGGTGCAGTGCGATAAGGCGCTCCCCCGTAAAGGGAATATGCTGGTTCAATCTCGCCCGGAGCCAAGCGTTTTGCGATCAACTCAGCACCTCGTGTAAAGTATCCAAACCAGTTTGAGGGGTTCAATTAAATATGCACGGATTAGACTGATGAGGTCCAAAATGGTGCGCCGATTGACCTTGAAAGAATCCAAAATCTTTTGGTAGGAGTCTTTCCCAAGAAAAAAAGACCCGACTTGGAAAGCTTTCCATTAGGTGAGAATGACACCAACTTGGTCCAAAAAATATCGTGATATTACCTTAAAAAATCTTATTTAACATTGAAAATCTCTAAATTTGTTAAAAAAAACCGTAAGCATCCTATTGGGCGAACATTTCGCTCATAGAAAGAAACACTTCGATTGGAAAGCTTCCACACCGATGAAAATCGACAACAGTTCAGATCCAGGAGTGACCGATTCACACTGAATAAAAAACTCAGAAAAATATCTACTGTAGAGTCTGGATTTGCAACAAATTGAAAAAAAGTTTATTCATGATATGATGAAAAATAGCACGGTTATATCCATCTAGGAATACAGTTTGCGCCAAAATGGTCGACAGGAAGAGATAGATAGGAAGATCAAGAGCACTCTGTTTTCTCTGGGAAAAGTCCGTGTTCTGGAACGCACTAATCCTGGAACGCACTAATCGTTCGAAAAGGTCAGCTTACAAGAGAAGTATACAAAGCGTAGGTCGGATCTGCCAAAACGACTAGTATTGTTAGTAGCTCTTGTGGCCCAATAGTAAAACTGCGCAGTATCCCGCCCAGAGCTGTAGGTTCCAAAAAGTTACAAGATTGAAAAGGTCGTTTTTTTGTGCTTTTTGTACCTTCCAAAAAGCGCGTTAGTCTTTGGAAAATCCGGAAACGGACCTCACAAATGTGTTCAGCGCCCAAAACTACCCACATGAGCAAAGTTTGGGACTGACAGCGTTTTGGACTTTTCGGTTCACCGATTTTCGGTTGGGCGTTTATTTCTACCAATTGAGGGCTCGGGAAGCGTTTTAGAAAAACGTTCCAGATTTGACTTAAAATACTCCCAGGGGATTTTTTTGGGGCGCTGATCACGAATGCGTAGTTTATTAGTCGCTTTTCCGAAGGATTCATCGTGGACAAAGATGCAGCGAGTCCAAAATGCTGCTCTTCGGATTGCCACAAGGTGTGCTAAAAGCACCCCAGTGGAACATCTCCAAGCTGAAGCCCGAATTCTGCCAGTTAAGGAGCACTGCCAACTCGAAGCGCAGCAACTGGTTATTAACATTGTCAAGCAGCCTGACCACCCATTAAGAAGGATCATGAATCCCGTGAGAGAGAGACATATCAGAAGGCCTTTTGCGGATGCTCCCGAGAAAGTTAATATACAACGATGGACGGACTCCCAACTGGATCGTGTGCGTCTTTTGCGTGCGGAGCACACCAAGATCGTCAGGGATCACTTGAGTAGGATGACCGTCAATCCCATATTGGGGGTCGTACCACCCATAGTCAGCGACACCGAGATGGAACTCGGTAGGCGGGCTAGAAGTACCCTTGCCTCGTTACGCTGCGGTCATTCCCCTATGCTGATGTCATACTTGCATGAGATCGATCGCAGTAAGCCGGACGAGTGCCCGGACTGTGGTAGCCGTGGCCACACAACTGAACACCTATTCGAATGCCCAAAGAGGCCTACCACTCTTACAACAATGGATTTGTGGACGAATCCGGTTTCAGTCGCCCGTTTCTTGAACCTTTGACAAAAACCTTCCTGCGGTTGTAAAGAAGAAGAAGAAGAAGTTTTCGGCTAATTTCGTTTGAAGCTTCCTCCCAACCGGGGAAAACTTCGAGGGAAAAACGCCACTTTCGAGATTTCCGGTTTTCTACGATAGATATGTCTCAAAATCACTTTCCGAGGGTTATTTGGAGTGCTAAACACGAATCTGGAGTCCATTTATCGATTTTCGCAGATTACGGTGGGTATACGGTAGTTTGGTCAAAATCTCAGATTTTACTCAAAATTTGTATACGGGGGTTATTCGGGGTGGAGAATACGAATTTAACGTCCGTTTGTCGCTTTTCAAAATATTAAGGTGGGTTTTGCCCCCTAAATGACATATTATCTACCGTAACCTACAGTAAACCTCAAAATTTCGACAAATGGACTCCAGATTCGTGTTCACCATCCTAGATTACCCCTACATATAACTTTTAAGCTAAATCCGAGGGAATTTTTTGAAACTTCAAAAAAAATTCCTGATGGTTACCAGGGATGAGCGGAACAAAAATATGAAATTTCGGAAATCGGTTTTCGGAACTAAATTTTTTTTATCGGGTTTCGGAAATCGGGTGCGAAACGCCTGAAAATGCGCGGAAATGCGGGTCTCGGGACGCGAAACGCGGAAAAATTCAGAAATTATCTGATATTTTCTTCCTCCCAGATGACCCGATATTTTCGCATTCCGCAGCGTTTTTTGCGGTTTTCGGAATGCGGAACGCGGAATGCCAAAAATGCGCGAAACTGCGGGTTTCGGAACGCGAAACGCGGAACTCCGCTCATCCCTGATGGTTACCCAGGGTCAAGCGAGGCGTTGTGTATTCCTTCGAAATCGAAGCTACCCCCCACCATCAAATTTTTTCAAAATCCAAAATTTTGCGCCCCCCCCCCCACCTTTAGGCGCGATTTCTGGGCAGTTTATATTTATTACTGACACTGTAAGACTCCAAAAATTCTTTCAGTAGTCGGGCCCAAGCCTCTTAAACCTTAGTAATGCTACAATACTTTCCCTTGGTGACCAAAAATACCGAGAATTTTCGGGATATCTTCACCAAATTTTCATTTATGGTCCAAAATTTTCGCGAACCCCTATCCAACCTCGTTGCGGAGTTCGGCAACCCAGCTTGACCCTGTGGGTACCCTTGCCTTTTCGCGAGGCTTGGAAAATGCTCATAACTTTTTTGAACCTGCAGCTCGGGGCGGGTTACTGCGCATTTTTACTATTGAGCCAGAAGAGATGCTAACCCTACTGGTCGTTTTGGCAGATCCGACCTACGCTTTTTATACTTCCCTTGTAAGTTTGAGCAGTGTTTCATTAGGTTGAAACCGAAAATAGTAAGATTTTTCGAAGTGCCCAAAAGTCCAGTCGGTCGGAAAACACCAAAATTAGTCTTGAAACTGCATGTTTTGTATTGAAAAAAGGACACCCGATTTGGAAATCAAATATAGGATTTAAAAAAAACTCAAGTTTAACTAGCGGTACTCTATTAAATTTTGTAAGAGATCCAATTTTGAGACAAATGGTGAGATATTCTCTGAAATAAGAGTAACAGATTGTCGTCAAGGGCGATTTGAATCCATTTAAATTCATAAAAACTAACAAAACATCGAAAAACTGAGCGAAATCGAGAATAGCAATCTCATAGATGCAATCTAAGTTCAAAAACGTCGGCTAAATCAGTGCTACATGGAGCAATTAGGGGATTATCGCCAGAATGCAAGCGCAGCAGCATGTTTTCCCGCATTTTGGCGTGTTGGCGCGACGCCAAATTACGACCGCTGGGCGGGCATCGTTTGTTTACGAACTGTGATTGAGAGAAGTGAGAGGCTATAGAGGAGAGGCAGTGAATACGGAACGGGTTAAGGTCTGTTAAATATATAGTGTTCTTCGGAAAAGTCCCTATACTAACATAGTACGGACCCTAGATTGTTCTTTTATTCAAAACATCGTTTCTCTGTGTCTTGATGAGAATTCCACGCTGATCACAATGGTGTCTCCAGAATCGCTCACAAGAGAACCACAATAAGTCATAGCGACCATTCGGAATGAAATGTACTTTTCTAGAAACATTTTCGGACGAAAAGTCCGAATATGCCCATCGCAGCTGCCTAGACCCACTCTGGAAAAAGTTATGAGCGTTTTTTCAAGTTTCGCGGCAAGGTAAGGGCACCCCCATGGAATTTTTGGTGTTTTTAAATTTTTCTCCGGATTTTGCTAAAAACATGTATGTAAGGGAAATCTGGGGTGCTGAACACGAATCTGAAGTTTGCTTGTCGAAATTTCAAGGTTTACTGTTGGTTACGGTAGGTAAAATGCCATTCAGGAGGCTAAACCTATCTTAATAATTCGAGAATCGACAAATGGACATCAATTTCGCATTCAACACCCCAGGTAACCCCCACATAGAAACTTTGAGACAAACCTGAGACTTTGACCAAACTACCGTATACACACCGTAATCTACCGTAAGCTGTCAAAAATCGATAAACTGACATCAGATTCGTGTTCAACACTCCAAATAACCCCCAGAGAAATGGTTTGAGCGTAATCTATAGAAGAACTCCGGAATCGTCAGAAGTCGCGATTTGCCATCAAATTCTCCCCGATGGGAATCTGTGAACGAATACAGTCGAAAACTTCGGAAAATCGATAAATGAACCTCAGATTCGTGATCAGCACCCCAAATAACCCCCCAGAGCGAATTTTTAGTCAAATCTGGAATATTTATCTACGACGCTTCAAAACCCTCTAATTAGTATAAATAAACGCCCAACCGAAAATCGGTCCAAAACGCTGTTAGTCTGCGCAAAGTTTGGAAAATGTTCCTTCCCCCAAACTTTGCTTAACGCTTAACGGGATAGTTTTGGGCGCTGAACACGATTATGAGGTCCGTTTCTGGATTTTCTTAAAAATAGTGCGCTTTTTGGAGGGTACATTAGGTACGAAAATCAGAGGAAAAATGCCTATAACTTTTTTCAAAGTGGGTCTAGGCAGCTGCGATGGGCATATTCGGACTTTTCGTCCGAAAATGATTCTAGAAAAGTACATTTCATTTGGGATGGTCACTATGACTTATTGTGGTTCCCTTGTCAGAACTCATTACGAACACAGTTATGGCTTCTCAAATAGTGTGATTTATAACGGTGAGAAGTTCCCGGACGAGTTGTTTCGAGCCTGTTTTTTCTCGTTATTCGCAGCCATCTCCCTAAAGGACGAGATAATAGAAAGCCAAACTGAATGCGAACGGAAAAAACACAGATTTTAGACAACATTAATCGCGCCTTTTTCCCTATTGAGACAGACAACTTGTCGCGAGTGTGTCCCAATTGCCCAATTGCTATTCTCTGGGGGGGGGGGGGTGGGGTGGTCGACGTTCCCTCGCTTTTTGACGCTTATTCAAGTGAACTGAGATACCGCGCTTTGCAGGGTTGCTATATATGTCGGCCGGACTATAATATGGAAAAACTACTCTTGATGTTGAACTCTGCCTTTAAAGGCAGAGTCCAACTTCAAGAGTAATTTTTGACATTTCACTCCACCCGTCGTATATAGCAACCCTGTCAGGCGCGAAGTCTCAGTTCGCTAAAATAGGCGCGGAAAAAGTCGACCACGCCCCCAGAAAAGAACAAATGGGGCACGCCCGCCGACAAGTTGCCTATCTCAATAGGGAAAAGACGCGCGACTAATGTTCTCCAAAATCTGATCTTCCATTTGCTTTCAGTTGGGCTGGGTGTGCCCGAAGAGGCACTCTGATATGGGAGGAGCCTGAGAGCGCATGGCGCGCGCATCTTCTCGTAGACAAGTCTCTTTTACATCGCGAAGCGTTTGTCTTGCATATTCCTGGACCTATTAGCCACCCTTACTAGATTCCGTCTCTACCAGATGATTACTATTTCTCCCATTCGTTTCTCTTATCCACGAGAAGCTATCCACGAGAAGGTGCGTGGGCCATGCGCTCTGGGGCCCCGCCCATATCGGAGTGCCTCTTTTCCCTACCCCAGTTGGGCTTTATATTATAGCGTGCTTTAGGACGATGGCTGCGAACAACGAGAAAAAAACAGGCTCGAGACAACTCGTCCAGGAACATCTCCGTTCGAATTCAAACTTTTTGAGGAGCCATAACCCCGTTCGTAATGAGTTCTGGGCGATTCTGGAGGAACCATTGTGATCAGCGTGAAGTTGTCCCTCAGATCAGCAGAAAAACTAAGAAACGATCCTTAGGTTGGACTGTGCCATTGGGGGCGTCTAAAGTGCCGTTCGCAAACTTTTTTTTTGAATTTTTGCAAACCTGTCGATGGAAGCTACAAAAATATAGAACTGATTTAGAGAATGGAATCAGACTAATCCCGAATCGCTGCATAAAAAAGAATGGAAATGGCCACTGGCCACTAGTCGGAATCCGTTCAGAACAGAACTTTTAAGAGACCACTAACCCATAATCAGATTATGTCCTAATCCTCTTTGAAAACCTATGCCAAGGCGACATTCCATCACTAGCATCTTCCTTAGAGCAGAGAGGCGTCTAGCCGTCAAGATATAGGCGCGAAAAAAGAGCGGAAGATTTGAGAGCACGATAAGAGAATAAGAGAGGCGGACTAGTTTCTTCTAGAACTCCAGAGGTCGAATTTTCCCCAAACATTCCCAGGAATTTTCTAGGGGAATGAGGTGCAATTCCAGTTCTCCAACAAATTCCGGTAAATACGCTATAGTGTATTACAGGCCCGCGATCAACTTCCCAAGGAACACTACTTGGCAAAGTTCCAAACAAATCGGAGATCAACACCAAAATACGGTACACATACCGTAATATTTCGAAAACAAAGAACGGACCTCGTATTCGGGTTCACTACACCAAATAACTCCTCAGTACAGGATTTGGACGAATCCACCAGAAAGCGGAAAACAGAAAAGCGCCTCTTCGTAGGTTTTTGTGATCTGTTTATAATCTTACAAAGGTGGGCCGTTCAATAATAGGAGAATTCATAATATTTCCCCAATAATTACTGTTTTGCTGGTCGACTTTCGCCTCCACTGAAAATTCTTTACTATGATGAGGAGAACTCACATTTTTTACACCTACGAGTTAGATTAAAGAGCATTAGAAGCCTATTATGAGTACTGCGCACGGAACTTAAACATGAAAACTCGAAGAAAGCAGCCAATTCCCGGACAAAAAAAAGTTATCGAATTTGAATAGAGGAACTGAACTTTTTGAGGTTGCGTACAAACTCGTACGCAGCGCGATTTTCACGGACCACTACATTCATAAAGACTTAGGATGTCGCTCTTTTCTAAGAATCAGGAGAGTTCAGGGCCAAGGCAGTGTACTTTACACACAAAGTCAGTACTTCAACACGAGTTGGACCTTGGGTACAAGAGTTTGGAAAATACGAGAACGAGAGCGGACGAGTTGCTACGTGCGCGAAATTTTGAACGAATTGGCAAGCGCGCAGGATCCTGCATTGGAGCGCGGAATTACCCGCCCCTGTGCGGAACTGTCCTCACAGGTTTACTGCAAATAATTCTCTATATCCGGAGTATTCCTCTTCTAAAGTCTTTCATAGGCTTTCAGAAACATCAGCAAGGGAATCACTTTTAGCCAGCCTGGCCATTCCGGAATACGTTTTGAACGTAGAATCCGGGTATGCTCTTCGCAGAAAAAGGTATAGGCGTTTCTTCAAAAGCCTTTATAGATTTGATAGTAAACAACTGAATTGATAGGTGAGGCTACCTACCCACCAGGGAATTTCTAGGGTCTTCTGAAAAATTTTTCTAGGATTCTGCTCAAAACTTGAGTTAAAGGGGGATTCTAGGATGCTGAATGCGAAAAAGGGATTTGTCGAAATTCTGAGGTTTACTGTAGGTTACGGTAGGTGCCATACCATTTAGGGAATAAAATCTACCTGAATATTTCGAGAATAGAAAAATGGACCTCAAATTCGTATTCAGCACCCCGAGTAACGCTCGCAAAGAAATTTTGAGTCAAATCTGAGACTTCGACCAAACTACCGTATACCCACCGTAATCTGTCGGAAATCGATAAAAGGACTTCAGATTCGTGTTTAGCACTCCAAATAACCCTCAGGGAAAAATTTTAAGCCACATCTACCGTAGTATTCCGGAAATCGTCGAAAGTCGCGTTTTGGGCTACAAATTTTTCCTGATAGGAGGATTAAAACGAATTTAGTCGAAAGTTTTGGAAAATCGACTGATAAGCCCCAGATTCCTCTGATAGTTTGGCCGCGAAATAGCCGGGAAATAGCCCACCAGGCTCCGCAGCGGCTCCTGGTGGGCTATTTCCCGGCTGTTTCTCGGATTTTCACGGAATGGACAAGAAGTAGTACTCAGAAGTAAACCAAATTGATCAAGACGCAACCGTCGCCGGCTCGCCGAGCCACCATCTGGGGCCGCCAGCGCTTGGGCGGGGCCTTTAGAGGCTGAACGAGGTCCAAGTACCTCAAACTTGGGTAATTGAACCGACGGAGGTGCTGACATCTGAATCATGTCTCTGGAATGCTCCGTATATCTACCGGGAGAGCATTATTTCTCGGCTGTTTCGCGGCGAGCATTATTTGGCGGCTATTTTGCGGCGAGCATTATTTAGCGGCTATTTCTCGGCTATTTCCAGACGAGCATTATTTGGGGCTATTTAGCGGCTATTACGCGGCAAGCAGGCATTTCTCGGCTATTTCGCGGCTATTTCTCGGCCAAAACCCTCACAGTCGTGACCAGCGCCCCAAATAACCCACCTGGCAGGATTTTGAATAAAATCTAGAGGATTTTTCCAAAACGCTTCTACGTAGAGCCCTTTAATTGGTATAACTGACCGCCCAACCGAAAATCCATCCGTAAAGTCCAAAACGCTATCAGTCTGTTCAAAGTTCGGAAAGTGTGTTTTCACACAAAATTTGTCCATGAGTGTAATTTTGGGCGCTCAACACGATTATGATGTCCGTTTCCGGATTCAGGAAAGATTACTGAGCGTTCTGGAAGGTAAAAAAGTACAAAAAAACGACCTTCTTGAGCTTATAACTTGTTGCAACCAGCAGCTCGGGCGGGATACTACACACTCAGGCGATTATCGGCCCCCAGCCGCCTGACAGTTCTGCTCGTTTTTCCAATCTGCGAGTCGGCTCTGGTTGCTGTCCGGGCCACTGCTGTTGCTGTCCGGGCTATTCCGGTTGGCCCGAACAGCAACAGCAGTAGCCCGGAGATTGGGAGAACGAGCCGAACTGTTAGGCGGCTCCGATTCCTATTCGTTGCGGCTCGGGGCCGAGAATCGCCTGAGCAGTTCTACTAAAGAGGCTCCGGAGATGCTAATAGGACAATTCGTTTCCACAGGTGCGACCTAAGCTTTGTCTACTTCCACTGTTAGGAATAAGGAGTTCGTTAGAGAAGCCTACATTTTTAAATGATTCGAGAATCATAGTTTTTTGAGTTACTGCCTTCCCCACTTTATCCGAGAATCATGCTTTTCAAATGATCGACTTTTCTCGAATGAGTCAAAAATCGCCCTTTTTTCGGGTGATCGACCTTTTGATTTATCCGGAATTAAAACTTTCCGAATAATCCATTGAATCGATTCATTCGAGTGGGTCGATTTTTTTAATCGGATGAGAATTCGATCATTTGATCGGGCCCAAGTACGGTTCGGCACAAAAAAAAGATATTAAAAATTTGCTTATTACTATAATGATAGAGAATTCGAATCTTTAAAAAAAGGCAAAAATAGAAGGAAAAGACAGGTATTGATCGACAAAGAGGGAGAATCAAGTTCTTAAAGACTCAAAGATGTTTATTCAGAGCGGTTTGGATGGTTTGCGTCCGCAGTTTGAATGTATGGAAACGCGGGAAACAGCGCGGCGGGCCGTGACGGCAACATGTAGTTAATGGCCATTCATAAACACAGCCGGTCTATGCATTGGGTCAGCCGCCAGATGTCAGATGAGATGATGTTCCACAGTGTAAACTTGAGACTTATCGCTTTTATTGCACAAAAATATATGAAAAACATGGGTTAATGCTCTTGATTGTAAGTTCCAGAGGTTAGCGAGTTGCCACCACGATTAGTTAATGGATTTTTAACCTGTTCACTGTTTTTTTGTGTCCTTTTCACTAATGTATGGGCGTTTTCACAACAGGTAACTACACTCTAGACATAGTATAAATCACGAAATCATTTATTGACCTAAACTCGAGACTTATCGCTTTTATTGCTCAAAAAACTATGAAAAAACGAGGGCTAATGCTCTTGATTGTAAGTTCCAGAGGTTAGCGAATTGCCACCACGATTAAATGGTTAAATTTCAACACATTCACTGCTTCCTTTATGTGTTTTCACATAACTATGTGGGAGTTTTCACAGCACGTAACTACATTCCAGACATAGTAGAAATCACGAAATCATTTATTGTTTTGTTTGACTAATGAAATATTTATTTATTTACAGTGGATTATGAGTTTTAAATCCTCTAAAGGTCAACGATTGATCTCTTTGACTGCACAAAACTCTATGAAAAAATATGGGTTAAGGCACTGGATTGTAAGTTCTAGAGATTAGCGAATTTCCACCACGACTAATTAGTGGAATTTTAACATATTTGATGTTTCTTGTAGGTGTTTTTGTCACATTTATGATAGTGTTCGGTAACTTCATTGTAGATACCATAGAATTTTCAGGCGATTCTCGGCCCCGAGCCGCACCGAACAGGAATCGGATCCGCCTGACAGTTCGGCTCGTTCTCCCAATCTCCGGGCCACTGCTGTGGCTATTCGGGCGAACTGGAGCAGCCCGGACAGCAACAGCGGTGGCCCGGAAAGCAAAAGAAGCCGACCTGCAGATTGGGAGAACGAGCCGAACTATCAGGCGGCTCGGGGCTGATAATCGCCTGAGTTATTTATTGATTAATTCGATTAAATATTTTCTTACAGTCGATTCCAAGTTTTAAAGGTTCCAAAGTTCAAGGTTTATTTCTTTTACCGCACGAAAATCTATGGAAAAAAACATGGGTTAAGGCGCTGGTTTGTAAGTTCCAGAGGTCAGCGGATTTCCACCACGACTAAGTAGTGGAATTTTAACATGTTTACTCTTTCCTTTAGATGTTGTTTACTCATTTATGGGAGATTTCACAGCAGGTAAATGCATTGTGGACACCAAAGAAATCACAACATCGTTTATTGATTTATTCGTTTAATCGCTCCAGCCGCGAAGCGGCTGGAGAGGTTTGGTTTTGCCTGGCACTTGTGATCACTTAGATTTTGGTAAAGTAGTTAATAAAACCTGTAAAACAAATTTTCTAGAGATTTCCTTCTGGATATAAGTGAGAGAGTATAGAAGACACCCGCTGACAAAATTTGAGCCAAATCGATTGAAAATTAACAAAGTTAGATCGGCGGAAGCTTAGCTAAAATTCGCGTTTTTTCTTGTAACGCGTCCCTCGTGTCCTGTTCCTCGTCCCTCGTTCCTCGTCCCTCGTTCCTCGTCCCTCGTTCCTCGTTCCTGCCACTAGCCACTGCCAGTGGTCGCAGGCTATCAGTACATAGGGCATCTGATGACGTCATCAGGATGTCATGTAAAGTACATAGGGCATCTGATGACGTCATCAGGTGTCATGTAAAGTACATAGGGCATCTGATGACGTCATCAGGGTGTCATGTAAAGTACATAGGGCATCTGATGACGTCATCAGGGTGTCATGTAAAGTACATAGGGCATCTGATGACGTCATCAGGGTGTCATGTAAAGTACATAGGGCATCTGATGACGTCATCAGGGTGTCATGTAAAGTACATAGGGCATCTGATGACGTCATCAGGGTGTCATGTAAAGTACATAAGGCATCTGATGACGTCATCAGGGTGTCATGTAAAGTACATAGGGCATCTGATGACGTCATCAGGATGTCATGTAAAGTACATAGGGCATCTGATGACGTCATCAGGTGTCATGTAAAGTACATAGGGCATCTGATGACGTCATCAGGGTGTCATGTAAAGTACATAGGGCATCTGATGACGTCATCAGGGTGTCATGTAAAGTACATAGGGCATCTGATGACGTCATCAGGGTGTCATGTAAAGTACATAGGGCATCTGATGACGTCATCAGGATGTCATGTAAAGTACATAAGGCATCTGATGACGTCATCAGGTGTCATGTAAAGTACATAAGGCATCTGATGACGTCATCAGGTGTCATGTAAAGTACATAGGGCATCTGATGACGTCATCAGGGTGTCATGTAAAGTACATAGGGCATCTGATGACGTCATCAGGGTGTCATGTAAAGTACATAGGGCATCTGATGACGTCATCAGGTGTCATGTAAAGTACATAGGGCATCTGATGACGTCATCAGGGTGTCATATAAACTACATAGGGCATCTGATGACGTCATCAGGGTGTCATATAAAGTACATAGGGCATCTGATGACGGCATCAGGGTGGCATGGAAAGGACATAGGGCATCTGATGACGTCATCAGGTGTCATGTAAAGTACATAGGGCATCTGATGACGTCATCAGGGTGTCATGTAAAGTACGTAGGGCATCTGATGACGTCATCAGGGTGTCATGTAAAGTACATAGGGCATCTGATGACGTCATCAGGATGTCATGTAAAGTACATAGGGCATCTGATGACGTCATCAGGGTGTCGGGCAAAGTACATAGGGCATCTGATGACGTCATCAGGGTGTCATGTAAAGTACATAGGCATCTGATGACGTCATCAGGGTGTCATGTAAAGTACATAGGGCATCTGATGACGTCATCAGGGTGTCATGTAAAGTACATAGGGCATCTGATGACGTCATCAGGGTGTCATGTAAAGTACATAAGGCATCTGATGACGTCATCAGGTGTCATGTAAAGTACATAGGGCATCTGATGACGTCATCAGGGTGTCATGTAAAGTACATAAGGCATCTGATGACGTCATCAGGTGTCATGTAAAGTACATAGGGCATCTGATGACGTCATCAGGGTGTCATGTAAAGTACATAGGGCATCTGATGACGTCATCAGGTGTCATGTAAAGTACATAGGGCATCTGATGACGTCATCAGGGTGTCATGTAAAGTACATAAGGCATCTGATGACGTCATCAGGGTGTCATGTAAAGTACATAGGGCATCTGATGACGTCATCAGGGTGTCATGTAAAGTACATAGGGCATCTGATGACGTCATCAGGATGTCATGTAAAGTACATAGGGCATCTGATGACGTCATCAGGGTGTCATGTAAAGTACATAGGGCATCTGATGACGTCATCAGGGTGTCATGTAAAGTACATAGGGCATCTGAGGACGTCATCAGGTGTCATGTAAAGTACATAGGGCATCTGATGACGTCATCAGGGTGTCATGTAAAAACATAAGGCATCTGATGACGTCATCAGGGTGTCATGTAAAGTACATAGGGCATCTGATTACGTCATCAGGGTGTCATGTAAAGTACATAGGGCATCTGATGACGTCATCAGGGTGTCATGTAAAGTACATAGGGCATCTGATGACGTCATCAGGGTGTCATGTAAAGTACATAGGGCATCTGATGACGTCATCAGGGTGTCATGTAAAGTACATAGGGCATCTGATGACGTCATCAGGGTGTCATGTAAAGTACATAGGGCATCTGATGACGTCATCAGGGTGTCATGTAAAGTACATAGGGCATCTGATGACGTCATCAGGATGTCATGTAAAGTACATAGGGCATCTGATGACGTCATCAGGGTGTCATGTAAAGTACATAGGGCATCTGATGACGTCATCAGGTGTCATGTAAAGTACATAGGGCATCTGATGACGTCATCAGGGTGTCATGTAAAGTACATAGGGCATCTGATGACGTCATCAGGGTGTCATGTAAAGTACATAGGGCATCTGATGACGTCATCAGGGTGTCATGTAAAGTACATAAGGCATCTGATGACGTCATCAGGGTGTCATGTAAAGTACATAGGGCATCTGATGACGTCATCAGGGTGTCATGTAAAGTACATAGGGCATCTGATGACGTCATCAGGGTGTCATGTAAAGTACATAGGGCATCTGATGACGTCATCAGGGTGTCATGTAAAGTACATAGGGCATCTGATGACGTCATCAGGGTGTCATGCAAAGTACATAGGGCATCTGATGACGTCATCAGGATGTCATGTAAAGTACATAGGGCATCTGATGACGTCATCAGGGTGTCATGTAAAGTACATAGGGCATCTGATGACGTCATCAGGATGTCATGTAAAGTACATAGGGCATCTGATGACGTCATCAGGGTGTCATGTAAAGTACATAGGGCATCTAATGACGTCATCAGGGTGTCATGTAAAGTACATAGGGCATCTGATGACGTCATCAGGGTGTCATGCAAAGTACATAGGGCATCTGATGACGTCATCAGGGTGTCATGTAAAGTACATAGGGCATCTGATGACGTCATCAGAATTTCACGTAAAGTACACAGGGCATCTGATGACGTCATCAGAACGTCGTGCCAAGTGCATAAAGCATCTGGTGACGTCATCAGGACGTCGTGCCAAGGTGGTGCCAAGTGCATAGGGCATTTTCTGACATCATCAGGACGTCGTGGAAAGTGAGTAGCGCTTCATTTTTAGCGTGCGCAACAAGTTTGTTGCTTACTGATTATTATAGCAATCCATGCTATTCGAAAATTATTGAAGATTTTTCAGGATATTACTTCGTAATATCAATAAAAGTGAACAATTCTATCAAAAAGGGTCTTCCAAGCAAAAGAGGTTTGGTTGGCGTCAGAAACGTTCCAACAAAAGGGAACAATAGGTAAGTTGAATGAGGAGAGTCTACAAAAAGTGAACAATAGTTTCTGAGACTGATTTTCCTGCCCGATACTTCTTAACAGCAGAAACAAACCGTTGTGGTACTTCACAAGGAAGAGTTCAATGGTTTCCAAGAATGGACTTCTATTCGTTGACGAGATTATTTTAAAAATATTCTCATTAGATGTTGCACTTTGGTTTCGCTTCTCGTAGCAGCTGGAGCTAACCGTCCGTCTGTGTTTTTGGCATCATCTTCTATTCTGATGGTAAGTATTAGGTTTACATGCACATACTTTTTAACGGTTTTCGTGTAGTCAAGACGAGTTTTGGAACCACAGAGTGCTTCCGTGTAAAACACCGCAACGGTTTGTTTTTGCTATTAAGAAGCATCGGCCAGGAAAATCAGTCTCAGAAACTATTGTTCACTTTTTGTAGACTCTCCTCATTCAACTTACCTATTGTTCCCTTTTTGTTGGAACGTTTCTGACGCCAACCAAACCTCTTTTGCTTGGAAGACCCCTTTTTGATAGAATTATCTATTTGCGGCCGATCATAGGTTTTATAGGTTTGGAAGGTTAAAGATTTATCGCTCCTGCTGCACAACAAAAAACTATGAAAACACATTGGTTTTTGCTCTTGATTGTAGGTTTCAGAGGTTAGCAAATTGTCACCAGGACTAATTGGTGAAACTTCAATATTATACTTTTTTGATACATCTATGGGAGTTTTCACAGCAAGTTCACATTGTAGACACCATAGAAATCACAAAGTTATTTATTGACTTATTTCTTCAATAACTTAATTAATTATTTATTTAAAAAATCAATTGAGGAGCAAAAAGAGCTGTTTGAATGAACCGAAGTTTTTTTTTCAAATTATACAGTCTAGCTAATTGAAAATAGCCACCACAGTGAAATTCAGGTTTTTTAAAGTTCAACCTCCAAATCGTTGTCATGTTTTTCTGCTTATATAGAAGAGAGTTTCGCGCTGATCACAATGGTGTTTCCAGACTCGGTGAGAACGTACTACGAACGAAGCTACGGCCCCAAGGCTGTGATTTTGAACGGTGAGAAAAGAACGAACTCGCCCGACCTCTCAGGCGCAAAGAGTAAAAATGGGACATACTGGCTTTATTCGTATAATATATATTTGTGTACCAGTAAAGGCTCATTCATAGCTGGTCGCTCCGACTTCAGGTCGAAGCGACCAACAATACTGTCGCGATCTGAAATCGCTCCGTGCCGCGACTCGAAGTCGTTTCGTCCAGCGATTTCAAAACGCTCGGGCGGCCGTAATTTTGCGTGAAATAGACGGACAATTGCGTACAAAGTCACGTGAATGAAAAAAAAGCTTTTTCACGGATTCCTACTTATTTTTTGACATTGTTGCCTTCACCTTCTAGATAAAAGAGTTTTGCACAGTTTTCAAACAAAAAAAAATGATCAAGCAAACAAAAAAAATCACTGTCTTCAAAGGCATAGTACACCCAGAAAATCGTTTTTCAGTTTTCATGCTTGTATTGGAGACGGTCACACGCTGATCACAGTGGTATCTTTGAAATCGTTCAAAACTCCCTACGAAAGGAGTTATGGCTCCTCAAAAAGGCTGGTTATTTAATGGCGAAAAATTGGTGGATGAGTTGTCCTAGGGCTGTATTTCCTTTCATTCGCAATCGTTGCACGAGAGCGGGCTAGGATTATGAGAAGAGCCGGTAGTGATCCCAAGAACGTAGACTCGGTTTGAATTTATTCATCCATCCAGCCGATATCGAGGACCAAAATCAGGAAGGGGGTCGGGCCTGTGGTGGTCGCTTGTATCTGGCTTATTTGGAGGAATTGAGATCTCGCATTTGGCACATGTTATTTAGGAGGGGTTTACTACTTAATCAAATGAAAATCACAAAATTGATGTCTGAGGGTGCACTGTGCCTTTGAGCGCTTCTAGACTCCCATAATTGGGCTCTATCCTTGACGGGGGGGGGATGGGGAGGTGGAAGAGGCACTCTAGAATTATTCATAGAAATGATCAGCTGGCAGAGTGGAATGAACGGCAGGTGGCTCAATTCTAACAGCTAAAATTTTAAACTTGCAAATTTGGTCTGGTTCTCTCCATTTGAGCACATCAAAATTCTCATGCAGTGCCTCCACAAGTACTCTCACACTCGTCAACTCCACCAGCCTCATGTTGCGTCATCGCTCGTCAGCCTCGTTAATCTCCCGGTCACGTCAATCTGGATCACTTGGGTGGATATCGTGTTTCACCGATTTCAGCCAGCTCACACTTTCGGCGCCTAGCAGCAGAAGTCCACAGTTTGGCTGACTCTTTCATATAGTTGTGCCCTGGACGAAAAGGCCGAATATCGAATAGATTCGAATTACCCCCTTTTTAACGTCCGATTTTTGAGTATACTCGAAAGGCCTCTTTTTTTGAGGTTCGATTTTTGAATATATTTGAATGACCATCTTTTTTCGAGGTCCAAATTTCGAATAGATTTGAATAAAATCGGTTCGAATATAATCGAATGATTTTTCGAATAATTTCAAAGCGACACACTGAAAACAGGCCAGGTGAGCTGTCAGTGGATCTTATACCAGGTTGTCCAATAATTCTTGCCCGAAAATTTCACCATTTTTACTTTTTTCAACTTTATTGAAAACCAGGTCTAATCAACAATATAATCACCGCAGTTATCCACAACAGTGGCCCATCGATTGGGCAGGTCGCCGATGCCCTTCGCCCAGAACTCCGGGGGCTGCGACTCGAAGAAGTCCGCGATGTCGGATTTGAGGTTGTCGTAGTTGGTGAATTTTCTTCCGGCCAAATGGGACTTCAGCGGGCGGAACAAGTGGTAGTCGGAGGGGGCGAGGTCCGGGGAATACGGCGGATGGGCAACCGTCTCCCAGCCGAGCGTCGCCAACTTCTGCTGGGTCTCCTTCGCCACGTGGGGGCGCGCGTTGTCGTGCAGCAGGTGGACCGAGGCCCGTCGGGGACGCTTTTCTTGGATGGCGGCGGCTAGTTTCTTGAGCTGATCGGTGTAGATAGAGGCGGTGACCGTCCTGCCTTGCGGGAGCAGCTCGAAGTACCTTGGTGTCTCACCAGTAGAAGAGCATGATCTTCAGCGGGTGCAGGTCGTCTTTCGGCGTCGTCGGCGGCTCTTCTCCGCGCGGGATCCAGACGGCGCGGCGGGCAACGTTGTCGTAGAGGACCTAGCTGTCATCCCCAGTGACCAGGTTCTCGAGAAACTCCTTGCGATGCGGACGAAGGAGGAGGGACTGGCATACGGCCACGCGGCTCCGCTTGTTGGCGTCCGTCAGACGGTGGGGGATCCAACGGGCCAGAACTTTGTGGTAGCCGGGTAAGTTGAGTCGATTGTGGATGGTGGACTTGCTGCAGCCGAGCGTCTTCGCCAGTTCACGGGTGGTGGCTTCCGGCTTCTCCTTGATACAGCGACGGACTTCGTCATCATCCACCGTTAGGGCCTCCCGCTGTGCTCCCTGTCCTCGAGGCTCGTGTCGCCGCTCTCGAAACGATTGAACTAGCGTCTGACTGTGCGTTGGGACAATGCATCCTCCTTGCACGCTCTGCAGATGTTGGCGACCGAGGTGCCCGTGTCGTTGCCCAGCAGCCACTCGTAGTACACGAACGTGCGAATCCGATCTTGGTCCATTTTAGCTTGTACTGGTAGCTAGACGCGGCGACTGCGCCTTATATACCCCTAGGGTAGAACTTTGGAGAACCTTCTGGAAGGTTCTTACACTTGCCTGATATTATAACACTTCTAAGGAAAATTAAAGAATTTTGAAAATTTCCGGACAAGAATTATTGGACGGCCTGGTACTTCGAAGTAAACTGCGTGCTTACGCTTTACGGTCCGGTGAGTGTCGCGCGCGCGGCGAAAGCGGAAAAGCCGCCACTGTTTAGAAGAATTATCAGCACCATATATGGCGAAACGGTCATGGTTAGTGACATAAAATGAACGCAGCAAAGTAAATAATGCTTCAGGACCTGCCAGTTTACATAAAAGCTGGGATGTCGCGTCGCCGCCCAATCCGTCGTGCGCGACGCTAACCGATCGCGACGCAGAACGCACGGGTGAGCAATGTCCGCTCCTCCTGTACCATACGCTCCGATTCAGCGTGAAACCTCGAAACCAAAATTCTGCCCGGACCCTGCCTTTCAGATCAAAAGATCCACAATTGCTGATTAAGGCCTATAAAATTTACGTTCGCTCAATGTTGATATGGTGCATGAGTTTTTGTGTTTTTTTTGGAAATGGTGCAAAAAAATTTCACGCGAAAAGTCTCTATTCGACCACTTGGATTCACGTATGCGAACATTCCTAGGAGTTTTCTCAGAAATAAAAGACTACAACTGGACACGCTTGCTCTCCGTAGGAGGAGAGATGATTCGTTTTTGATTTATGATGAACGGTTTAGCGGGACTTAAAGGCATCGTACGCGCTGAAAACCATGTTTCGTTCTTGAGCGTTTTTTAGTTGATAGCCTCCTATAGTGACTAAAGGTAGCGAAAAGCCCGCTCAAAAACGTTAACTTTTCCAGAAAAAAGTTTTTAAAAAACTTGTGAAAATCATTTGAAATTCGCGCCGGCATCGGCTCGGGATAGTTACGCGGAGGGCGCAAGGAACAGTTCTACAATTCGTCCATTGGCGCAGCGTTGGAAGCAATTCACCGAGGACGCCAATCTGCACATCGTCCTCGCTCGTTGTGTGACGAGAATTTTCCAGTCGATAATGCCACTTTTGTCCGACGGTGCGTCAGCGTACAGTGGCATGCCCTGTACTTAGCGACACGACGTTCTGCTCAAATATTGCGAAAGTGCCAAATGACTGACGGAAGGGCCGGCCCCTTTTGACGGAATTCCTTACTTTCCACTTCCTCTATGCTCACAATGGCACGTTTTTGAGCAGCCAAGCTAGTTGTACGTTCTCACAAGGGCCCGAGGAAGGGATTGAGCATAAAAAATGGAAAGTGGATTTCAGCGCGTACGATGCCTTTAAACTATCTGAATTCCGCACCATCACGCTCAAGAACCAAGTGAATTTCACCGTTTTATAGCCTGTGCCTCCCAATGGAACACACGGTCATCTACCGTGCAAAATAAATAGCCGCCAAGGGGCAAATCTATTCGGAACCTTTCCAAATATTAACTATTCGAATGAATATTCGAATACCGGCTTCGATAACTGAATATATTCGAATACCCCCCCTAGTTGAATTAGATTCGAATAGTGCGATTTTAGAAATTCCGATAATGAATACATATTCGGATAGCAACTATTCGAATATATCGATTCGACCCTATTCGAATGGTACCACTATACTCTTTCGTACATGATGCCTTAAAGGCAGGGTTCGCGATAAAAATGAATGTTGAGCTCTCTTTATAAGAATGTAGATTTGGTCATCATAAAAGTAAAAATGAGTGAAAAAAAACCAGGAAATTCGCGGGAAAAACGCTCATAAACAAGGTATAAAGGCTAATTACCGGTGTCGGCCGGCCCCCTAATTAACGAGATTTTCATGAGTGCTTGTTTATACGTCTTTTATTTCGCTGCTAAAGTGGTCAGTGGTCTCCAGAAATGCTCAGAAATTACGTTAGAAGCAAAATAAAAGTTGGCAAAACAGGCTTTTACACAAATCTCGGTGATCGGGGGCGGGAGGACACCAAGCGATAATTTATTCCTGAGCGATTTTTTTTCAATTGTTTGCTCACTTTCATTTTTGTGATGGCCAGATCTACCATTCCATAGGAATAACACAACAACCGATTTTATCGAGAACCCTGTCTTTAAAGGCATTGTATACGATGAAAACCGAATTCCAGCTTTTGCGTCCAGTCGGACTAGTGGGTCATAAAAATGTCACTCAGAACGTTTGGAGCCGCATCGCCATAACTCACTTGAAATTTGACGAAAGTAGATTTTTTTTCGGAATTAGTTTTCTTGTTCCTCTCAGTCAAGCAAATGCATCGATATGTGTAGGAAGTCTTTTGAACTCCGGTATTTTGTTGAAAAATACGTTTTTTTTTTCTAAAATTCACATTGACCACAGGTCAAAACATGATAGACCGTCTGATCAGTTCATAGTGAGATATTTTGTAGTGCAATTATGCAATTTTCTATGAACTTCTGCAGTTGAACCTACCATTTTGTAACATTATCGTGTAGCCCTCAATGGCAGAAATTCAGAAATAACTTCCAATTTGAAAGTGGACTACTTTGAAGCTAGTTAAGGCGATGCGGCGCTTCGTGAGCGCAGAAATGCCACAAAACGCTTTTTTTTTGCAAAAAAAAATTGCGCGGTATTATACATAACATCGGCGTGGATCCGGAAGAGACTGCGTTCCCTATTGGAGGTTGGCGCAAGCTCGGTGCACCTATGTTATTGCATAAGGCACCGAGTTTGCGCCAACCTGCAACAGTGAACGCAAAGTCTCTTCCGGATCCATGCCGACGTTACATGTTTTTAGCAAAATCCGGAAAAAAATTCAAAAGCACCTTAAACATTCGCTGTGAGAACGAACCCTACTTAACTTGCCTCGAAGCTTTAATAACGCTTATAACTTCTTTCAAAATGAGTCTAGGCAGCGGCGATGGGCGTATTCGGACTTCACGTCCGGTAATGATTCTAGGAAAGTACATTTCCTTTTAAATGGTTAGTGTGACTTATAGTGGTTCCCCTGTCAGTTCAAATTTCGAAAAGAGCTTTTTAAGCTTGTAACTTCTTGGAACCTGCGGCTCAAGGCGGGATACTGAGCAATTTGACTATTGAGCCACATGAGATACTAACGACACTAGTCGTTTTGGCAGATACGACCTACGCTTTGTATACTTCCCTTGTAAGGGTAACCGGGACGCGTGCCCAGCCCTGGTGAAGTAGTGTTAAATATGTAAGAAAGAGGTATTAGGTCGAGAAGTTATCGTAAACTCTCAATAGCGGAATGAAGTCCAATTAAAGCCCACTGAATCACAACTCCTTATTATGGATAGCATTGTTCGAGAGCTTCAACCACATTCTCATTCAGATCCACGGACTTGGACGTGCGGACACTAGTAATTAACCGTTCTTCCTTGTTTTTGTGCATTTTTTCATTTTTTCACTTAGTTTTGCTTTTGTCATGACCAAATCTAAATGCTCATAAAGTGAGCTCTACAATCATTTTTATCGCTATCCCTGCTTTCAGGTCTTCAACATCAAATCAGCAGGCTCAAGAATGTTATAATCCCAGAGAGGGCATTCGTTTTGCAGTTGAGGCTTGGCAAAATGAATAAATTCAGCATAGTGCTGTGGAATGCAGGATACGGTATCATGCTTGAATCAGGAATACAATCAACACTAATTCGTATATCTGCATGTAGGACTGCCATCAAATGCAAATCAGGATTACGGAATAATAAGACGGCGAAGCCATTTGCTTAAATAGCCCCTTCCAGCAGCTTGCAATACCATTTGAATGGTTTCTCCCCTATGAAATCATTCAATACTTATGTTCAATGTAGGAAACCACGTCCTGACTCCGCTCGTGATGTTGAAAGTTTTCTGTCCTGTTGAATGGGATAGGTTTGGCGACAATGGTATCTACAGACCGTGGTTGATTTTTCTTCTTTCAAAGATCACTCCGGGATATCTTACCTCGGGTGTTCCACGACCGCTTCACGTCTCTACCGTGACCTTTGGCTGGGCTACGACTCCACCGCCACTTATCAATTGATGAACTGCCCTAGCTTCGGCCGCGAATCTCTCTCGATAGTAACACAACCTAACTCGCTATTCATACTTTTGCGATTGCGGCAAATGCCGCTTTTTGAGCTACGGCTAAACCGATGTTCGGGAATGCTAAGAATTTAAGTGGCAGTTGACAACTGACTCCTTCCCATATGAGAATGCTGGTAAAATGTCCAGATAGGTCATGGAGGCCGGACGGAACTAGTTACCCTCGGGTTCCGGGCCTGATTTATTGTGTGCAATTGCGGACTTGCGTCGTGAGGGCGCGACGCATCGCTTTCGTACGATCAAAGAACCAGGAAAAACCTTGAAACTGTAGAAAAACACGCACACGAACAGCTGATGAGTGGCGGGCGCGGAAGCTCGTACGAAAGCGATGCGTCGCGCTCCCACGACGCAAGTCCGCAATCGCACACACTAAATCAGGCCCGGAACCAGAGGATATGGTACGGTAAAACGCGGCAAATGCCTCTATGGCGGCATTAATGATCTAGACCATTATCTTCGCCTTAGCGGCGTTTGCCGCGTTTTATCATATATGTACCGGTTTTCGTCGGGGATTCATTGCCGATCTGGGCATTCTACCAGCATTCTCATGTGCAAATGAGTCCGTTGTCGACCTCCAACTAAATTCTTAGCATTCCTTGACAGGTTTCACCACTGCTCAAAAAGCGACATTTGCCGCAATCGCAAAAGTATGAATGAGGTGTTATGCTCGATGAGCTGCTATCAACAGGATATGTCTCAATACCACGGCGACTCCTCCATGATCGCACCGCAAATATCGCTTGATGACACCCCCCCCCCCCCCATTGTGACCAGGGATGTGCGTAATAGAAATTTTGCAGTTCGTTAGTCGTTAGTCGCTCAACCGGCCAAAACCCTCGCTATTCGTTAGTCGTTAAAGATCCAGGCTTTTTGAAAACAAGCACAGTTTTTTATGTTTTTTGTTTTTTTTTGTTTTTTTTTAGTAGTTTTTATGCAAAAAAAACCTTATGAATAGAAAAAAGGAAGGCATGAAGAGATGTACAGTTCACCTCCGCACTGCCGTTCAGTCCGCAAAGTGCACGATGATTGCGAAATCGTGCTGCGGCGCGGTTGCGAGTATCCTCAGACAGATATGTAGGATCACCCGGGCGGTGGGATCACTCGGGCACCAAAGGCGAAAACCGCCCGGGTGATCCCACATCCCTGTCTAAGGATACTCGCAACCGCGCCGCAGCACGATTTCGCAGTCAACGTGCACTTTGCGGACTGAACGGCAGTGCGGAGGTGAAGTGTATGATTTCCAAAACATTCATGGCCATTTAAAGGCACTGTTCGCGATAAACTTCATCCTCGAATTTTTCATGACAAACGCTTCTCGTGGCTCTCAGAAGCAGAACAGCGTCGAAAAAAAGGGGCGAAAAGCTACCCAGGAACCGCAAAACGGCCTAGAAAAGTGGGCAAACCCCGCCGCTGTGGGCAAGTCCCGCCCCTTTCCGCCCCTCGTCGTGAACAAAGGAACACTCGAAATCGTGAGTTGAGCGATAGTTTCCGGTCAGAAGCCCCGTTCTTCCCTCAAATTCTCAACTTCTCTCTTTACTCAGTTCAGCTCGCGTACATTGGCTGCAAATGACCGAAGTTACAAGCCTCGGACAACTCGTCCACCATGCTTCCCTAGCTCAATTTTTGAGGGACCATAACTCCATTCCCAGAAGGTCTTGTACGATTCCAGAAGCATCATCGGAATCAGAATGGGACCGGTTTCAAGATAGGCGAAAAAACAGAAAAGCGTTGTTTATCGCGAACAGTGCCTTTAAGACACAAATCATTCCTTGTTTGAGAACCTACTCCAAACGGCAAACCTACGTATACATAATTTGAAATGTGTACGAAAGCCTATTATTCGAGAGTTTGTGTTTATCGAATTTCGTCATTTATCGGTAAGAAAAGAAACAATATGGGAAACCGAGGAAATCTCACACTCTGTTTTTTTTCAGCGTTAAATTTGCCATTCTGCGTTATATGATGTTATTCGAGATCTACCTGGTGATGACAACACGGAGAATTGCACCGACTTTGCACTATTCGTTCTTTGCTCAGCGTCGCGATCCGAGCGCTTGCGTGGTTTACGGCTTGTTCCCATAATGGGGAGAGGTCGGAAGAAATTAGCGCCCAAGTTAAAATTTTACCCGTGAGAGGTTTCAGCACCTTTTTATGGAAACCCCATATCTCGAATTTATGACTGAAAATCAAAAGACGGCACCCTTTACAATCCAATCATCGGATACAGTTCCCGTTGTTGGGCAGTTGCGGCCTGCAGGCACCGCTCCATATTATCACCTCTGATAGTGTCCTCTGCGAAAATCTCCGCTGAACCCGGTCAGTGCCGGAAGCGGTGCAGTGAGCCTACCGTAGAGTAGCGATAACGACGCGAAGTCGCATGAACGCTGCGCCTAAGGCGTCGTTTATACTTGCGCCGCCAAGCGGCGCGGCGAAGTGCAATCGTATAATATCGATCGTGCCACGCCGCCTGATCAATATTACAGAAATGCACTGTGCCGCGCCGCCAAGCGGCGCGGCGAAGTGCAATCGTATAATATCGATCGTGCCACGCCGCCTGATCAATATTACAGAAATGCACTGTGCCGCGCCGCTCGGCGGCGGAAGTATAAACGACGCCTATCCTTGCGTAACGTTTGGTTGGGGTTTTAAAATAATAATGTATTAGAGATTAAAAGAACTCACATGAATGAATTTCATACTAATTACTTAGATATCAATATAAGAATAGATAATAATGCAATTTTGACCAATTTATACAATAAAACAGATGACTTTGATTTCCTAGTGAAGAAGTTCCCACAATCAGATTCTGCAGTTTCTGTTATCATCAAGGCCTCAACAATTTACATAGAGGCCTTGAGGATAGCCAATGTCAGCTCTGAGGTGAAGTTTTTCATGGATAAATTGGAAGAATTGAAAAACTAACTATTAAACAATGAATACTTTTCAGAATTTATTGTCGTTAACATAGTCAAATGCATCTATCGTAAAAAAAATTTCATATAAGTTCCTCTTGCCAGATGATTACAATCATGTTAAAAAACTTGTCGTGGCTATTCTATAAATTCGAATATTAGTTGCACCAAAGTCTCGAATCCTGTTCTATTCCAGCTACTGCTATTGTTGAACGACCTACACCATACGACTTTATTGATTCCACGTTGATTTTGGACCTGACCTTTCCCCATTTTGTACTTTCATTGTTCTTCCACTTTTCCGCGCCTCTTCTTTCTCACTCAGTTTCCTTTCATTATTCTTGCTAACAATTTCCGCTTGTGTCTCAGCTTTCTCATTTATTTCTCATCGACAATTCTGTTGCTCACTGAGGAGCCTCGGCAGAATTGTTTGGTAAGGTTCGTCTGCGGGCAGAGGCGGAATGGACTTTATCAACTTACTCCCTACAGTTAGTTCCGCAATCGAAATAGTTCTCATTATCATTATCGTAGAAGCGAAGCGGTTGTTTTTGAAAATTCAACTATGAAAATGAGGAAATCATTCTGAGAACATCCGCTTCCCTCCTAGGACGGTGATAATGACACTTTGCGGACTGAACGCGATTGCGGAACTAGATCATACATCCTTCTTCTTTTCTCTTTTAATGTGGAGACGATTATAAATTGCCATCGGCACAAAATTCTCACGGTAAACAAAATTGTTGATACCCAATTGATAAATGGTAGGGTATAAAAGAAATTGAAAGCGATGTGTTCTCATCCACACATCGTCTTTCCTCGGAAGCGGAACACACGAGGGATTGGGGAAACAGCCCCACCAGTGATAAAGAGATCACGATATTGGGGTCCGCACGTGGAAAACTCTGGCAAGAAAAACTGTTTCACTTCCGTGAGAATTTTAAGCCGATGGCGAATTATAAACTTGTTTAATGAGGGGGTTGCAGAACTGCGAAGCAGTGTCGGTGGAAACAATGTATACTGCAGGCTATGGTTCTTTTCTACCATTCACATAGAACATCCAACAGGGCAATATGTATTAATCCTGCTGTACTCAGAAAAATCAAAACAAGTTACTTGTAATACAAATGTAACTTACTTGAATGTCTCAAGTAACTTACATTTATATTACATGTAAGATACATTTATATTACATGTAACTTAAATTTATATCGCATGTGAGTTACACTTATGTTACATGTAACTTACATTTAAATTTTCACTATGGGTGGCCATCACGTGACGCAGACGACACGCGACGCAGAGAGCGCGTCTCAGACCACACACTACGCAAAAAAATTTTGTACAGGGCCTTCCCTGCTAGTGTGGGCTCATGTACCTCAAACTTGGGTAATTGAACCAACAGCAACGCCAGTCGTAAGCCTGACCCCGCGAGTGCGTCGTACATCCCCCTTGGGAATATCTTCTCGGCTGATTTAAGTTACTTGCGACTTATCCAAAGCCACTAAAGTTACATGTAACATATCGGACGCGCACTGCACACAGAGTCCGCTCAGAAATCGAAAACAAGTTACTTGTAACATATCTGAGCCGATGTAAGTTACTTGCGACTTATATCAGGTTATTTAAGATACATGTAACATATCGGAGGCGCATCGCACGCAGTATCCCGCCGATATGTTACATGTAACTTAAATGACCTGATAAAGGCGCAAGTAACTTACATCGGCTCAGATATGTTACAAGTAACTTGTTTTCGGCCTTTCATGTTACAAGTAAGTTGTTTTCATTTTTCTGAGTAGGGCTCGGGTTGGAGCGCGATTTGAATGAATATTGGCTTTCTGACGAATTTTGGGTTTGCTTACGAAAATATTTTTATTTTCGTTAGTCGTTAGTCGTAACACTCAAAAACCCCGTTAGTCGTTAAGTTCGTTAGCCGTTAGTCGTAATTACGCACATCCCTGATTGTGACCTGAATCTCCCTCAGAATCATCACGGCTGCGTTACGACTGCGACGTTATTCCCCACTCAATGTAAAGTCCACGATTGTGTCACAGCTGGACATCGGGCTGGCCACGATTTTGAGTCTAAATCCGAAACAGAAAACGTGTTCACGGAGAATCTGTGGGAAGCCTCGGCTTCTTGCATGTATATTACGGGCAATATTCACGATAGAAAATTTGTATCAATTTCCACTAGGAATGGGTAGTGGAGGGGTACATTACTACGTTGAAGTCGAAAGAACGCATGAAAGCGCGCCAGGAAGAGCCCTGAAAGAGCCCGAAGTTGCCACTCTGAAACCCCAAAAGCGCAATGTCTGCCCCCCGACGTGAACAAATGAAAACTCGAGATCGTGAGATGAGCCATAGTTTCCGATCAATAGTCCCATTCTTCCCTTCACTCTCAACTTCTCGCTTTACTCAGGTCAGCTCGCACACATCGGCTGCAGAAAAAAGAGAGGTTACAAGCTCCGGACAACTCGTCCACCATGCTTCCCTAGCTCAATTTTTGAGAAGCCATAACTCCGTTCCCAGAAAGTCTTGCACGACTCCAGATACATCATTGGAATCAGCATGGGACCGTCTTCAAGACAGGCGGAAAAACAGAAGAACGATTCTCATCGTGAACACTGCCTTTAAATGTAGCATATTGTTCCGTGGCGTATCGTCGCTCGCAAACCCTACTTTCACGGTATCAGCATTTCAGGTCGTCTGAACAATGAACTTCTCGCTAAACTTCCTGATGACGCTGTTGCTTGTGATCTGCAGTGGCGTGGTGAGCAAACTTAATTGTATAATTACAACAATTGCTTTCAGGCCTTAAAGTGACTAGAAGATTGCGTCCATACCCTACTTCTCAAATTTGAACCTACGGGTTGTTTGAAAATTGGAGATAGGGACTCTATTTCAAGAAAGGAGTTCACCTAGTCGAACCTCATGGAGTGAGCTTAGTTGATACCGTAGATGGTCCGTAGTGATACAATAAGAGAGAACAAGTTCATAAGGACACTGACCAAGAGGACCTGGAAGGGCGTTGTGGGTTTTTTTTTGAAAAAGAAGGCAGCGGAATACTTGTTGTAAAATTAGACGCGGGTGAGCAGCAGAGCCCTGTCTTACGACTCAATCATCGACTCGATCTATGCCTGACGCGGTCAGCCCGCAGCTTTGTCGAGGTGCGCTGTACCAAAAGTAAGCGGGGCAATCTGACTCAGTCAATAGCCAGTACTGTGCTTATCTGGGTCAAATTCCGGTCCGCAAATGCGTATCGACACGCTTTGCGTCCGCGCGCTTCCGAGTCGGAAGTGTTTCCAGCGCCGCAGCCGCCAATCTGTTCACTCTAGGTGGGTTTTATAAACTGGAAACTAAACAAAATTGAAGAGAACTGTGTTAAAAAGCCATATCGAGTCGGTTTTGGCGCTGGAAACCCTTCTGACTCGGGCGCGTGCTGCCGCAAAGCGTGTCGAGACGCAATTGCGGACCGGAATTTGACCCAGATAAGCACAGTACTCGAACACACTCCGTCTTACAGTCTGTGTTTCGCTTATGACAAACATCGCGCCTGTTTGCTCTTTTCATTTAAAAAAAGTTCGAATCCTACTTGACCATATCGTCTGAAACTTACGCTCCCGTCAAAGTGGCCACTTTTGAACACGACTCGGAAACAATTCGAAACATATTGATTGCAACAATCTGGTGTGCTTCTTGAAGGCACACTCCAACCTCTGGATCGTTTTCCAGATTTTTTTGCAAAACTTGGAGAGAATTTCGGGCTGATCACAATGGTGTCCTCAGAATCGCTCCGAACCCACAAAGAACGGAGTTATGGCTTCAGATTTTCTGCAGAACTTGGAGAGAATTTCGGGCTGATCACAATGGTGTCCTCAGAATCGCTCCGAACCCACAAAGAACGGAGTTATGGCTTCCAGAAAGACGGGTTCTTTCAAAACCGTTTTTCCTCGTCGTTTGCAGCGATCTCTCTTTGGAACAGACCACACTATAAAGCAAGATCGACAACAAATGATGGGGGTTTATTTGGAGGGAGGTCGGAGCGAATGCTCAGGAAAATGAATATAAGTAAGTCGTTATTCAAAAGTCCGAAAACAAGTCACTCCTAAAATATCTGAGCCGATGTAAGTTACCTGCGACTCATGTCAAGTCATTCAAGTTACATGCAACATATCGAGTGCGTTATGTGAGTCCGCAATGTCACATGTAACTTAAAAAAAACTCAGGATAATTCGCAAGTATGTTGATTCGACCAAGAACTCATTTCTAGGAGTATACGACGAACTTTTGGGATCAGGCTTAGGACTGGCGTTGCTATCAGATGTACGATCCAAGTTTGAGGCACTTGATCCCTTAGCAAGCAACAAGGAAGGTCCGCGCAGCGTGTGGTATGGGACGCGTGTCGCGTGATGGCCACCTATCGTGAATACATAAATGTAAGTTACACATGTATCGTCAATCACTGGATGACGGATCGCCGCGATGCTCCTTGGCGGGAAAAATTGCGCGCGGGAAAACGAAGAGAGAGTGGCTATTGATCGAACGATTTCGCGCCCAACTGCTGAGTGCGGCTATCTCTCTGGGAGACACCAACGATACCTGTAACATAAGTTTAGCTTACATGTAATATAGATGTAGAGTTCGCGCAATCATTTTGGTCTGATGAATAGACGGGACTGCGACGGTAGATCACCCCGCGCAAATCGAAACCCCATTGTCCAGTGAGGCCGTCAACCCCGCACGGCCAGCCGCCTGGTCCATGCGTCAGACTAAAATGAAAAGGGAAACCATATGTTACATGTATTATAATACTTGAGACATTCAAGTGAGTCGCATTTATAGCACAACTAACCTACTTGAATGTTTCGAGTAATTTAAAGGCACTGTTCGCGATAAACTGCATCCTCGAATTTTCCATGACAAACGCTTCTCGTGGCTCTTAGAAGCAAACAGCGTCGAAAAAACGGGACGAAAAGCTACCCAGGAGCCGCAAAACGGCTTAGAAAAGTGGGAAAACCCCGCCATTGTGGACAAGTCCCTCCTCTTCCGACCCCTCGACGTGAACAAAGGAACACTCGAAATCGTGAATTGAGCGATGGTTTCCGATCAAAAGCCCCGTTCTTCCCTCCATTCTCAACTTCTCTCTTTACTCAGGTCAGCTCGCATACATTGGCTGCAAAAGACGGAAGTTACAAGTCTTGGGCAACTCGTCCACCATTTTCGCTAGCTCAATTTTTGAGGTACCATAACTCCATTCCCAGAAGGTCTTGTACGATTTCAGAAGCATCATTGGAATCAGAATGGGACCGGTTTCAAAATAGGCAAAAAAACAGAAAAGCGATTTTTTTTCGCAAACAGTGCCTTTAAATTTATATTACGTGTAACATACATCTATCTACATGTAACTTGAAGTTGTATTACATGTAAAATACACTTTACATTTACACACTCAACATGGGTTTCCATCACGCGAGACATACGGCACGCAACGCGGAAATGCTTTGCGGGGCTTTCCCTATTAGTGTGGGGTCAAGTACCTCAAACATGTGTAATTAAAGCGAGAACAGCATCTGTTCTAAGCCAGAGCTTGAGAGTGCGTCGTATACTCCCCTCGGAAATGTCTTCTTGGTCGATTTAAAGGCAGTGTTCACCATAAAGGATGAGTTTTAGTTTCCGCTAGGGATGGGTAATGGAGGGGCACACTGTAACGTTGGCGTCGACATTACGCATGAAAACGAGCTAGGAAGAGCTCCAAAAGAGCTCAAAGTTGCCACTTTGAGCGCAAGGCAAGCCTCAAACGCGCAATCCCCGCCCTGCGACTTGAACAAATGAAAACTCGAAATCGTCAGATCTGCGATGGTTCCCAATCATTAGCCCCGTTCCTCTCTTCATTCTCAAATTCTCTCTTTACTCTGGTCAGCTCGCATACATCGGCTGCAAAAGACAGAAGTTACAAGCCTCGGAAAACTCGTCCACCATGATTCCCTAACTCAATTTTTGAAGAACCATAACTCCGTTCCCAGAAGCTCTTGTACGATTCCAGAGACATCATTGGAATCAGCATGGCATCGTTTTAAAGATAGGCGAAAACACAAAAACGATTCTGAAGTTGGAATGTGCTTTTAAGTCACTTGCGAGTTATCTTGTGCCATCTAACTATAACATGTAACATCTGGGAGGTGTCCTGCACACGGTATCCTGTCGATATGTTGCTAGTAACTTCACCGAGATAAGTTGCAAGTAACTTACATCGGTTTAGATATGTTAAAAGTAACTTGTTTTCAATTTTCTGAGTAGAAGCCAGCCTTTTTTTGGTGCTCGATAAGAGGTGCTGCCCATCGCGGTTCAATTACTCGTTGCGGTACTTGGGCCCTCTTAGCCGCTTTAGGCCCCGTTCACAGAGCCTCCATCGACCCTAGTTGGTCGCTCGGTGCACTGGCTGCATCGCGTGTTAGTGTGACCGCCGCCTCGCCTGTCGGTGTGACTTCGGCTCCGGCCGTGTCCATAAAATTCCGAGGGTCTCGTTGCTTGAGCCTCCCAAATATAGGGGTTCGTTTTGAGAGCGGCTTGTCGCCATGGCATTAAAGGCACAGTCCAAGCTCAGGGACGAAAAATGACATTTCCACATAATTGTGAAGTTCACCCACCCTATATAGCCCATGCCAAATGCGAGCTCTCACTTCCTACGAATAAGCGAGATATAGGGGGAAGCCAACCTGGGGCGCCCATACCAGGAAGCCACTTCGGCACGCCCCTTTTACGATCTTTCGAGCTCAACAGCGGCGAGATGAGCGATGGTTTCCGACCAGTAGCCCCGTTCTTCCCTTCATTCCCAGCCTCTTTGTTTACTCAGGTCGGTTCGCATACATCGGTTGCAAATGACTGAAGTTACGAGCCTCGGACAACTCGTCCACCATTCTTCCGTAGCACAATTTTTGAGTGGCCATAACTTTGTTCTTAGGGGGTCTCGTACGATCCCAAAGACATCATTGGAATCAGTGTGAGACCGTTTTCAAGATAGGCAGAAAAACAGGAGAACGATTCCGAGGCTGGACTGTGCATTTAAGCAGCTGCTCGCCCACAACAGTCACAACTGCAGTACAGCGGGCGACAAAACCTCGAAGCATGGGCTCCACTACCTAGTTTGCGCCAACTTTCTATGGGGGAATAGAAAGTATCACTTGGATTCATGCCGACTGTACAACTGCCCTTGTCTTCAAATCATTTATCGCATTAGGGCGAGTAGCGGATAGGTGGACGAGCGACTTCACATACTTCGCGATGAGGGAGGACTAGAAACACTAGGTTAGTTAATTGAATGCAGACGTAACCTGAACCCATCGTTGTTTGATATCACACAAGTAACTGCTATTGCTATCAAGTATGGCCAATGAGCCTTTAAATGACGCTTGGTATGATTTATCTTTACAAATTACCTAGCAACATAAAAAATCAACAACTCAGACCTCAACTATCTTTGAAATTTTAGAATATTTACAGGCTGGAAGGGACTGCACGTATTGCGAGGAATATGGACGTTTTAAGGAGTACCAATGCAAATCACGTTGTGAATACGTACCTCCTCCGCTAAAATGAGGAAATTCCAGACCGACGATGTCGATTAAAAGTGCTTTTTTATGATTGATTACTCTAAATATGCTAGGTTCTGTGGAGTGTATAGTCATTTTTATACTTCGCCGACGTTGAACCGAGAGATGACGTTATCTGCCGCAGAGCAGAGCGAGACTAGCATCAGCGCTATTCAACGACCCGCCCTTACTCTGAGAGTTTTGGCCGCGAAATAGCCGGGAAATAGCCCACCAGGCTCCGCAGCGGCTCCTGATGGGCTGTTTCCCGGCTATTTCGCGGCTATTTGTCGGCTTTTTACGGAACGGACAAGAAGTATCCGAGAAATAGCCGAGATATAACCGAGAAATACTCAGAAGTAAACAAAATTAACCAAGACGCAATCGTCGCTGACTCGCCGAGCCACCATCTGGGGCCGCCAGCGCTTGGGCGGGGCCTCCAGAGGCTGAACGAGGTTCAAGTACCTTAAACTTGGGTGATTGAACCGACGGAGGTGCTGACGTCTGAATCATGCCTCTGGAATGCTCCGTATATCTACCGTGAGAGCATTATTTCTCGGCTATTCCGAGGCTATTTCGCGGCGAGCATTATTTGGCGGCTATTTTGCGGCGAGCATTATTTAGCGGCGAGCATTATTTGGCGGGTATTTTGTGGCATCATTTAGCGGCTATTTCGCGGCGAGCATTATTTGGCGGCTATTTAGCGGCTATTTCGCGGCCATTTCTCGGCCAAAACTCTCAGAGTAGAATATTTTGTGTCGTATCGTTGCACATCCCCGAGGGTTGCAATGCAATTGCGTTTTGTATTTCCGTACGCTTATTTTTCAGCAAGATGACGACGCAAGGCTTTCATACGAGTCTAGAGTCCCACAGAGCGACTCATTCGGCTTTTTCGGGATGTCCCCTGAGTCTAGTTGGTAACCTAAGGGGCACAGCAAAACCAAAAACAATATAAATCCTAACCTGACTATCATCCACCATTCTGTTTGCCAGATATTCTATTCCTACTCAGACGATCTCGCCCGAACAGATTCTTGTTCTTGTCAGCCATGAACAGCCATGAACAACCCAACAACAGTATCCGAAATCCGACATAGCGACCCTGACGTCCCTCATAGCGACCCTGACGTCCCTCAAGAAGTCAATCGTGAGACAGACTGTTAGCAACAGTCCTCCGCCTCAGAAAAATCAAAACAAGTTACTTGTAATATAAATGTAACTTACTTGAATGTCTCAAGTAACTTACATTTATATTACGTGTAACATACATTTATATTACATGTAACTTGATTTTGTATTGCATGTAAGTTACACTTATGTTACATGTAACTTACATTTATATTTTCACTATGGGTGGCCATCACGTGACGCAGACGACACGCGACGCAGAGCGCGCGTCTCAGACCATACACTAGGCAAAAAACAATGTTGCGCGGGGCATTCCCTTCTGGTTTGGGGTCAAGTACTTCAAACTTGGGTATTTGAACCAACAGCAACGCCGGTGGTAAGCGTGACCCCGCGAGTGCGTGGTACTCAGAAAAATCAAAACAAGTTACTTGTAATATAAATGTAACTTACTTGAATGTCTCAAGTAACTTACATTTATATTACATGTAACATACACTTATAATACATGTAACCTAAATTTATATTACAAGTAAGTTGCACTTATGGTACATGTAACTTACATTTGAATTTTCACTATGGGTGGCCATCACGCGACGCAGAGACACGCGACGCAGAGGGCGTGTCCCAGACCACACACTACGAAAAAAAATGCTGTGCTGGGCCTTCCCTACTTGTGTGGCGTCAAGTACCTTAAACTTGGGTAATTTAACCAACAGCAGCGCTAGTCGTAAGTCTGCCCCCGCGAGTGCGTCACACATCAACCTTGGAAATATCTTCTTGGCCAATTTGAGTTACTTGCGACTTAAATTGTGCCATTTAAGTTACATGTAACATATCCGAGGCGCACTGCACGCAGGATCCTCTTAGAAACCGAAAACAAATTACTTGTAACATATCTAAGCCGATGTTAGTTACATGCGACTTATCTCGAGTCATTTAAGTTACATGTAACATATCGGAGGCGCACCGCACGCAGTACCCCGCCGATATGTTACATGTAACTTGAGTGACCTGAGATAAGTCGCAACTAACTTACATCGGCTCGGATATGTTACGAGTAACTTGTTTTCGGCCTTTTATGTTACAAGTAACTTGTTTTCATTTTTCTGAGTACATCCCCTTTGGAAATATCTTCTCGGCCGATGTAAGTTACCTGCGACTTATCTCAGGCCATTTAGGATACATATAACATATCGGAGGTGCACCGCAAGCAATATCCCACCGATATCCTGAGATAAACGCAAGTAACTTACATCAGCTCAGATATGTTACAAGTAACTTGTTTTCGGCGTTTTATGTTACAAGTAATTTGTTTTCATTTTTCTGAGTCATACACTCCCTGAGTAAAGTGTTGTGTGCGAATTTGACTGATCGACCGCGGAGTTTTTTACCCGACAGCCTTAGAAGTAATGGCTCTTAGTCGAGCACTCTCGACTAGAGTTTTTCCCACATGTCGAGCGAACAAGGTCGCGTCCAACGTTTACAGCCGCACTTGAATCGTCGAGTTCTTACCCTCTTGAATAGGCGCTACTGTGGCATTAACCCACATCAGGCACCAAAGGGCGTCATGATTTACAATCACAAGACTTGAATTTTCGTAGGAAAAACTCGTTTATTTGCTCAGTAGAGCTACCAGATTTGATCAGTGGATCATCAACACATAGTTTTTTTTGAGGCCAACACGCGAGCATCACCGCACACAATCGCTGACCGACATCACACACTTCACCTCGCGCGCGATGTTCCGTTCATATCGAGCACATTTATCGTGCAGATTTGATCGCTATCGGCCAGCTGGGACGAGATGGTTTCGCTCCGGCGACGTCTTCCCACAGTTTCCCGCGACATCTCCCCTACCCCTTTATGATCTGTTCCATCATATTTGCCTCCTTTATGTCAATTCTAGAAAGACAACATAAAATAGCATAGCGTAGGATGACACAACATAACATGACATGGCATGACATGACACATCATGACATTACATGACAGCATGACAAAGCATAGGGTAACATAGGACTTCTCGGATGATATCATCACAAAACACGACATTACATGACACAGCGTGACATAACATCGTGTAACATAACGCCATGGCCTCACATGACAACAAAAGTCGACATATTACAAACCATACAACAACACAACACGACAACTGTGATGCACCGGATTTGGTTTTGAATCGGCCACGCGCGCAACCCCTTTTTCGGAATCTCAATCCAAAGTGAACATATAAATTAGCTCTAAATTGCATTAAAAAGAGCGCAAAAAGTTGGTGTGGCCACATAGAAATGGTTTGGAATGGTTCACTGATTTCGAGAAAAATGTGAAAACCCGCTCGTTTTTGTTGTCAATCCCCTTTTTTCAGACGGCGTACACAATCTTGTTGGTACATTTAAAATTGAGCTATGAAGCTCATTTTGAGAAAGGAGGCTGGAAATGTATGCAGGTCGCTCCTATTCCATTTTGAATTCGATACCTTAACTTTGAAGAGTGCCTCAAAATCGTGGGTTTATATACTAAATTAGCCGTGGAGCAAGAAAACTGCTTTTTCCTGCTACGGCTGTGGGAACCGCGGTGTGTGGGTGAATCTGCAGCCAATAAACACAGGTCGTCATAGATACGTACTGAAGTTTTCAGAATTCGTACTCAAGACACGTCGTCGATCGATAATCAATATTATTGATTTTCGCGCTTTCTGCACAAAATGCGGCGAGAAGTGGTGATTGTTGATGGGATTGGTTTCCTTGGTTGGGGAATTTCGCTCATCAGTTCTTATCGATTGATACCAATCAATAATATCGATATTTCGCCTGTCGCACGCAATACCGCAATGATTTTCGATTGCTGAAGGCTCCAAGTCCCTTGTTTGGGAATTCTTCTCATCATGCAAAATCGAATATCAATCATCAATAACATAGATTTTTCACTTGTTGCACAAAATGAGGCTACGAGTGATATGTCTTATGGTTAAGCGTCATAGGTTCCAAGAATTGAACTTATACGACAATATCGTTTGTTAGATGTTTCATCATTACAAAGTGGAAAGCGTGGAGCGAAATTGAAGTCAGAAAGGGAACCTTCGGGAAAATATGTGAAATTTCGGAAAATTTAGCTTCCCGGTAAGAGTAACGATTTGGTAATGCCATTTATAGGTCAAAAAAAGTTTCAAAAATATCTTGAATATCCTAAAAAACGATTTGGCGTAAAATGGCCAGGAGTAATAAAAAAGCTAGGAGATGAAGTGAAATAACTAACAATAAGATTTGGTGGTCAATGACAGACGGGGGATCGGATTTACAATCTCCTCCGTTAAACTTATCAAAACGAACTCAAGCGCTCCAGGGAAACATTAGGCCATTTTTGAAAGCTGTAATAAGGGAATCAACATAGGTCAAGCTAGGCGAACGCAACCCTCCAAACCATATCGCGCTTGATTTCGCTTTGATAAGTTCTACGGAGAAGCTTGTGAAATCCTATCCCTGGTCTGTCATTGACCACCAAATCTTACTGTTAGTTATTTCACTTCATTTCCTAGTTTTTTCATTACTCCAGGTCATTTTACGCTGAATCGTTTATTCGGATATTTCAAGATATTTTTGAAACCTTTTTTGACTTGTAAATGGCATTACCAAATCGTTACTTTTGCCAGCAAGCAAAATTTCCAGAAATTATACAGTATATAAAGACATTTTAGATATTAGTATAGAAATAATTAATAATAGAATACACTCAAATTGTTTAATCAGACAGATGGTTTTAATTTTAGATTTAAAAGATTCCCTCATGCTTATTCTGATATCTCTATTGGAGTCAAAGCATCTACAATTTACACGGAGACCTTGAGATTGGCCAATATCTGTTCAAATTTAGATTCCTTCACGGAGAAACTGAAAGAAATGAAGACAGTTTTAACTGGAAACCTATATACACCAGAATTCGTAGAAGTGAATGTGATAAAATGCATCTATAAACAAAAAACGATAGCGTATAAGTTTAACCTAAGAGATGATAAGAGAAGTATTTATAACACAATTCGTAAAAAGCATAACGTACTGAAGTTTGTGCTATAAATGGGTGGAATATATTGCATCGTGTGTTCGATACTGTCTAGAATAAGGACTTGTGATCATATGGACTTCATTCGAATATTGATAGTGTACTATACTCAGACAACAGGTGCGGACTGACCGCTGGCAATCAAGGCCTCTCCGGGCGGTACGCCGGCAAGTTGCGGGCGGATCGCTGCCCATCGTGGCCTTGGCGGGCGGATCGCTGGCAGGTTGCGGGCGAATCGCCGCTTTAGAGCTTGCCGGCGATCCACCCGCTAGCGTGATCAAGTTTTCCAGGTGCCGCTATCCGCCCGCCAAAACGCAGCGATCCACCCGCAACGGCTTTGATGGCCAGCGATGAAAGATGATAGCCAGCGATCCGCCCGCTGAGCTATGGGATGCAGCGATCCGCCCGCAACCTGCCAGCGATCCGCCAGCTAGGGCTTTGATAGCCAGCGATCCGCCCGCCACTGCTTTGATAGCCAGCGAACCGCCCGCTCGAATTTCACACGGTAAAACTTGTCAATCATTGACGAGTTCTTTTCTGTTATCAGTAACATGCTCAGAGTAAACAAACCGAAGGGTATAAAAGGCACTTCAACGCACTGAATGCTCACTTGGCATTTCGAGGCCGGTCCTGGAAGGTGACTTCAAGTCGCCTTCGAAGGATCACTCAGAAGCCGAAGAATAATTTTTGGCAGCTGAGGGGATGGTCCCCACGGCTAGAGGGGAGGGGTGGTCCCTCACTCGGAGACCGTGGTGGGAACCCACGGAAACCAAAATGTGGCATCGAGGGTGGATCGCTGGCTAGTGGCGGGCAGATCGCTGGCTACTGCCGGGAGGATCGCTGGCTACTGCCGGGCGGATTGCTGCCTACTGCCGGGCGGATTGCTGGCTACTGGCGGGCGGATCGCTGGCTACTGGCAGGCGGATGGCGGGGGGGGGGAGGTCGGTCCGCCCGCCAAATGCCAGCGATCCGCCCACACCTACTGTCTGAGTAGCTTCTTGCCCTAATACCTCTTTCTAACGTTTTGACACTACTTCACTCTGCTCGGCTCATGCTTTCGTATTCATCCTTCATTCTCATCGACGGTTCTGTTCTTCCCTGAGGAGCACCGGCAGAGCTGTTAGATAAAGTTCGCCTGAGGGCAGGGGCGATACGAACTTTGTCAACTTCTCTTCCATACCTTTTCTCTTTTGATTACCTTATTACGAGTAATCTGAAGATTGGGTCTAATATAATCATAAAATGGCAATTATTTTATTGTCAGTACTTGATGTATGTATATTCTTATACACGTGACCATTACATACGTCTTAGTATAATTTATTGTCTTGAAGAATTACAGATCCCATGCGCGACATGACACAACTCAGACAGTAGGTGCGGGCGGATCGCTGGCTTTTGGCGGACGGATCGACATCCCCCCGCCATCCGCCCGCCAGTAGCCAGCGATCCGCCCGGCAGTAGCCAGCGATCCGCCCGGCAGTAGCCAGCGATCCGCCCGGCAGTAGCCAGCGATCCTCCCTCGATGCCACATGTTGGTTATTCCGGTGGTTCCCACCACGGTCTCCGTGGGGACAATCCCCTCAGCTGACAAAAATTATACTTCGGTCTCTGAGTGATCCTTCAAAGGTGACTTTGAGTCACCATTCAGGATTGGCCTCGAAATACCGAGTGAGCATTCAGTGCGATGGAGCGCCTTTTATACCCTTCGGTTTACGTACTCTGCGCATGATACTGATAACAGAAAAGAACTTGTCGATGATTGACAAGTTTCACCGTGTAATGTTTGAGCAGGCGGATCGCTGGCTATCAAAGCCTTGGCGGGCGGATCGCTGGCTATCAAAGCCTTGGCGGGCGGATCGCTGGCTGTTAAAGCCCTTGCGGGCGGATCGCTGGCAGGTTGCGGGCGGATCGCCGCTTCAGAGATTGCCGGCGATCCGCCTGCTGAGACGAAAGGCAGCGATCTGCCCGCCGAGGCCACGATGAGCAGCGATCCGCCCGCAACTTGCCGGCGTACCGCCCGGAGAGGCCTTGATTGCCAGCGGTCAGTCCGCACCTACTGTATGAGAAGCCAACATCACATCATAAAGTGACGTAACACAACATATCACATGTCATACACACCGACATAAAATACCATAGATTTCCAGGTCTGAAAAAGGACCTAGAAACGCTCATTTCATTTGGAATGTCAACTTCATAGGAGTGTGCTTGTGAGACTTTGAAGATGCTAGTAATTACACAACTCCATCTGTAACGTGCCATATTTCATCTCAAATCGATTAATGGACCTCAGTTTCGTGTTATGCATTACAAAAAAGCCTTACAGAGAAGAATTCAGGCCAATTCTTTCGAAAAATCCACAATTATTTGCCCTCACTGAGGAAACCATTTTAGCGTAATTTGCTTCCATGATGGAGGCGATTCGTCCAGCCGAAGCGACGACGCCGTAATCTTCCGTCAAGACGTATGGCATTGGGCGCGAAATTGCAGACTCCACACTCAATCTCCCGGCGTTGTCCGCGAATCTCGGTCGTGTTTCACGCGGAATTGCGTCCCCACGAGCTATTCCAAGTTTGAAATCGCTGGACGAAGCGAATTGAAATAGCTTCGTCCAGTTATTTCATATCGCGGCAGTATTGTTGGTTGCTCCGACTCCAAGCCGAAGCGACCAGCTATGAATGACCCTTGAAACCCTGCACACTCGTAACCGTGAGCTCCAACTACGGATAAAAGAGCTGTCGACAAAGATTTACCCTTTGGCTGCTTCTTGCGTTCATACAGTTGACCGCAATGTTAAAGGACATGGTGCGGTTCCGGACTCACACTAAAACTACGGTAGAATCTGGCACTTTGCCAGATTTCGTCATCGATCGGCGCCAACCGTCGTCTCTCTGCTCACGAGAATATCAGCTGTGGCTCCGATCGATGACGAAATCTGGCAAAGTGCCAGATTCTACCGTAGTTTTAGTGCGAGTCCGCAACCGCACCATGTCCTTTTAACATTGCGGTCAACTGTAACTCCTCCAGTAACTCACTAAAACTTTGTCATGGAGATGATTTGGGGATGTTAACACGAGAATGAGGTCTGTTTTTGGTGCTTTGGACTTTTAAAGGCAGTGTTCACGATAAACTTCACTTCCGATATCTCCACGGTTTACGAAAGGTCTGGTGCCCTATATAGCAAGGCATGCTTGAAAAGGACACGAAAGACGCGTTTTTCGGCGAAAATAGGCCCTCTCTCCTTTACGTTGATTTTTGAGCGTGGAGGAATTGACCGCTAGAAGGATGATACCTATCAGTGCAATGAAGCAAACAGCTCACTTATCAGCACTTCCTTCACTTGATCATTCCTGTAATCTGAGTCTTCATTTGTTCATTCCGAGGGGGGGATTTCGGGCACCAGGCGTGTCTGCGGCACCAAAACGCTTGTTTGCAGCCGTTATTTTGCCGCTCCTGGCTCGTTTTTTGCCATTCTTTCGACACTGTGACCCTGGGATCCCTCTCGCCTATCATTTCACTGTGGAAAGTCAACGAGCATGATCATCGTGAACGCTGCCTTTAAGGTACGTTACATTAGGTAGAACGTCAATTTAGTACTGCAACCGACCGTTTCGAGCTAATTTCTCTTCTCACAGTCAGATATGGGTTTATGTCGAAGTCAATAACAGTTTTTACTACTCGTAGCATGAGCATTCTCGTTATGTACTTAATTGCTCAACTCGCACAACGCTTAAAGGCAGTGGTCACGATGAAAAACGTTATCGAAAAAACAACTAAAATCAGCTTAGATCAAAAACAGCTGAAAAACTATGAAGGTAGCGCGGTGAAAAACGGTCTACAAATAGAGTTTTTAGGGCCCAAAGAAGTTAGTTCGTGCACACGTGCACAGCGATGACGAAACAGATCGCAGTCTCATGCCGAGCAGTCAAAAATCATCGACATTGAGAGGACGAAATAAATGCAAATTTAACGAATAAAAACATTTGAATAATGAAAACATCACTTCAGTCAATGTTTTTGACTAGATGTGTACATAAATTCGAAGGTTCATTGATTGACATTCAATTTCAAGCTAGCTGATGTTCTTGATATAAGAGGTCATCGATGCCGATGATGTGGAGAGGGCTCGTCCACCATCAAAAGACAAGAAAGTTCAGGTTTCAAATTCGGCCCAAAACAGTGGTTTTTTCGCGATTTTTTCTTATAGGTCCTACTACTCGAGACCCAGGAAAGGATTTGGAGAGAAAAAGACGACAAGCATATTTGATCGCGACCACTGCCTTTAAATGTCGAGAACCTTTGTTGTTCACATGGGAAGGAGCCCGCCTTTACATTACAAATACGGTGACATTACTCTAAACATACGCAATAAAGTCAAAGACTTGGGAGTTACTATTAGTGACCACTTGGACTTTTCTTCCCACATTCATGAAACGGTTCGTAAAGCACTGGGCACAGTCTTTTTCTTATTCAGGAACATACATAGCAATGATAGTCATATTTTCCTCAGACTTTATAAAACATACGTTCTTCCCCAGCTTGAGTGTGGCAGTCAGGTATGGAGCCCACAGAGCAAAAAAACTCCAAATCAAACTAGAGAAGGTCCAACAAAAGTTTACACGCATTCTCATGTACAGAGTCGCTCCGAATCCTGGGTACCCTCGTTCGATGCCTAGTTACTCAGAAAGACTGCAATACTTCAAACTTAATAGCTTGTTATATCGTAGAGTTTCAAATGATATGGTGTTTTGCTTTCGTATCTTACGTGGGGAGTGTCGACTTAGAGCGAGCAAGTATTGGACGTTCAGACCAAACCGTGGAAGATCAGGTGGGTTCACGATTCACTGCGCTTCGATAAAACGGGCTTGCCAATCTAAGGTTTTTAAATCACTTTTTTACTTTTTTTACCGCGGTGCTCGCTGGTTAGAAAAACTCCCAAAAGATGTGCTTTGTGCTCCTAACGTGGGGACTTTTCGTAGCAGATTGAAAAAACTGGACTTTTTTCCCTTGTTGGGCATTCAGGATTTGTAGCCCTTCGTTTTACCATGTTTTTTTTTCATGGAACTCATGTCTCGGACGTTATCTATGGACTCATGGCAATTACTGGAATAGGGAGTATCATGTGCTTTTCTCCTGATGTGATGGGCTGGGCTGTGTTTGGTGTGGCAGACAGTTTTCGTTTTCTGGTGATTAATGTCTACAGCAACGTTGTGTCAATCTTTGAGTTTCTATTCCACATCCATGAGGTCGTCCCTACTACAGTTCGGAGCCGTATACGAGTTCCTTCATACTTCAATGAGCGAAATGTGGTGCCAGATGTCTGCAGCTTGGAACTTATTTGCCTTAATCTACACGTATCACCCATTGGGACTTGAAATTATCTTAAGATATCTTGCCCAGATACCTAACTGTGGTCGGAGGACCTTTATGGATCCGAGGAACCCGCGTGGGTAGGGCCGCTTTCAACACAAACTTTAGAATTCTATCAAAAAGGGGTCTTCCAAGCGAAAGAGGTTTGGTTGGCGTCAGAAACGTCCCAACAAAGAGAACAATAGAGTAAGTAGATTGAGGGAGAGATCTACAAAGAGTGAACAATATTCTCTGAGAAGTAATTTTTTCTTGGTGAACACTTCTTAACTTAGCCAGAGAACAAACCGTTGTGGCATTTTTGCGATGTATGGGTATAGTGTCTTTCGGAAAAAAGCACTTCTATTCGTTTAGCTTGAGATTTTGCAGGATTACCTCTTGCTGTAATGCTGTATTTCTATTTTTCATTGTTTTGCTTCTCCTTACAGCAAGACCCTAACCGTCTGTCTCTAAGTCTTTTTGCAGACGTCATCTTCTATTCTGATGGTAAGAGTTAGGTTTACATGCACATACGTTTAAACGGATTCTTGCGTAATCAAGACCATTATTGGAACCACAGAGAAAGCTTCTGTGTAGAACACCGCAACGGTTTGTTTTCGCTGTTAAGAAGTGTTCACCAAGAAAAATTACTCTCAGAAGAAGAGTATTGTTCACTTTTGTAAGACTCTGCTCCAAATCTACTTACCTATTGTTCTCTTTTTGTTAGGACGTTTCTGACGCCAGCCAACACCTCTTTTCGCTTGGAGAGACCACTTTTTGATAAATTGTTCACTTTTTATTGATATTACGAAGTAATATCTATAGAAAAAATCTTCAATATTTTTCAGAATAGCATTTGATTCCTATAATAATCAGTAAGCAACCAAACTTGTTGCGCACGCTAGTCAATTAAGCGCTACTCACTTTCCACGACGTCCTGATGACGTCATCAGATGCCCTATGTACTTTACATGACACCATGATGACGTCATCAGATGCACTATGTTCTTTACATGACATCCTAATGACGTCATCCGATGCCCTATGTACTTTACGTCACATCCTGACGACGTCATCAGATGCCCTATGTACTTTACATGACACCCTGATGACGTCATCAGATGCCTATGTACTTCCATGGCATCCTGATGACGCCATCAAATGCCCTATGTACTTTACATGACATCCTAATGACGTCATCAGATGCCCTATGTACTTTGCATGATACCCTGATGACGTCATCAGATGCCTATGTACTTTGCATGACACCCTGATGACGTCATCAGATGCCCTATGTACTTTACGCGACACTCTGATGACGTCATCAGATGCCCTATGTACTTTGCATGACACCCTGATGACGTCATCAGATGCCTATGTACTTTACATGACACCTGATGACGTCATCAGATGCCTATGTACTTTACATGACATCCTGATGACGTCATCAGATGCCTATGTACTTTACATGACACCTGATGACGTCATCAGATGCCCTATGTACTTTACATGACACCTGATGACGTCATCAGATGCCTATGTACTTTACATGACACCCTGATGACGTCATCAGATGCCCTATGTACTTTACATGACATCCTGATGACGTCATCAGATGCCCTATGTACTTTACATGACATCCTAATGACGTCATCAGATGCCCTATGTACTTTACATGACACCTGATGACGTCATCAGATGCCCTATGTACTTTACATGACACCTGATGACGTCATCAGATGCCTATGTACTTTACATGACATCCTGATGACGTCATCAGATGCCTATGTACTTTACATGACACCCTGATGACGTCATCAGATGCCCTATGTACTTTACATGACACCTGATGACGTCATCAGATGCCTATGTACTTTACATGACGCCCTGATGACGTCATCAGATGCCCTATGTACTTTACATGACACCCTGATGACGTCATGAGATGCCCTATGTACTTTACATGACACCCTGATGACGTCATCAGATGCCCTATGTACTTTACATGACACCCTGATGACGTCATCAGATGCCCTATGTACTTTACATGACATCCTGATGACGTCATCAGATGCCCTATGTACTTTACATGACACCCTGATGACGTCATCAGATGCCCTATGTACTTTGAATGACACCCTGATGACGTCATCAGATGCCTATGTACTTTACATGACACCCTGATGACGTCATCAGATGCCCTATGTACTTTACATGACACCCTGATGACGTCATCAGATGCCCTATGTACTTTACATGACACCCTGATGACGTCATCAGATGCCCTATGTACTTTACATGACACCCTGATGACGTCATCAGATGCCCTATGTACTTTACATGACATCCTGATGACGTCATCAGATGCCCTATGTACTTTACATGACACCCTGATGACGTCATCAGATGCCCTATGTACTTTACATGACACCCTGATGACGTCATCAGATGCCCTATGTACTTTACATGACATCCTGATGACGTCATCAGATGCCCTATGTACTTTACATGACACCCTGATGACGTCATCAGATGCCCTATGTACTTTACACGACACCCTGATGACGTCATCAGATGCCCTATGTACTTTACATGACCGCCTGATGACGTCATCAGATGCCCTATGTACTTTACATGACACCCTGATGACGTCATCAGATGCCCTATGTACTTTACATGACACCCTGATGACGTCATCAGATGCCCTATGTACTTTACATGACACCCTGATGACGTCATCAGATGCCCTATGTACTTTATATGACACCCTGATGACGTCATCAGATGCCCTCTGTACTTTACATGACACCCTGATGACGTCATCAGATGCCCTATGTACTTTACATGACACCCTGATGACGTCATAAGATGCCCTATGTCACTTTACATGACACCCTGATGACGTCATCAGATGCCCTATGTACTTTACATGACACCCTGATGACGTCATCAGATGCCCTATGTACTTTACATGACACCTGATGACGTCATCAGATGCCCTATGTACTTTACATGACACCCTGATGACGTCATCAGATGCCCTATGTACTTTACATGACACCCTGATGACGTCATCAGATGCCCTATGTACTTTACATGACACCCTGATGACGTCATCAGATGCCCTATGTACTTTCATGACATCCTGATGACGTCATCAGATGCCCTATGTACTTTACATGACACCCTGATGACGTCATCAGATGCCCTATGTACTTTACATGACACCTGATGACGTCATCAGATGCCCTATGTACTTTACATGACACCCTGATGACGTCATCAGATGCCCTATGTACTTTACATGACACCCTGATGACGTCATCGATGCCCTATGTACTTTACATGACACCCTGATGACGTCATCAGATGCCCTATGTACTTTACACTGACACCCTGATGACGTCATCAGATGCCCTATGTACTTTACATGACACCCTGATGACGTCATCAGATGCCCTATGTACTTTACATGACACCTGATGACGTCATCAGATGCCCTATGTACTTTACATGACACCCTGATGACGTCATCAGATGCCCTATGTACTTTACATGACACCCTGATGACGTCATCAGATGCCCTATGTACTTTACATGACACCCTGATGACGTCATCAGATGCCCTATGTACTTTACATGACACCCTGATGACGTCATCAGATGCCCTATGTACTTTACATGACACCCTGATGACGTCATCAGATGCCCTATGTACTTTACATGACACCCTGATGACGTCATCAGATGCCCTATGTACTTTACATGACATCCTGATGACGTCATCAGATGCCCTATGTACTTTACATGACACCCTGATGACGTCATCAGATGCCCTATGTACTTTACATGACACCCTGATGACGTCATCAGATGCCCTATGTACTTTACATGACACCCTGATGACGTCATCAGATGCCCTATGTACTTTACATGACACCCTGATGACGTCATCAGATGCCCTATGTACTTTACATGACACCCTGATGACGTCATCAGATGCCCTATGTACTTTACATGACACCCTGATGACGTCATCAGATGCCCTATGTACTTTACATGACACCCTGATGACGTCATCAGATGCCCTATGTACTTTACATGACACCCTGATGACGTCATCAGATGCCCTATGTACTTTACATGACACCCTGATGACGTCATCAGATGCCCTATGTACTTTACATGACACCTTGATAACGTCATCAGATGCCCTATGTACTTTACATGACACCTTGATGACGTCATCAGATGCCCTATGTACTTTACATGACACCCTGATGACGTCATCAGATGCCCTATGTACTTTACATGACACCCTGATGACGTCATCAGATGCCCTATGTACTTTACATGACACCCTGATGACGTCATCAGATGCCCTATGTACTTTATGACATCCTGATGACGTCATCAGATGCCCTATGTACTTTACATGACACCCTGATGACGTCATCAGATGCCCTATGTACTTTACATGACACCCTGATGACGTCATCAGATGCCCTATGTACTTTACATGACACCCTGATGACGTCATCAGATGCCCTATGTACTTTACATGACACCTGATGACGTCATCAGATGCCCTATGTACTTTACATGACACCTGATGACGTCATCAGATGCCCTATGTACTTTACATGACACCCTGATGACGTCATCAGATGCCCTATGTACTTTACATGACACCCTGATGACGTCATCAGATGCCCTATGTACTTTACATGACATCCTGATGACGTCATCAGATGCCTATGTACTTTACATGACACCCTGATGACGTCATCAGATGCCCTATGTACTTTACATGACACCCTGATGACGTCATCAGATGCTCCTATGTACTTTACGCGTGACACCCTGATGACGTCATCAGATGCCCTATGTACTTTACATGACATCTTGATGACGTCATCAGATGCCCTATGTACTTTACATGACACCCTGATGACGTCATCAGATGCCCTATGTACTTTACATGACATCTTGATGACCTCATCAGATGCCCTATGTACTTTACATGACATCTTGATGACGTCATCAGATGCCCTATGGACTTTAAATGACACCCTGATGACCTCATCAGATGCCCTATGTACTTTACATGACACCTGATGACCTCACCAGATGCCCTATGTACTGATAGCCTGCGACCACTGGCAGTGGCTAGTGGCGCGAACGAGGAACGAGGGACGAGGGACGAGGGACGAGGAACAGGACACGAGGGACGCGTTACAAGAAAAAACGCGAATTTTAGCTAAGCTTCCGCCGATCTAACTTTGTTAATTTTCAATCGATTTGGCTCAAATTTTGTCAGCTGGTGTCTTCTATACTCTCTCACTTATATCCAGAAGGAAATCTCTAGAAAATTTGTTTTACAGGTTTTATTAACTACTTTACCAAAATCTAAGTGATCACAAGTGCCAGGCAAAACCAAACCTCTCCAGCCGCTTCGCGGCTGGAGCGAAAAGGTGAAGTAGTTAACGTGAATCAGTAAATAACAAACTTGTTAGTAACTTTCCCTGTCCCTTCCCATCGAAAAGTCCAGCCTACGACGTGTTTTAGCGATTTGATCAACCAACTGATAATATCACATGATATGATAAGCAGTAAGAAGTAAAGTAGTTAACGTGAATCAGTAATTAACAAACTTGTTAGTAACTTTCCCTGTCCCTTCCCATCGTAAAGTTCAGCCCACGACGTGTTTTAGCGATTTGATCAACCAACTGATAATATCATGATATGATAAGCAGTAAGAAGTAAAGTAGTTAAGGTGAATCAGTAAATAACAAACTTGTTAGTAACCTTTCCTGTCCCTTCCCATCGAAAAGTCCAGCCTACGACGTGTTTTAGCGATTTGATCAACCAACTGATAATATCACATGATATGATAAGCAGTAAGAAGTAAAGTAGTTAATGTGAAACAGTAAGTAACAAACTTGTTAGTCACTTCCCCTGTCCCTCCCCATTGAAAAGTACAGCCTACGACGTGTTTTAGGGAGTTGATCTACCAACTGATAATATCACATGATATGATAAGTAGTAAGAAGTAAAGTAGTTAACGTGAATCAGTAAATAACAAACTTGTTAGTAACTTTCCCTGTCCCTCCCCATCGAAAAGTACGGCCTACGATGTGTTTAAGCGATTTGGTCTACCAACTGATAATATCACTTGATATGATAAGTAGTAAAAGGTGAAGTAGTTAATGTTAAAGTAAGTAAGTAATCATATCTGTCCACATACCAACTTACCTACCTGCCCAACTGATCGCCTGGCAGTGGCCACTGGCAGTGGCTTGGGGCACGAACGAGGAACGAGGACGAGGGACGAGGGACGAGGGACGAGGGACGAGAACAGGACACGAGGGACGCGTTACAAGAAAAAACGCGAATTTTAGCTAAGCTTCCGCCGATCTAACTTTGTTAATTTTCAATCGATTTGGCTCAAATTTTGTCAGCGGGTGTCTTCTATACTCTCTCACTTATATCCAGAAGGAAATCTCTAGAAAATTTGTTTTACAGGTTTTATTAACTACTTTACCAAAATCTAAGTGATCACAAGTGCCAGGCAAAACCAAACCTCTCCAGCCGCTTCGCGGCTGGAGCGATTCCCAGGAACAGGAAAAACTGATGGCTTCAGCCTTCTAGCACTACATCAGTTCTTACTGTCTCCTCTATACTTTTACTAGCTCCTAACTCTAACTAGGGTCGCCCTCTAATAATTTGTTGATTAAAGCATTAGTCTTGTTCTCCGCCGCTGAATAGTTGCATTGAGTTTTTTTTCTTTGTGTTTTATTTTGTAGCTTACATTTTTGTCCTTTCCAAGATTTCTTTGCGATGTTTCGTTGTTTTTGAGCACGTCGGCAACGGCGTATAATAAATAAATAAATAAATAAATGGTTTCCATAGTCAGGGCATTAGGCAACTGGATCCCAAACAATCTTTCCTCGTTGGACTGAAGCTGACTCGCGTTTCCGATCTCTCTTTTTGTTTTATGGACGTACCTCCACACAACTGTCTTTCCTGTTCCGAATCTTCACTGTCTCCTGGGGAAAGCTGGAACGAGTCAGGTCTTCTAGATCTAGTCTAGTGTCCAGCATTAACCTCATTAGATAGCCAACGCGTTGGCTGACTATTTTGTGTCGCCTGAGGCGAGATAAGCATCGCCGTGTGGACCGCGCTCGTTTTCATCTATGGTCTCTGGTCACATACTCCGCCCCATTCGTGGACTTCTTCTCCATCAGTGAGCACTCTTCCTTTCCATTTTGCACGCTAGCCGAATAACTCTGGCAGCAGCAGTTCTGTTTACGGTAGTGTCGGTATGTCGGGTCCTTTGTTGTACCTCAAGTGTGCTCGTTCTCAGCGTACCGAGTCCACTTCAGAGCGGCTGGCCAGTTTTGGCGATGTTTGTTGCCGCCGCAATCATTATTTTCCTTATGGTAACTCACATCTGTTAGTAATACTTCTTCGATTATGTTCTTTCTCAAGACTTTTTCACATTTCTTGTCAAAAATCTATCGTTCTGAACATATGAGAGTCCTAATGTAGACCATAGTAAAGGTGTTCAGGAGAATTTTCAGGATTTTAAGATGTTCAGGAGAAGAATAAAAAACATTTCTGTTCCGAACTCCGTTCAGAGGGGTTATTTATGGTGCTGAACACGAATATGATGCCCGTCTTCAGTTTCTGGGGTAGTTAATAGGTTACGGTACGGGATGGTCATTTACCCATTGCAACCAATCTTTTATAGCTTCCTTTAGAGAAACGGAGCGTAGTTAGAGGTCAAATTCGACTTTTTTCCTATTAACCTCTACTTCGTGGATTTATCTACTAAAAAACATCGAGAACTAGTACACGGTTTCTATCGTAGAACACGGTTTCTATCGTGATCTCTGCCTCTAGTGTGGAGCGGCCCTAGTAAAGGTCTTCAACTATCTTTTCACCCCCCCCCACATAAGTGTGGACCCAGAGGATGTCCACTAACTCCTATTGTATCCATCAGGTTGCTTGAACCAGCTCGGTGGTGATTCAGCTTCTCTTTCTCTTACGTGATCACCTTCGTTGTCTCCAGCGGCATACGCATTCAGAGGGCTCTAGGTACCGAAAGGTATTACATTGATACTCCAAACTGCAGTCATGAATCTAGCTTGTCTTTGGTGCTACGTCGACGTGAGCGCGAGAAAATTAGGAGCGATCACAATCGCGGAATCTTTATAAGGTGTCGAGACCGACCAAACCTTGCCTTGACACTTGTCCGCTCCAGCTATCACGTTTCAGGCAGTTTCCTGCCCACAATAAAGCAAGCGGTCTCATAGGGCTAGGCACAGATCGATTGGGGGAAGGGAACACTCCTTAAGTCTCGGTGTACATCAACCCTTCTGAATGCGCTACACATTCGACTTCAACTCGGAATCGTACAGAATGTGCATTGGGCTTGCACAATGGCTTGCGAGAGCCAGCCGATTCTCAAGTCAGTGTTTCATCCTCCCAGACAATTCTGACACCAATTTATCGACCACGCAGGTATAGAAGGCTTGTTTGGCAATGGGATCGATCACTCGATCGAGTGCGTGACGGTGGCGCCTCTTACCATTGCCCCACACCCGCCCCTTGTGCAGATATTCAAGATTTCTATAGTTCGCTTAGAAACATGGCATTTGGCGATCCTCCTCATAGCAGAGTAGCCCTGGCCCAGAGTGAATATCAGCCGCCGCCGCTGCCCCTGCCCACAGCTAAACAGCCAGACACATCAACATAAACCGGTATCCATGTACAATACTATTAAGACACAGTGCTCGTGCGGTCGCGATCCGCACTCGTGCCTGCATATCTCTGCCTGCATGTCACTTTATCCCAATGCCTGCCGCCCAACGGCTGAGGTTACTTATCAGAATTATGTAAAAATTGTATTGTATTAAAATTGTATTAATTGTATAGAAATTTGTATCAGAAAGCCGATAGTTTGATTATTCACTGAGTATGCCGCCTAAGGCAAGCGGTTTGAAGGCAGTGAACACAATGATTTTGGCCCTCGAGTTTCCTGTGTGAAACACTATGCTAGCAGATGCTGAAGGGACAGTGTCGATGAAAGCAGCGAAAACAGGCCTTAATTCGAGTGGGGGTGAGCATTCTACATAATGTGGGTAAGCATTGTACAAATTTTTGCCCGCAAAATTTTTCGTTTTCGGTTTTTTTCGGTTTCGAAAAATTTTCGCACACCGGGTGGCGGATGTTTAGGCCGAAATCGGGGTTGAGACGCAGAGGAGGCTATTTCTTTTAATTGTCATCTATTATAACTATCAAACAAAACTAAGGCGTTAAAAGCCTCAGATCTGGAAGAAATATCATCTGGAACGTAAAAGTGTAAAACATTTTTATTAATTTCCAACTTTTTAAGGCAGTGTTCATGATAAAAGTCGTTTTTCTGTTTTTCCGCCCATCTTGAAAACGGTCCCAAGCTGATTTCAATGATGCCCCTGGAATCGTACAATAACCCCTGGAAACGGAGTTATGGCCCCTCGAAATTCAGCAAGGGACGCATTGTGGACGAGTTGTCCGAGGCTTGTAACTCCCATTTTTTGCAGTCGATGTGTGTGAGCTGACCTGAGTAAAGAGAGAAGTTTAGAATGAAGGGAAGAACGGGGCGAAACCATCGCTCATCTAACCACGAATTCAGGGCAACTGTTACAGGCCGTGGGCGGAGTGGCCCAATGGGTTATCTGGCCCACGAGATTTTCACCCACTTACCGGCCGTTTTTCGTCTCACTTCCATTCTTAATCTTCTTATAGGGACCCAAAGCTTACGTTTCAGTTAAAAAAAACGTGCAACTTGTTCTTCGTGAACACTGCCTTTAACTAGTTTTCAACCCGCTCTCCCCACCCTCTGCACTCTAGCTTTTCGGCCTAAACGTACCACACCCTATCGAGTGAAACGTCGAGGAAGTTGCAATTTCATTGGCCCGTCACGCCTGCTATGCCCCCTCTCGCCCCTCTTTCTGACGAGAATGTGAGCGCTCAGATATCAATGCCGTGTGAAAATTCAGGCTAGAGCTCTTTGAAGGCACAGTCCAACTTCCGTGGTAACTTTTAATATTCTTGTCTGACCATCGTGTAGAGCAACCCTTCCAAGCGCGAAATCTCAATTCGCTCGAATAAGCGAGGTAAAACTCGGCCACGCCCCCGAAAGAGAAAAACAGGGCAACGCCCACCGACGTTCTCGTCCTTAATGAGGACGAGACGCGCAGAGGATTTTATTCAAAATATTTGTTCTTCCATTTGTTGTTGGTCCAGCCTTATATTTCAAGCTAATCCAGAAAAAAACGGAAAAACGATGCCGAGGTTGGACCGTGTTATAGGCAAAAGACGCTTTTGTTGCCAACTTTGAAGATGTCGTCCTTTTTTTTCAATTTTTTTTTGTAATTTTTGAGTCTAATTCATCAAAAACACGTAATTATGGCGTATAGCCCAGCTTTAGAGTGAAAAGCCAAGAGAAATCATCGCTGAACTTGGAAAAATTCCCATTCAGTCGTTCTCGAGTGAGATCCCTTTGGCGATGGCGCCGTCCTTGGGCAGTTGGTCGAGAATTTCGCGTTTTCGCCTTCATGCCACTCGACCTTCACCTCGTTTTCTCTCCTCTGCTAACTTATTCAATCAGCAGTCTGTCTGCTGTCGGGATGTTCTCACGGTGAAGATTCGCGTGGTGAAGTATGTGGATTTTCTGACTAACACATTGTGATTTGAGTCGACCTTCTCTAGATTCCTCGGTTTTCGCTCCACCCGAAATGTATATTTTATCCATCAGTTAATATAGTTCAAATCAAAATCAGAAAGTTTTAGCAATCGAATATAGTTACGCCATTCGAATAATTTCGAATCGAGTTACTCGAATATTGGCCGCTCAAAGATTATTCGATATCCGGAACTCGAAAAATAGGGCTAATTCGAATCCATTCAATATTCGAGCGCAACATCATCAGACAACTACTGTGCTTATCTGGGCCTAATTCCGGTCCGCAATTGTGCCTCGACACGCTTTGCGGCCGCGCGCTTTCGAGTCAGTCGGGTTTCCAGCGCCAAAGTCGACTCGATGTGGCTTTTTTATACAATTTTCTTCAATTTTTCTCAGTTTCCAGTTTCCAAAACCCATCCAAAACCCACCTAGAGTCAGCAGATCGGCGGCTGAGGCGCTGGAAGCTCTTCTGACTCGGGAGCGTGCGGCCGCAAAGCGTGTCGAGACGCAATTGCGGACTGGAATTCGGCCCAGATAAGCACCGTACAGTTTACCGCAACGTTTAAAGGACATGTTGTGGTTGCGGCCACAAGCTAAAACTACGGTGCAAAGCCTGGCTCATTGCCAGATTTCATTATTGAACGACAGCACAGCTGATTTTCTGGGTAAGTTACGGTTTTTCTCTTTTTTTTCTTGTTTGTTTCGGCATTATTTTTGTTTCTGACTGTTTAAATATTGCGAAAAAGGGGCTATTCTTAATGCGTGAGGGAAACTAGCCGTTTGTTTGGGCTTCGAAGTGTCTTATTCCCAAATTCTGTTTCAAAATCGAAAAAAAAACGGCAATTCGTTTCGCACACTAAGAAAAGCACCTAATCGTAATCTTATAAGAGCCAGAAAGAAAAATAAAGCAGAAACAAGTGTGAAAAAAGAAAAAAACCTTTAATTCACCCAGAAAATCAGCTGTGCTGTCGATCGATAACAGACCTTGGCCAAGAACCAGGTTTTTCACCGTAGTTTCAGTGTGTGACCGCAACCACCCCATGTCCTTTTAACATTGACCATAAGATTATCATGCCGAGGTTTATGGAGAGTCGCACATGGAAATATTCGATATTCGTCCAGAGCGTAACCATAAGATTAAGTTAAGAGGTTTAAGGCCAGTGTCCACGACAAAAACCACTTCTGATTTTTTAATGGAGATCGGCAGCTGCGGGGCCCAGCGCAACCCTAACGTAAAAAAAAACTAAGAAAAATGACCTCGGAACGGTCTCCTACGGCCCCAAAGTTGGACACCCGTCAGCTCGTCACCCCCAGATGCACTGTCCACGCCCACCGACGTGAACAAATGAATGCTCGAGATTATGAGATGAGCGATGGTTTCCGATCAATAGCCCCGTTCTTCCCTTCATTCTCAACTTCCCTCTTTACTCAGGTCAGCTCGCATACATCGGCTGCAAAAGAAGGAAGTTACAAGCCTCGGACAACTCGTCCACCGTGCTTACCTAGGTCAAATTTTGAGGAACCATAACTCCGCTCCTAGAAGGTCTTGTACGATTCCAAAAACATCATTGGAATCAGCATGGGGCCGCTTTCAAGATAGGCAAAAAAGCAGAAAAACGATTCTTATCGTGAACACTGCCTTTAAGTCAGAGTCTTCCATATCGACTGTAAAAATTTGGTTGTTCGGACGTTTTTCAACATTCAGTTCTCTATTTTGCAATGCCAACTTTGAACAATTTGTTGCAGTGACAAATCACTTCAATATCATCCTGTAGGGTCAGAATGTGGAGAAACAGGTTGCCGTCGCGGGAAATTGCTCTTTGATGGCCGGCTATTTACATATCTGGAGTCTTATCGGGTTGAGTTAGTGGACTGTGGTGGTTGCTGCTAAAACATTATAACTGGACTGTTAGGAGAGATTATCTTTCTAAATGGACTTTCCGTTCTTCGTCTGTTTTGTTGATTTCGCGAGCCTGTCGTTGTTGTCATGAAGTAGTAATCTGTTTTTTTAGTGATATGTTAAACATGTAATATTCACTAAAACTTATCTTCTCCCGCTCTTCTAGTAATACTCAGGCGATTCTAGGCCCCGAACCGAATCGAACAGGAATCGGAGCCGCTCGACAGTTCTGCTCGTTCTTCCTATCTCCGGGCCACTGCTGTTGCTGTTTGAGCGGACTAGGGGAGCCCGGACAGCAACAGCAGTAACCCGAAAAGCAAGGGCAGTGGCCCGTAGAGCAACAGAAGTCGACCAGAAGATTGGGAGAACGAGACGAACTGTTAAAGGCAGCATACACGCTCGCAAAAGTTCTTGAGATTGCTACATTGGTTGGGGCGTACGGGCACTAGAAGAGCCTTCACGAAGTTGCACGCGTTTTAAACGAGTTAAAATGACCGTATTCGAGCCGTATTGAGCCACCAAATCATCCTTTTTTCCGCCCACCAATACGGGCCCCACCCCTCAATACAAATATTCAATGCTCGATTATGGTCACATTGGCAAATTTTTTACGCTTCTAACGGCGTGAGCGCTCCAGGAAAGGCCGTCCGAGTACATTAGCGTCGTTATCCTAACAAATTTGTAGCTAGCTCCGCTATTTCAGTAAATGCCGTACAACTCGTCCACTTCGGAACCCATATAGAACGAACCGTTATATCTTCATTTAAGTCGATTTTTTTCGGTTTTTTAGTTACTTCTGAATACTAACGGCTTCAGGCCTTCGATTCATTCCATTAAATTGATATCATTTTTGAGCGTGTATGCTGCCTTTAAGCTACTAAAGACCGAAAATCGACGAGTAGGATATTCTTGCGAAGGCACAGAACGCCCGAGAGAATAAAATTCCAGATCTTCTTCTCATCTTAGAGAGAATCTCGCGCTCATCACAATGATATATCCAGAGTCGCTGAAAAGACCTCACAAAAGGTGTTATGGTTCCCTAAATATTGCCTCAAACTCATGAAAAAAAGTTCAGAGGACGAGTTGTCTTCAGCACACATAATTAAATTCGAAAAAGGTAAAACGGTGAAAGGACGGAAACACGACAATTCGGGCCGGGGTCCTTCACAAGCTGCTCACGTATCGTGATGGACAACCCGTCCGAGGAGGCGTGGTCACAGGTTTCCTCGTCCTTGTGGGCGTGGCGTTCGGTTTCTTTCTGTTTTCTTTTTTTTTCGAAGGGAATCGCCCTCGTACTTGGCAATTGCTAAGCGGGAGGCGTCTACAGTGAATTTTTTTTTGGAATTTTCCTAATATACATGTTCATTGAGCGAGAAACAGAAGGAAACCAAAAACTGCGCCCTCTGGACGAGTTTTGTGCTGCCGAAAGCTCGGATATAAATCTGGTGGTTTCAGTGTTCATGCGACTTATCAACGATCCGTCATCTACCAAACTCGAAAATTTCCGTCCAAAGGGGGTGTGGCTCATGGTTTACCTTTGTATCCGGCTCATTTGGAGATAATGATATCTCGCATTCGGCATATGTTGTACTCGAGAGGTCTACATAGCAATGACATGAAAATCTCACATTTTATATCTGAGGGTCGGGAAAGATAAAAACCGCACATGGCCCTCACCTTTCCGTCATGAACTTCCCGATTCCATCGGTCGCTTCCATGCTTTTTTGTGTTTGTGATGGGGTAGAGAGAGTGAGTGAGATCGTGTCAATCTTTACGATCTCGATCGGTGTAGATTGAGGTCCAAGCGATCGCGAGGTCCGTCCACGTGTGGACGACGACGACGAGGAGGCGATCGCACACGGACGACCTTCGACGCGACGACAATCATCTCATCCTCTGCGCACAGATTCCTCATTCTGGATCCCGTCAACGCCTTACCCAACCCTCTATTTTCACTTTTTGATACTTTTTTACTATTAGGATCCTTGTTTTTCTCTCTTTGTAGAATTGAAGCTATTCAAGACAAGCATCATTCTGTTCTTTTTTAAATTTTCCTAATCTCACTAATAAGGTAGAAGATATGAGAATATTTAGAGAATCATTGGCATACTAAATTCAAATTAAGCAAAAATGAATTTTCCAGCTAGTACCTTTCTGTTCTACACAGGTTTTGAAGAGAATTTTCCAGATTTTAATGGGTGGTTTCTAGAACACGATCAACTATTGCAACAAATGGGAAACCAGTAGAAGTCATTTTTTCGGGGGTGATCCGGAAAATATCAGATATTGAGAAATAAATGGGGAGAGCAAAACTCCACGGGTGGTCTTAAGAAATCTCTGAAGTCTCTAGAAGGCTCATGAGTGATTGGTAAGATATGTAACAACATCAGGAGCCAGTTGGAGATGGTTAAATTACATGTATAGTCTAAACAGGAACTGACTAAACGCGACTGAGTGCGACAGGGACTGAGTAAACGTCATGGGTGGTTTATAAAATGTTAGAGAATCGGCTAGAGAGGCGTATCCTCCATGAGTGGCCTTAGATAATTTCTGGGAAATCCGACTCAGACATTCGCTGTTATGAACTCGATACCAATAGCATATGTTCCGCCGAGCACCTGCCGGAACATATCATGTTGGTTGGTGGATGATAACAGCAGACACTTTCTGTTATGAACTCGATACCAATACCATATGTTCCGGGAACATATCCGTTTGGTTGGCGGAAGAAAAGAGTTCTAACCCGCTATCAGATTTCCTTAAAGGCAAGGTCCGGTCAGATTTTAACACAACCGAAATTTGGGTTCAATAGATTGGGCTGGCCTAGCTGAACATCGTCTGAACGTTTCACGAACTCTGAGTCCTTAGTTCTGGAGAAAACAGCCTCAAAGTCAGGGATTACGGTATTCACAGCATGATAATCATGGCTGAAATGACCGATAATTACACAGCACTTTTGAAGAATGCGTGGACAACCGCTAAAATATGGACGATGGTCACACTTTTCTGACTTTTCTGGATCATCGGCTGACGGAAGTGGCTGGAATAACTTGAAGAAGACCGGTTTTAACGCAGTTTTCGCATGTTCCTTGGGACTACCTGTAGCAAGAGCACCAATTTAGCGGGAAATCTCAAAACCGAAATTCTGCCCGGACCCTGCCTTTAAGTTTCCAAAACTGTTCTATACCGCAAAACGTGATTTTTCAACACCAAAACGTTGAAACTCTCATCGCTATAATTGTACCTCGTTTTGAAACGCTCATGAATTCTAATTTCACGAAACATTCATTGTTCTCCGAATAAGTGTTCTAAAAAAAACAAGAATTCTACCTTCGCACTATGCATGCTACTCTTCTCGATAATATATCAACTTCTACAGAAATACCTACAAAACAGTATGACAACGGTCCTTGGTTATAAACGAAACTATATACTACGAATTAAGTCTATGTGAGATTTTGTAAGTGTTTTTGTTGTACGAGAAACGCACCGTTCTTCAGTATCCCCGGTGCTTTTCTCACCAATATACAGCAGAAAATTAAGAATTAGCCGTCGATTATGGCAGTGCCTCCGCAGCGGCGCACACAAGCACCCTTTTCAATGAATAATTTTAATCTTCTTTTCAATTTTGAGAAAAAAACACCGGTTGAAAAAGTTAACTTCAAGAATAACCCACTTTAAATACCTGTAAACGAAAAGGTTAGACGAAATTAATCAATAATCACAGCAAGAAGTGAGAAAATTGAATAAAAGCTTATAAAAGCAGAAAACGGAGAAACAAGGCATAAATAATAGAACGAAACAGAAATCATTCAAAACTATTTTTTTCTACGACGCTAGACGCTTACAGCATAAAAAGCGAGCGGACCGATCGTCAACTCGGAAAGACGTTTATGGTTGGCGGTTCATAACAGGCAATCGTATTCGTTGGCGGTTCATAACAGCCTCCTGTTTCAACCAATACCAACCCTATAGCAAACCAATACGCTGCGAACGTGGCCGCGCTTTGGTTTGCGGTAATCGATTTTGGTATCCTATTGATTGGCGGTTGATAACTACCCTGCTTTTTGGTATCGAGTTCATAACAGCGAATGTCTGAGGAGGAGAACAGGTAGGAGAGGAATTACCAAGATGGGTGGTCGGACGAATATGAACCTTTGGAGCCAGTTGGTGAGGACTAAAATTCATGGGTAGTGCAGACAGGGAAGGAGTAAACGTCATGGGCGGTTTGTAAAATGTTGGAGAATTCGTTGGAGAAGAGTAAACGTTATGAATGGTCCCTGTTATCTTCTAAGAATCCTGAGAACAGTTAGTAGAAGACTGAACCTCATGGGTGGTCTGTGGAATATTAACTTTGAAAACGGGCAGTAGAGGACTTGACTTATACTTGATAGACCTAAAATTGAATTATCTGTAGTATACGGATTTTAGGAGCTAACCGCTTATGGCTAAACTTCATGGGTAGTCCATGTAATGTCGATTTCGTAAATCTGTAGACGATGACTAAACACCTTGCTTAGTTCATGGGATATCACATTCGGAAACGCTTTGCAAAGGACTTATTTACATAGGTGCTCCGTGAGATGTCGACTTTGTGGACCGCTTGAGAAGACTAAACTTCACGGATGGTCCGCAAAAAACACACCCCTAAAGCAGCTCGTAGCATACTCGTGGGTATTAGGATATCGAGTTTGTAAGTTTTCGGAGAGGACTGAACTTTATGGGTGGCTCATAGTAGGTCAAAAACGGGAATGAGTTTGTAAAAATTAAACTTCCTATGAGGTTCGTCGGATATTAACTCTGGGAATCTGTCCTACGGGAGTAGCCTTCGTGTTCAGTCCGTAGGATACCATACCTAAGAACAGATTAGAAGCGACTCAACCTCGTGGGTGGTCCTCAGGATATCGACTATGTCAATCTTCTGAGGAGGACTGAACTTCTTGGGTGGTCTATAGTATTTATGTCAAAAACGGGAACAACTGGGAGACATTTGAACTCTCTATGGAGTTCACAGGATTTTAACCCGGGAAACGTGTCTTACAAGAGTAAACTTCGTGGGTGGTCCGTAGGGTGCCCAGCCTAAAAACAAACTGGGTGCGGCATCTCTTCGTGGGTTATCTTTCTTCAGGATATGGACTCTATCTATCCTATGAAGAGGACTAAACTTCATGGGTGGTCCATAGTACGCTAAAACGGGAAATAGTTGGAGAGGACTAAAGTTTATCCGCGTTTCATTCTAGGAACCTGTTTTGCGCAGGTAAACTTCATGGGTGGTCCTCAGGCTATCGACTCTGTCAGTCTTCTGAAGAGGACCAGAGTCCATGGGTGGCTCACAGTATGGAAAGGCGGGAACGACCTGAAGACGACTAAACTTCATATGTGCTTCATGGGGTTTCAATTCTAGAAACCTGTTCTACGGGAGTAAACCCCGTGGGTGGTATATAGTCTACCAACTACGGAAACGGGTTTGAAATCACAATACTTCCTATGTGATGTATAGGATATTGCCTCTAGTAAGGGACTAAACTTTATGGGTGATATGTGGTGTGGGGGGGGGGGGAGCAACTACGGCGGCAGGTCGTAGAATATTAGTTAAACTCACATGTGGATTTCTGGACATCCATCAGCTACAATTTTTTTTCGGAAAGCAGTGGACTCCATGGGTGGTCCCCGTTGCGGCGCGGCTAGGACCAATCGATATTATTAAGATTGGACCTCATAGTGAAAGTTGAAAAGGCGATGAAATCCGTTTTCCTGATAATTTTTTGCTGAGATATATTTTTGAAGACTCTTACCCTTCTAAGGTTTGTCCGAATGGGACTGCCCGGGCACGCGGTTGGCGTGCGTGTAGCGAAGAAAATTTTCAGACTTCTGATTCGATTAGGGGGCATATGAGGCGATTAGGGAATAATACCATAGTCAGCTGTTTGCAATTCTGGAAGGGCTCGTCGGGAAGAAAAAAAACTTTCGCGACAACCGCTAGACACGCACGCCGGCCGCGTGGACGGACAATCTTATTCGTACAGACTTTATTAGAATGTTTCGTGCATTTAGGCCGTCATCTCCATGAATTTGTTTAAATTCAACATGACATGCTAAATTGTGCGAATACTAAACCAGTGTCCCCATGATTTCTTTAACGTTAAACTTGGCTATAACCTACATCTGTAACCCGTTTATATAGTGTACATTAAACCGATGACCGTGCCATACCATTCATGTAACCGTGAATCCGTTGCGGCTGCTTTTTTCCAGCCGCCGACGTGCGCGGATTAGTAGAACCTGTTGTGTTTCATTGGGTGATACTAGTTGGTGTAATACGATGTAATGTATGGCATACTTGTTTCCACGCTTGTCCTTTGAATGTTGACTGTATGTGGATGGGGTGATCTTTTGGAGAGAGAGGATGAGTGCTACATATAGATACAAAACACCAACCAATCGTATTTTTTGCGTTTTGGGCTAAAAGATGTATATTGAGACCAATCTATGCTGTAAAATTCGAATTTTCTATTTAAAGGCACAGGACAACCAAAAAAATTGAATTTCAGATTCCATGTTTTTCTTGGAGAGAGTCACACGCTGATCACAGTGGTATCACTGAAATTTTCCAGGACCCCCTATAAGCAGAGTTATGGCACTTCAAAGATGCCTAGATTTTGAGGGTGAAAAATTCGTGGACGAGTTGTCTCGGGCCTGTATTTCTCTTAATTCGCAATCGTTGCGTGAGAGAAAGCCAGGATAACGAGAGAGTTTGGTGTTGGACTGAAGAACGACGACTTATTGGAATTCATCCATCCATCGAGCCGCTATCGAGTTCAAAAATCTGTTCGGGGGTCGGGCCTGTGGTGGTCGCTTATATCTCGCTTATTTGGAGGGATCGAGATCTCGCATTTGGCACGTGTTATACAGGAGGGGTCTTCTACACAATTACATGAAAATCTCAAAATTCATATCTGAGGGTGTACTGTGCCTTTGAGGCAAGGGACACACTCGAAAAAGCCGTTAAGATAAGTACGCTACTGGGGTCGTATGGCTCCAATTAGAGCGCTTAGGCCGTTGGAAGCGTCAAAAAAAGTGTCAAAACTACCGAATTCAGCAACATCGAGTCAAAAAAATTCGTAGACTTCGCCCATGAGCTTTGTAGATTCCACCCGTAATACAAACTCGTCCAGATTGATTATTTGAATACTGTCACTTTGAGAAGTTTTTGAAGCTTCCAACGAGGTAGGCTTTCCAGTACAGACCACAAAAGCCTATTAGCTTCGCTATCCCAACTACTTTACCGCTAGCTCGGTTTTTCTAACGGAGCGGGCATACTCCTAGCTTGTCCACTTTTGCTCCATAACAAAAACAACTCGTGATTTCCCTATTTGAATACAGTTTTCGTCGAGTTTTTTTTGTTAGTCTTCCATACTACCAGCTCCAAACCTTCGATTTATGCCATGAAATCGATATCATTTCAGAGAGTATGCTGCCTTTAAATCGAAAATTGCAAATGAGTTAAAAGTTAGCCCCGCCCTGTATTTTCACGCCCCCTGTATTTGACCTTTTGCTCCAAAGCAGGGTTGCTGGGTCATCTTCGCCGTCAGTGACTTGTGTGGTTCACTTTTTAAGCAACATACCAGCAGTACCGACGGTGAATATGACCCAGCAACCTTGCGTTGCAGGAAAGGGGGAAATACAGGGCGCGTGAAAATACAGGGCGGGGCCAACTTCCAACTCATGTAGCGGCATTGTGGGTCGTTTTTGACACTTCAAAATGCGTAGGCGTTGTAATCTGGGCCATATCATTCGATTTCCGTAGTTATCTCAATTACGTTTACGAGCGTGTATGCTGCCTTTAAAGGCAGTGTTCACGAGAAGAATCGTTTTTCTGTTTTTCTGTCTATCTTGGAGACGGTCCCATGCTGATTCCAATAATGTATTTGGAATCGTACAAGACCTTCTAGGAACGGAGATATGGTCCCTCTAAAATTGAGCTAGGGAAGCATTGTGGACGAGTTGTCCGAGGCTTGTAACTTCCTTATTTTGCAGCCGATGAATGCGAGCTGATCTGAGTGAAGTGAGAAGTTGAGAATGAAGGGAAGAATGGGGCTATTGATCAGAGACCATCGCTCATCTCACAATCTCGAGCATTCATTTGTTCACGTCGGTGGGCGTTGAAAGTGCATCTGGGGTGTGACGAGCTGACGGGTGTCCAACTTTGGGGCCGTAGCAGACCGTTCCGAGCTCATTTTTCTTCGTTTTTTCAACGTTAGGGTTACGCTAGGCCTCGCGGCTGCCGATCTCAACCAAAAAATCAGACATGGTTTTTATTGTGGACAGTGCCTTTAAGCAATTTGTGAGGCACCATGCGTCGTATACTACCCTGGAGGGCATCATTTCACGGCTGTTTCTCGGATATTTTGCGGCGAGCATAAATGGGCGGCTATTTCTCTGATGTTCGGCGGTAACCAGCTACTACCCCGCTGTTTCCCGGCTATTACGCGGGAAGCAGACTCTTCACGGTTATTTCTTGCCTATTTCTAGGCCGAAACTGTTAAAAAAGGTGTACACTAATGACAATTTTTAGGGTGTTCAAAAATTGTCTCGGATTGAGCTTAAAGCTTGTTTCTATGGTTTTTTTGGGTGCTGATAATGATTCTGAGGCCCATTAGTCAATATTTGCAAAATTCCGACTGATTTGGTCCGAAGCTTTGAAATGGGGGAATTTGATGGCTTAAGACGATTTCGAGAATGCAACGATGAAATCGCCATAAAACATTTACGTGGGGTTTTTTGGGCTGCCTAACACAATTTTGTGGTCGGTTTACTGATTTTCCTTGGATGACGGCATGTACCGGTAGGTATACGGTGGATCGGTCAAAGTCTCAGATTCGACTCACGAATTTGAGGTCCATTTCTTGATTTTCGAAATATTAAGGTAATTAAAGGCAGTGTTCACGAAGAAAAAGTTGCACTTTTTTTGGCTAAAACGTAAGCTTCGGGGCTCTTTAGGAAGATTAAGAACGGAAAAGCGATGAAAAACGGCCGGCAAGTGGGCGAAAATCTCGTTGGCCAGCCAACCCATTAGGCCTCTCTGCCCACATCGTATAACAGTTGCCCTGAATTCGTGGTTAGATGAACGATGGTTTCCGATTGAAAGCCCCATTCTTCCCTTCACTCTCAACGTCTCTCTTTACTCAGGTCAGCTCGCAGATATCGGCTGCAAAAAACGGGAGTTACAAGCCTCGGACAACTCGTCCATAATGCTTCCTAGCTGAACTTTGAGGGGCCATAACTCCGTTTCCATTAGGTCTTGTACGATTCCAAGTACATCATTGAAATCACCATGGGACCGTTTTCAAGATAGGTGGAAAAGCAGAAAAACGACTTTGATCGTGAACACTCTCAGACAATAGGTGCGGGCTGACCGCTGGCAATCAAGGCCTCTCCGGACGGTACGCCGGCAAGTTGCGGGCGGATCGCTGCGTTTTGGCGAACGAATAGCGACACCTGGGAAGGTTGATCACGCTAGCGGGTGGATCGTCGGCAAGCTCTGAAGCGGCGATCCGCCCGCAGCCTGCCAGCGATCCGCCCGCCACTGCTTTGATAGCCAGCGATCCGCTCGCTCAAATTTTACACGGTGAAACTCGTCAATCATTGACAGGTTCTTTTCTGTTATCAGTATCATGCGCATAGTAAACAAACCGAAGGGTATAAAAGGCGCTCCATCGCACTGACTGCTCACTCGGGATTTCGAGGCCGATCCTGAATGGTGACTTGAAGTTACCTCTGAAGGATCACTCAGAGGCCGAAGGATATTTTTTGTCAGCTGAGGGAATGTTCCCCACGGCTAGGGGAGGGGTGGTCTCGCACACGGAGACCGTGGTGGGAACCATCGGAATAGCTCGCATGTGGCATCGAAGGAGGATCGCTGGCTAATGGCGGGCGGCTCGCTGGCTAGTGGCGGGCGGATTGCTGGCTACTGGCGGGCGGATGGCGGGAGGATGTCGATCCGCCAGCCAAAAGCCAGCTATCTGCCCGCACCTACTGTCTGAGACTGCCTTTAAGGCCACTTAAAATGCTATGAGCCTACCGCAACCTACAGTAGCCCTACGCTCAACGACAAACAGACTCCAGAGTCGCGTTCAGCGCCCTAGATAACCCCCAGTTTAGAGTTTTGAGCCAAATCCGAACAACATTTCACTGAACACCCCAGAAATTCTCCGACGGGTACCCTTTCATAAAGCAATAGAAATGCTCTTTTTTGGAATCCCTGGAGGCATTTTGGGAATTTAAAGCACGCGTCATTTATGTGCTCTTACAGACCTACAGCAAAAAAAATATTGTATTTTAAATTGCCGCGGTGCAGGTAAAGCAGTCCCTAGCAAGTGTGAGCAGAAAAATAGGAACACGATTCTGAGGGTTGGATTGTTTTTTTCCACCCCCAAACAGGCTACGGCGCGAGGTGTGATACAACCCAACATTGGTCCGACCCCCCACCCAAGTCAAGCGATTTGCTCAGCCCCCCCCTTCCCTCCATGGGAAAAAGATATGGCGACGACCGAGGGGGAGCGGGGGAGGAGGTCCTCACTTCGTAATTTTTTACACTGAACGAATTTTAGATCAAGACTACATAGATGAATCGATTGTATCAATTAATCCTGATAATGCAATAAATGAATGTTTTAAACGAAAGCATAAAAAACAACTCTCTTGGGACGATGACACCAAATGTTTGTTCAGTGGCTGGACATTAATTAGTGCCCTAAGGGCACATAGGTGCAGCATCGGGCCTGAAAACCACATTAAGTCATTGGCTCTTTAGATGTAAAAACGCACCGAAAATTTCATGGACGAAGCTCTAAGCCGAACAGCGGTACATAGGATGAAGTGTATGAAAAAATCGATAGCTGTGAAATATTTACAAGTATTAAACGAATTTTGAATTAGGGAGTTTCGCGTTGCGAGAACGCGCCGGAAGACTAGTCGCGGACCCAAGTAATTGATTTCACTTTTTTAACCGGTTAAAAACGGTCTTTGAAGACCCATTTTTAGGTGTGATACAATCGAAAGAAAAAAAGATTGGAATCAATTACTTGGGTCCGTGACTAGATTTTCCGCACGTTGTAGCAACGCGAAACTCCCTAATTCAAATTTCGTTAAATACTTGTAAATATTTCACAGCTATCGATTTTCTCAAGCTCCCCACCTTGTGTAGCGCTGTTCGGCTTAAAGCTTTGACCATGAAATTTCGGGTGCGTTTTCACATCCGGATAGCCAATTACTATTTGTCGTTTTCATGCCAGAAACCGCGCCCATGTGCCCTTAGGACATGAAAACAGGCTCCGCCCACCCCACGTAGCGCTGTTCGGATTGGAGCTGCATCCAAGAAATTTTGAGTGCGTTTTCACATCCGGATAGTCAATCACTAAATGTGGTTTTCATGCCTGAAACCGCACCTGTGTGCCCCGACAGCACCTATGTGCCCTCAGAGGGAGAAAATCCTATGCTTCAGGCGATATCGCATCTTGGACACGAGTCAATTTCGTGGAGTAAATTGCAAGAGATATAACAGTGAACAGTGCTCTTCTTAAACAGTCAACTATCCATTATTTCTCAAAATTGCGAAAATTTTGACTTTTGGCGGGATCGAGCCTGTGAACTCTGAATCGCCTAAAATGCATCTTAGATTACGAAGTTTCAGAACATCTGTGTCATTTCGTTGACAGGATAGTCCGCTTGTAATGACCTCGATGACAGCAAATACTCAACACCACTGCTGCTAACATATCCAGGAGCGCTTTGGCGACGCACTTTACCTGGCCAAGACTCCTCCTCCATGACAGAATCATTCAAAATGGCCATGCTACTGCCGTCTGTTGTCTTGAATGCTTTATCACCAGTGAATAGTAAACTCTTCTTGTGTGTTCCTGCCTTATTTTTACATCTCTTTTCATATCTTGCCTCATTTGGTTTTTCGCAGTTGTTTCTCCTTATTCAGTTTCTTTTTTAATCTCCTGTCTCATTTCGCTCTCTCCGTATGATCTCCAGTTTTATTCTGACCTCTTATTTGATCTCATTTTGGTTTGCCGTCATTTTTTATACTATCGGTATGGCTCTCAAATCCCCCGCCCTGATAGAGTTCATATTGACTCTTGGTTGACCGAAGGTCCGACCCCCACCCACCGGATATCGAGGGGCCGACCCCCCCTCTGTGCGCCGAACCCTGCCCCCAAACGCTAAGGATATAACCACAATTGTGCCCAAAACTCTTTGATCACTTCGTTTCTTGTTCTCTTGTATAGATCTACTTTGCTTCTCCCAGATAGTAGTCTGTCGTTGTTAGCCATTACAGGCCCAGAACGATTCATCATGGTATGTAGCGAGTTATCTTGCGCCTTACGCCAAATCTAGCTTTGTCGACACCGCCGAACGTGTTTCCGCCGCTGATTCATTCTGCCAGACAGCCGCGATATGCATCTCGCTGAATCATATCCAAATTAGTGCAAAGGATCCATCGTCCAAGCTCTCTGACCTCCAAGAACTTGTACTCTAAGGCCGTTACTTGCCATATCGCATATTTGTCTGCAAAACCGGTTTGGCGCGAGTTACAAATGTTTTTTTTTTCAAGTATGTGTTCGAGAAAATAGTTGAGATAGTGACGCTAATGGGGACGATCCTGCTGTTGCAAGCGTCAAAAACGAGTCAAAATGACCAATGCTGAGCCATATTGAAACACCAAAACATTCAGTCTCCGCCCATATTCTTAACGGTTCCCGCCCCTAATTACAAACTCGTCCATATCGATTGTTCGGATACGGTCACTTCAGCCAGTTTTTAATGCATCCAGAGGCATGAGCGTTCTATTTCAGGTCGTAAGGGTCTATCGGGTTAACCATCTGAACCATCTTGTCGCTAGTGTCGCTAATTCGACCAAACAGGCATGCTGCGGTGTAACTCGTCCACTTACAATCCAATGCAGTAACAACCAGCTGTTTCTCTATTTTTATAGAAGTTTTCGTAGATTTTTTGAGAACTTCTCATACTTCGAGCTCCAAACCAATTCCTGTCATGAAATCGATAAAATTTTTGACTGTGTATGCTGCTTATAAAGAATTTCCCTAAAGACACAGTGCACCCTCAGAAATGATTTTCGGGATTTTTATGTAATTGTGTAGTAGTCCCCTCCCCACTTGCCAAGTGCGAGATCCCAATTCCTCAGAGTATTAGAGATATAAGCGACCGCCAAGGCCCCACCTTCTCAATCACCACCACAGTCCACTTCCCTTTTCTTCATTTTCGAATCTAATAGTGGCTAGAAGGATAGAAAAATTTTTGACAGCGTTTTTGGTTTTTCTCTTCTTTTCCAGTTGGTCTGTCCATTTCGGTTCGTTCTCGTAAAGGGACTGTGATTGAAGAGAAATGCAGACCTGGATACAGGGCTGGGCACGCGTTCCGGGTAACCTTAGGGGGGTGCATATTAGACGTTGCAGAGAGGGCAAAGGGGGGTACCTAAACCGAACACCAAAAAAAAAGAACGAAGTGCATGTTCTGTCGAATTTCAGGAAAAAAAATAGTAGCACTATTCTTCTATTTTGTCATATCTTCTTCCCCGCTTTTTGAGTCGAACACGAAAATAATCCAAACTATTGATAGAGATGCAGGTTGTGTTCGCAATATTTCATAGTTGCTGTCAAAGTTTGTTTCGATGAAGGATTAAACACTACTCTGTTATCTTGTAGCAAGTAAGGATTGATGTGGTGTCATGTTTCTTTGATGCAACGTTCATTGATTACGCGGGTGGCTACCGATTCGAGGCAAAGATACTAAGACAGCGCCCTGGAAATCTATCATTCAAGTTAAAAAAAAGATTAGCGAACTGATGTATAGCCTAGGTCGCTCATTTTGAGCCGGTCGAAGCAAGGCTTATCGGGCTTATCATATCAAAATCTTCTTATCACTCTTATACTTTGCCATGACCGACCGCTCCGCTGCTTACTCCGCCCGGACTCATCCGAGCAGGCTAGAATTTTTTCGGCAGTTTAAAAGTACAGATAGCACAGTCAGCATCACAACCAGTCAATAGATTTTTATTCATGAGAATGTGACTTATGAAGAGAGCCAACTGTAAAAATTGAAGACTGCAAGTTGCTATGAAAGAAGCGAATGACCGTGTCGTCCTCATCGAGAAGTACCCTGATCATAAAAACCCGAGTTTTATCCACCTTGAATGCCGCAAACTCTCATAGACTAGGCCAGCCGTGCGATCTGGTGTTTGTTCGCAGCTACACAACGCGCACTGGAGTGGACGCGCACGCAATATTAATTAAAAAATGCATTTTATTACAGAACGGGGCGGAGAAAATGATTGAAACTGGAGTAAATGGAAGCAGGCAGAAATAGGATTCTTTCAATGTATCCAGTATAGAAATTTAATGTAAACAAACTATGTTGGAGCGGAGTGAATTTTTCGGACTTGATAAGGTTCATTCAAATGAACTTAGTTGATCAAAAACAACAATAAACATGAGAACTAAGAGCATTTCGAGAAAGAGGAGAATCTGGCAAACATTTTAATAGCAATAGGTTTCATATTCAATGTGATTTAAGGACCTTAAAACTCGTCCCGGTTTTCGGGGTAAAACCGGGACGAGATTTAAGGTCCTTAAATCACATTAAAAACCGATACCATTGATGCTGAAATGTTTGCCAGATTCTCCGCTTTCTCAGAATACCCTTTGCTCTCGGTTTAATGCTAGTTTTGATCAACTAGGTTCGTTTGAATGAACCTTGTCACGGCTAAATATTTACATCCGCTCTAACTTTGTTTATTTACATTAAATTTCTAAAATGGGTACATCCAGAATAGACTACCTTTACCATCTTCCATTTCCTTCAGTTTCAGTCCTTTTCTCCTCTCCGTTCTGTAATAAAATACATTTTTATTAATATTGTGTGCGCGTCCATTCCCGTGTGCGCTGTGTAGCTGCGTACAAACACCGTATCGCACGGCAAGCCGATTTTTTAAGGGATTGCGGCATTCTAGGAGGGTCAAACTTGGGTTTTCAACTCCCTACGAATCACATGAACCCTAACATTGTTCCACAACACAAAATAGTTCTGATTTCCACATCAGAACAATCAAACACAGATTAACTAATCCTTCATAGGTTTACGAAAACATTCGACAGGAAGCATTAATTATCGCAATAGTAGTAGTTCTGTTGTTGGTAATTGTTCAATTGTTTTGTATTGAAAAATGTTTTATCTTTTGTAATAACTTACCATCTTGCTAACAAATTTTCCTCATGGGGTTGTTTTGAAGTTCAGAAATTGTGGTGAGCGCGAAGCGCTCACCAGATTTGGCTTTGATTCGCCATCGCGCAACCCCCTGATCTCGGTATCAGGGTCCAGAGTAAACGTAGGAAAACCGTTCTTTTTGCATTTAATATACCTTAGAAAGGTGAATAACTGTTCAAAAAATGTTCCGAAATGGTTACCTGAGATTCGAGAAAAATTGTCCAAACCACGTGATTTTGGTCGAAATAATGTTCATCTCTTTTTTTTCAGTTGGCGTTCACGATCTTGTAGGAACACTTATCGTCGAGCTAGAAAGCTCATTTTTGGTCAGGGAGCTGGTTTTGTTTGCACTAGCTCCTGTCAAAATTGAAGTTGGTAGCTCAATTTTTTGTGGAACCTCAAAATTGAGGGTCAGGAAAGACAAAACACGTAAACATGTTATTATATAAACCATCCGACGTTTACTTATTCGTAAAAATGGACTAGTGAAATAAACACCGTTACTGATAGGCTTTGCTCCAGGATTTGACGGGGCAACGCTTCAATCAATACGGCAGGATCTTGGAAGTACTTTTGGAAAGCGGCACCGTGTGACTCAGAAGTGCGCCACAGAACGCCGTAGAAAGTGTGCGGACCCAAGTGAAAGTGCGCCGGACGCCGTAGAAAGTGTGCGGAACCCAAATGGGTGTGCGCAGAACGCCGTAGAAAGTGTGCGGGACCCAAGTGGGAAGTGCGCCGGACGCCGTAGAAAGTGTGCGGGACCCAAATGGGTGTGCGCAGAACGCCGTAGAAAGTGTGCGGGACCCAAGTGGAGTGCGCAGAACGCCGTAGAAAGTGTGCGGTACCCAAATGGGTGTGCGCAGAACGCCCCAGAAAGTGTGCGGGACCCAAATGGGTGTGCGCAGAACGCCGTAGTAAATGTGCGGGACCCAAGTGGGAGTGCGCCGGACGCCGGAGAAAGTGTGCGGGACCCAAATGGGTGTGCGCACAACGCCGTAAAAAGTGTGCGGGATTCAAGTGGGAGTGCGCCGGACGCCGTAGAAAGTGTGCGGGACCCAAGTGGGAGTGCGCCGGACGCCGTAGAAAGTGTGTGGGACCTAAATGAAAGTGCGCCGGACGCCGTAGAAAGTGTGCGGGACCCACGTGGGAGTGTGCCGCACGCCGTATAAAGTGTGCGGGATTCAAGTGGGAGTGCGCCGGACGCCGTAGAAAGTGCGCGGGTCCCAAATGAGAGTGCGCCACGCGCCCGAGAAAGCGTGCGGGACCCAAGTGGGAGTGCGCCGGACGCCGTAGAAAGTGTGCGGGACTCAAGTGGGAGTGCGCCGGACGCCGTAGAAAGCGTGCGGGACCCAAATGAGAGTGCGCCACACGCCGTAGAAAGCATGCGGGACCCAAGTGGGAGTGCGCCGGACGCCGTAGAAAGTGTGCGGGACCCACATGGGCGTGCGCAGAACGCCGTACAAAGCGTGCGGGACCCAAAAGGGAGTGCGCCGGACGCCGTAGAAAGTGTGCGGGACTCAAGTGGGAGTGCGCCGGACGCCGTAGAAAGTGTGCGGGACCCAAATGAGAGTGCGCAGAACGCCGTAGAAAGTGTGCGGGACCCAAGTGGTAGTGCGCCGGACGCCGTAGAAAGTGTGCGGGACCCAAATGAGAGTGCGCCGGACGCCGTAGAAAGTGTGCGGGACCCAAATGGGTGTGCGCAGAACGCCGTAGAAAGTGTGCGGGACCCAAGTGGGAGTGCGCCGGACGCCGTAGAAAGTGTGCGGGACCCAAATGGGTGTGCGCAGAACGCCGTAGAAAGTGTGCGGGACCCAAGTGTGAGTGCGCCGGACGCCGTAGAAAGTGTGCGGGACCCAAATGAGAGTGCGCCGGACGCCCTAGAAGGTGTGCGGGACCCAAGTGGGAGTGCGCCGGTCGCCGTAGAAAGTGTGCGGGACCCAAATGAGAGTGCGCCACACGCCGTAGAAAGCGTGCGGGACCCAAGTGGGAGTGCGCCGGACGCCGTAGAAAGTGTGCGGGACCCAAATAGAAGCACGCCCATGCGGATCATTTTTTCCGCAGGGTTACCGTTACCATTCTTGAGCCAAACATGATAACGAACGATAACACACGCTCATAACATGCGGGGTATAAAAGGGCAGAGGAGCGGTATGCATTCATTCACACACCGTTCTCTTCGAGAAGCCGCCGGGAAGTGGCTGAGGAGGTCGAAATTGTGCAAACACGTTTGTTGGCTATTACGATGTGCTCATATGCAAGCTGACACTCAGAAAATTTTTGAAGGAGGGTAATGGTAGCCCTGCGGAAAAATGATCGGCATAAGCGTTCTTGTGACCCAAATGGGCGTACGCAGAACGCCGTAAAAAGTGTGTGGACATCGGTGGGAGTGTGCAAGATGTAACAGAATGTGCGCAGGACATTAGTGGGAGTGTGCAGGATGTCATACAAAGTGTGTGGGACATCAGTGGAAGCGTGCAGGACATTAGTGGGAGTGTGCAGGACGTCATAGAAAGTGTGCAGGACATCAGATAGGTGTGCATTACATCAGTTGGAGTGCGCAGGACGTCATAGAAGAGGAGGGGGGCAGGACATCAGTGGGTTTACTTTCATCTAACACCACCAGGCATAAATCATGTTAGAAAGGAAACCTTTAGGAAAAATAAATGAAATTCCTGAAAGTTTAGGTTCCTGGCAAGAGTGAAGATTTGGCATGGCCATTTTTTCGAAGAATTAGATATATACTCAGGTAAAAGGGGAAGGTAAAGAAAAATGAAAAAAAGGTTCTGAAATATTCCTGAGAACGATTTGGCGTAGAATAATTTGTTTTTCGGGAAATGAAGTGAAATAGTTGAAAGTATGATTTGGCAGTCGAGTTTGAACCAACTATTGATAAGAGTTGTGCAAAACGAGAGATCGCCTTGTCTGTGCTTATCCGTAGAACATATCAAAGCGAAATCACGCGTGTTGATTTTACTTCACCTAATACGTGAAGACCGCCGCATTACAGCTCCCGAAAAAGTTTTGATGCTTCCCATTTCACGCGTGATTTCGCTTTGATATGTTCTACGGATAAGCACAGACAAGGCGATTTTGCACAACTCTTATCAATGGTCGGTTGCCAAATCATACTTTCAACTATTTCACTTCATTTCCCGAAAAACAAATTATTCTACGCCACAATCGTTCTCAAATATTTCAGAACCTTTTTCATTTTTTCTTTACCTTCCACTTTACCTGAGTATATATCTAATTCTTCGAAAAATGCCCATGCTAAATCTTCACTCTTGCCAGGAACCTAAACTTTCAGGAATTACACTACCTTTTTGTTGCCATTTTTCGGAATTTTCTCTATTCAGTGTTTTTTGTATTCTTGTTTATCAAAATCAGAAAGTCAAGATCATGGCTGTCCAACTAATCGGAAAACAGCCGATCTCGATTTCCCATAAGGGGTGCCTAAAAATTACCGAGCTAAGGGTGCATATTCAGAATCGCCATGCCGGGACGTGTGCCCAGCCCTGCCTGGACAACTCGTCCACGAAAATTTTACCTTTGAAAAATAAGCATGTCGAAATCAGTTTGTTAGCTGTTTGTTAGTGGTTGGTTAGTTTGTTAGTTGTTCTTTAGTTTTTCGTTAGCTAGTTAATTGTTCGTTTGTTGCTCGTCAGTTGTTCGTCAGTTTTTCGGTAATTACTCGTTAGTTTGTTAGTTGTTTGTTAGTTGTTTGTTAGTTTGGTAGCTGTTCGTTAGTTGCTTGCAAGTTTGTTAGCTGCTCGTTAGTTGTTTGTTAGTTTGGTAGTTGTTCGTTAATCGTTCCTTAGTTTGTTAGTTGTTCTTTCGTTTCTCGTTTGTTAGTTTGCTGTTTGTTTGTTGCTCGTTAGTTGTTCGTTGATTGTTTGTTAGTTTGCTAGTTGTTGGTTAGTTTGGTAGCTGTTCGTTGGTTGCTCGCAAGTTTGTAAGCTGCTCGCTAGTTCTTCGTTGGTTTGTTAGTTGTTCGTTAGTTTTTCGTAAGTAGTTCGTAAGTTTGTTATCTGTCCGTTAGTTGTTCGTTACTTGTTCTTTAGTTTGTTACTTGTTCGTTAGTTTGTTAGCGGTTGGTTAGTTGTTCATCAACTCCGTTTGTAGGGGGCTTTGAACGATTTCAGAGATACCATTGTGATCAGCGTGTGATTGTCTACTTCATAGGCATGAAACCTTAAAAAATACTTTCTTTGGCTGTATTTCTGCAGGGAGTCAGTTTTCTTTCACGGAACAATTATTGTCCCATTCTGATTAATTTTCATGTTTTGTGAACCTTGGCCTGCGTATCAAAGTCTCACTCTCTAAACATACTGTGTCAGATGGACCCAAAAGATAAATGGACGGAAGACTTTTGACGGACCGATTATTATCCTGTTTTGTTCTTGACAAAATCTAACCAGTGAAAATGTTTTTCTCCTTCATCGATCATGATCAGGCTCCAGCTTCTGCGTGGCCTCCAGAAAAGAGTCGTGGTTTTTTCAAGTCTGGCTTGAAAAAACCGAGATTTCGTGTTTTCAAATGCTTTAGAAAATAATTCTCTCGATGTTGTAGATATAGTTCTGTGTATCATGTTGGTAATGGCCTAGGGAATCTTAGGAAAATGTATATTCATAGTTTTCCGAAGAGAAAAGGGGTACCCAAAATGCATTTTCTAGTATATACAGGATAACTGTTTTGATTTTACCTCAAATTTTTATTCCAGAGATTGCTTTGGATGACGATTACAAATCTAAAGCCCATTCGCCGACTTTTTCAAGACTTTGGCCGATTTTTTCGTGGGGTAAATTTCGCTGGCCACAAGCGACCCTTGGCGATTTCCTGTATGTCTTAATAAGGTTTCCTCAAAACCCCTCCATGGGGATTATTTGGACAACTTAACACAGATCTGTAGTTTGCTTATAAAATATTCTCGGATCACAGTATGTTACGGTGGAAAAGCCGGTCCGACGGAGACTGTCCGTCCCCGCGGTTGGCGTGCGTGTTCAGCGGCCGTTGTGCAGGCATTTTCTGGACTTGTAAATTGATTAGCAGGAATATCAGACGAATAGTCAATAATAACCCAGTTAGATGTTTTCGTTTCGCCCGGGGAAAGGCACATTCGAAGAAAGAAGTGCGGCAGATTCGCGGTAGAATTACGGCGTTGCTTGGGTTCTGCGGGGATCCCTCCCGGGTTGCTATTCCGGACGCCGCAAATGTACTGAAATTTTCGTTTCTGCATACTGAGATTAGAACAAGTCAAGTACATTCGCGTTATTGTCTGAGCCAAATACGCCGCTCTCATTGTTGTGATAAGTGTGTTATCGCGGTATTTCCCCGGTAGATTCGCGGCAGACACCGCTAGGTGAATTCGCGACCTTTCCGCGGTATTTTCGCGTCAATCAGTCGGGTTTTTTGCGGTAGCCAGGTCGTCGAGTAGTTCTAACTTCGTATTTTTATTCCGAAAACTCATCCTAATTCCAGAATGACTGTGCATTCGACAACGCGGGCAGCTGATCCGATTTCTCCACAGGAACAGGAGGCAATCGATGAGCTTAGATCAAGGTGAGCTCGCCTTTTGAATTGAATTTGACCTTCCACTTAATTCAGGTTTAGGTTTTAAGTGTCAAATTTTTGTAACTTTTCATTTGCAAGCGTGTGTGATAAATTTTTTTGCATGGCTTTTTGTTACAAATATTTTGGTCATGTAGTTTTATGGGTGCGTACGGTCGCGCGGCGGCTCATAGATTTATTGTTACTTCAGATTCACATATAGAATACATACAGTCCAGAATCGTTTTCTGATTTCATAGCATTCCATTTCATTTTAATGGTTATTTTTAATGATAACTTGGCGGAAGTTTGTAGGATAGGCGCGAGCGGTCGCGGCGCGGCCTACAACTGTGATTTTCTCTCATACCTGCTCATTTCAGAACTGTTTTCAAAACTTTAACCACTGAAAGACGCTCAAGTAAATAAATAAATAAATAAATAAATAAATAAATAAATAAATAAATAAATTGATAAATAAATAAATAAATAAATAAATAAATAAATAAATAAATAAATAAATAAATAAGTAAATAAAAAAATTAATAAATAATTGATTCAATAAACATATAATTTGATTTTCAATTTTTGACTTCTAACATAACTTGTATGGAATGTTGAGGAAGCCGCGACGCGGCCGCACACGCCTCATCAATGCCTCATTGGTTCATAAGTAATTTTCAGGCTCATTCAGTCGATGAAAAAGATTCCCGAGGATCTGGACACTGATCTGAATTTGTTACGATGGATTCGAGGCTATCATGGTGATATTGAGAAAATATGCACGGTAATTTGAATCTTGTTTGTCATTTCTTTGTTTAACTTTTTTCTTTTTACGTATTATATCCGTTTGTGTTTTTCAAGGCTATACACATTCATAAACCCTAGCAAAAATTTTTTGGTTCCTCCGCGTGCGTGTGCGAGCGGGGAAGAGAGACAGCGTGAGAATGAGTTGTAAAGGGAGAGAGCAGCGTAGGCGCGCATACGCACGCGAAGCAATCAACTAAATTTCGCTCTGAAATAGAGAGTATGCACTATTATAGATATTGAACTAGTGTGACAGCTGAAAAAAAAACTTGAGACAGCTTTTTTCTGATTCAAAATATTTGAAACTTTTTTCAGAACTTCCCCCACTACGTGTCTTCTCGGAACGCTGCGGGATTTGTAGGACGTGACCTTCCCGAAAGGTAGGCCTCCAACATTCTATTTGAAATTTTTTTTGGTAAGACACAATTTTTTTGAAGTTTTCTGAATTTGAATTTTTGTCCCGACTTTACAAGCCATTTAATTTTTTTTAGGAATGAAAACTGCTTTGCTTTTTGGTTAGCCTATTTTCGATAGTTTGAAGCCATTTCCGGGAGAAATTGAGTGCTGGGTTGTTACATACAGGCGCTAAAGCGGCTCTATCGCGGAGGGGCCGCGGGCATTTTTTCTGAATTGTTTTTGCTTTTAGCGCTTTTTTGTTCAACTTTCCAACCATCTGGTCTTGTAGAATGTATTTGCTTCAACAGCTGCGCAATACTGTCGCGGCAGACTCGCGAAATTGCATAAGTGACTCCTCGATAGTGCCGCGGCGGCTCCGCGATGGAGCCTTCTCGACGCCTGTAGGCACAGCCCGGGCGCTATCACGGCGCTACCGCGGCAATTTCTTCGAGAGTACGACTTACGATTTCGGCTCTCCGAAAAACACCTCCAATCGCACAGCAAAGTTAAAAATACCTTCTAGACTACCCTTTTATTCCGCCTTCTCGACTTCCGACTCTAGACTCCGCGACTTCCAATGGTTTCATGTTTTCCGATTTTCGCCTTTCGGAATCGAAAAACAGAAAAAACCCTAGAAAAGTTGAAAAAGCACGAAATCTAAACGCTTTCGGGGCCAAAATCGGTGATATGGAATTGTGACTATTTATTGATGGGCTTAAATTACTTAGAAAGGTAACTCTATTGAAAATCTATAGTTTTTTTTGTGATTTAACCAATTTCAGATTCTTCAACATGCCCCACATCAAGCCATTCCTGCCATTCATCGCCTCCTCTCGACTATCAGATTCCGTCTGGTCAGAAGAGCACAATGCTTTCATGTTCGTCGAACGAGCCTGGTGTCAACCTCGCGAGGTGAATTCATACAAATTTTTTAGGTTTGAATTTTTTTATAAATCAAAAATTATTTTCTATGACTATCAATTCTCTTTATAATTTAATTTCAATTTTATCGGTATTTATTTAATTTAATTTTTTTATTTATTCTTATTCTTATTTAAATTCTAGAAAATTCTAATTTTATAAAATTAAAATTTATAAAATTAAAATTTCATGTTTGATGCTTATTTTTACATTTCTGATAGTGGCAGTTGTCATTTTTTCTAGTTCATCAAGACATTCAAAGCTAGCGACTATCTAATACACTGCTTTGGCTACTCGGAACTTCTACTGCAGCTGATTTTAGAGTAAGTTACACACGTTCTGCGTATTTTTTGATCTACCAACAACTTAAAGGCGGGGTCCACAGTAAAAACGGTTGTTACGCTATCCTCTTTAGAAAGTAGGTCTGACTATTACAAAGGTAGATTTTTTCCGTGCCTTGCCTCCTCGAGAAAAAAACATTTAAATCTCACCCGCGGCTGGCGCGGCGGTTGCGTGCGCCGGCCCGCTAATTGATTCAGGCCGAGAGAAGAGCGTAGCACATCAGCTCACCATACCGCCAGCCGCCGGTGATATTTATGTAATCCGCCAGCGTCAGCCGCGGATGAGATTGATTTAAATGTTTTTTTTTTGGGGAAGCAAGCCACGGACCTAACTGCAAAATAAGTGAAACGTTGGAGAAAAAACGCTCAAGAACAAGTTATTGCTGGCTGTTCGCCCGCCCCAATTATTGAGATTTCTATAATTGTCTGTTTGCCATGTTTGATTTTGCTTCTAAGGCCTAGTGCATACTTCCCGCAACGGGCGACGCGACATAGTGTCTGTCATACATATCGACCAAAAATCGATATGGATCATATGCACTGTCGCTGTCGCGCGTCGCGGGAAGTATGCACTAGGCCTAAAGTAGTTTCTGAGCACTTCTAGATACTACTAACCTTTTTTAAAAGTGAAATAAATGACGGGTAAACAAGCATTCATGAAAAACTCGTTAATAGGAGGCGTGCGGACACCTTGATTTTTTGCGTTTTTCTTGCATTTTTCGCTTTTTTCACTTATTTTTACTTTTGTGATGACAAAATCTACATTCTCTTTAAGAGAGCTTGAAATTGTTTTTACCGCGAACTTGATCTTTGAAAAACTGGACTTTCAGACGAGAGCGTAAACAGTCGAAGGATCGGGGTCCAGTCCAATTTATTGTAATATTTGATCTCGCCACGGTTAACATTACCGATTATGTAAATCCGATGAGTGGCTATATGAAACTGTGGCAGTTGCGATCTGATCTCTGGCAAGACTGGTAGGGTTTTTTATTCATTTTCTTTTGTATTAAATTTTTTCTGATAAAAATCAATTAAAAAAGGTTTTCAGGTACCCAGAAGTCGTTCAGCGGATTTACCTCGTCCATCCGCCACGGCTTGTGAGTTTGTTGTGGAAGATCGCCCGATTATTCCTGACCGAGCAGAATCTGCGAAAAATGGAAATTGTCGGCGATAAAGAGATGACAAAGCACATGAATAGCAAATTTGTGCCGAAGGAGTATGGAGGTATTTATTCAGATTTTTTTCTGAAATTTATCATTCACAAGATTATGGGTTCTAGTTGTTAGAAAATAGCCACCGTTGTAACATCCAGGCGTTTTAACAAGTTGGCGACAGATTGCATGTGTTGACAAGTTGACAGAAATCTCTGATCCAAACTTGTCAAGACATGCCAAAAACGTGTTAACACACCTGAATTTTACTGCGGTGGCTATTTCCTAACCACTAGAATTTTCTCTAATTTCTGAAATTAATTTCCGAAAGTGGTCCCTCCCTAGTGGTCGCGTCGCGTCACGCGTCGCATGTTTTTTATAAGGATCTGGCGATCGTCTCTTTGAAACCAATTAAACACAGTGGGCCGCTACGCGACGCGACCGCTCGCGCTGTTCACTGTTGAGCCCTCACTCTCGGAGACGACTGCATGTACAGAATTAGTATTTTAGGTGATTTTGTCAATAAGGAGATGCCGGGTGACGAGTCTGGCGTTAGTGTCCGACGGAAAATCACCTCCATTGATTTCTATCAACAATATCAGCACTACGAACTGCGAGGGGTGCAACGACCAAAGCCGGCCAAAAAGGTTGGACTTGAATTTCTAGATTTTCGTTTTTTTTTATTTTGGTTGATTTTTTCCTGAGAAGACTAGTATATTCCAACGCTCATAGAATGAGACTCCTTTTCAAAGAAGTACTTGGACGATTTCGACCTTTTTGGATTTCGAATTTACATTTTCGGAACGAAACTGGCCATTTTTTTTCGCGATTTTCAAAATTTTCAAATTTATTCTATCTCTGCCGTACTCTGCAGGCAGTGCCTTGTTCGACAGAAGCGGAGCGGGCGTCACGCGCATGCCGCGCGGGCGTTAAGGAGTATGAATAGAGCCTTAGGGCGCTCTCATTGCAATGATGGCTGCTATATCGCAGTGAATTCCCGTTCTTTTTTCGGTGATTACCCGGTATTTTCGCGGCAATCTCGGGGAATTTTCGCTTTGAATTCGCAGATGACACCTTTCGCTAAATTTCCGCGATTTTCGCGGCTTTTCCGCTTCAAATCCTTGGTGAATCCAAACAATTTTTTCTAGAGTTGCAGCCAGGGAAGAAGTATACGTTTGTCATTTTCCGTTTTCCGTTTTTTTGAGAGGGGGAGTGCGGAGAAAAGGCCCGAGGGTTTCAAAATTTCCGCATTCTTTTCGGTTTCCGTCTATTTTCAGTTTTCGCCCTCCGGTATATTTTGACGAATCCGATTTCCGTTTTCCGGGTTAAAAAACGACTTAAGCGCTAAAAATCTCTGATCTCACTTCGTATTTTAAGGAGGATTTTTCTTAGCTTGATAACAATAGCCTCCACTCCTGTGCATATCTTCCAACCCAGACTGCGATAAACCTGAAAACTGATTCCAATTCAGGACCTACTCCCTGGCGAGTGTTTCACGATCCCGATCATAGTTCCAGAAGGGAAGTGCCTCTTGTGGGATTTCATGACGAGCGGAGAGATCGAATTCTACATCTATAGGGATAAGGTGAGCCAAGAGTTTGTGCTTGAGCTGATGCAGTTCTACTGATCTTGTTGATTTTTCACTTTTTTTCCTTTTTTTTTTGAAAATTTCGAACTTTTCTGTTAATTAAATTTTTTGAATTCCTGTGTGGTTTATGACACCCTGATGGGTTTCATGAATAAACTCTTGAGCAGTGGTTTTTAAATAATTTTTCTGAAACTGGCTAGGGAAATGTCCAACTTCTTAAATCTTTCTTTCTCTGTTTTTTTTTGCTTGTTTCCATTCATTTTCGATAAATTCAACTATCATGAACCTTAATATTTAGATTTTTTTCAGCTTTTTTCGTTCCTAAAAAATTTTTCTTGTCATTTGCCATCCAAATCGTCTTTGTTTGTATTTTTCATACCTTCAAGTACCTTATTTTTCATTTTTCTCTATTTTTAGTTTTTTTAGTGTTTTTTGAAATCTCATTCATGCTGGTATATCCTCCCTCTCACTAGGGGAATTTTCGTTTTAGACTATCTGAAACTATTAGGGAAGGGAGAAAGTGGTTGAACAAGGAATTGTTTTATCTTATCACATGTGCAGTTAAATGCGGGCGGTCGCGTAGCGGCGAATACTGACGAATAGCTGGCGTGGAGAAAAAAAAACGAGCAGCTCTCGGTGAGGAGCGATGAGTAGACCTCGGGGGTGGTCCCTAGAATATCGATTGGGGAGAGCAATTTGCAAAAGAAGTGGAATTGAAAAGATGAACTTTTCAGATAAGTCGAGGAGGAATTCACTTCATAGGTGGCTTTTAGTGGGCCGACTACGGGGCCAAGTTTAAACCTGGAACGGCATGCATGAACGCTGCGAAGAAGGTCATTGAGCCGCACCGCGTCCTATGCGCGCAGCGCCACGGGACGGTTCCGAAGTGCAGGGCGTATATTGGTGTGTCGCGGACGTAAATGCACCATCTGCAGCAAACCCTACGCCAAGCGGCATTTTTTGTGGAACCAGTCGCTTTCTGGCACTTTTTTTGTCATCTGGTGCACATCAATAATTGGAAGCAAACGCGACTGGGATGACAGAAAGTGCGCGCGTAGAGTTTGCAGTGGAATGTGCATTTACGTCCGCGATACATTGATATACGCCATGCACTTAGTGACCGTACCATGGCCCGACGCCGCGCGCATAGTACGCAGAGCGGCTCCCTGACCTTCTCAGCAGCGTTCATGCATGCCGCCCCTGAAGTGTAGAACTCATGGGTGGCAATTAGGATAGCAACCAGAGTAATGAATTAGAGAGAAGAAAATTTGGGTCAAGTTTTATTGATGGTCTATCAGGGGCTATCAAGTGTGAGGATTGGCTGTGATGGACTAAACTTTATGGGTGGTCCCTAGAATATTGACGACATGTACGGGTTAGAGGGCCAAAGTTGGCTTCTTCAACATTTTTCTTGAGAATCAGTTGAAATACAATGAATTTTATGGGTGATACGCAGAAGATGAATCAATTACTGAAGCGAGTATAAGAGGAGTAGACTTCATAGGTGGTCTTTAGGATATCAGCTGTTGAAATGGACTTAAATTGATGGATGGGTTTTCAACATTGCCCACCATAATTTCAAAAAAAAACTACCACTAAATCTGGTCAAATAGCAGGTTTTTGAATATTGTGGTGCGCGCGAAGCGCGCACCGGATTTGGTTTTGAATCGGCCACGCGCGCAACCCGTTTTTCGAAATATAAGTTCAGGCTGAGGGTAGAAATTAGCTTTAAATTGCATTAAAAAGAGCGCAAAAAGTTGTATATAATGCCCTAAAATGGTTTAGAATGGTTTCCTAGGATTTGAGAAAAATTTGAAAAACCGCAAGTTTTCTCTGTTAATCTCCTTTTTTCAGACGGCGTTCACGATCTTGTGCTACCAGTTAAAATTGAGCTAGGGAGCTCATTTTTGGACAGGAGGCTGAAAATGGATGCAGGTCGCTCCTATTCCAATTTTAACTCGATACCTTTACTTTGAAAAGTACCTCAAAATCGTGGGTTTACATACTAAATTAGCCGTGGAGCACGAAAACTTTCTTTCTGCTGAGGCTGTGGAGACCGCGGTGTGTGGGTGAAATTGCAGCCAATCGACACAGTTCGTCGGAGGTAAGTACTGAACTTGTCAGAATTCGTACTCATGACCCGTCATCGATCGACAATCAATATTATCGATTTTCGTGCTTTTCGCACAAAATGCGCCGAACCGTGGTGATTGCTTTTGGGATTGGTTTTCTTGGTTGAGGAATTTTGCTCATCAGTCATTATCGATAAATACCGATCAATAATATTGATTTTTTCGCCTGTTGCGCAAAATGCTGCAATGATTTTTGATTGTTGATGGCTCTAAGTCATTTGTTTGGGAAATTCTTCTAATCATGCAAGATCAAATATTAATGATCAATAATATCGATTTTTCACATTTTGCACCAAATGCGGCAATGAGTTTTAATTTTTATGGTTGTAGGTCATAGGTTTCAAAAATTGTACTCATACGACAATATCGTCTGTCAGATGTTTCATCATTCCAAAATGGAAAACGTTGAGCAAAATTGAAGTCAGAAAGGGAACCTTTGGGAAAAATATGTGAATTTTCTGAAAATTTAGCTTTCTGGCAAAATTAGCGATTTGGCAATGTCATTTAGAAGCCAAAAAATTTCGAAAATGTCTCGAAATGTCTTTAAAAAATGAATTGGCGTAAAATAGTCTGGAGTAATAAAAAAATTAGGAAATGAAGTGAAACAACCAAAAATACGATTTGGTGGTCGATCATTTCACAAGCTTCTCCGTTAAACTTATCAAAACGAAATCAAGCGCGCAACGGAAACATTTAGCCATTTTTGAAAGCTGTAATAAGGGAATCAGCATAGGTCAAGCTAGGCGAACTCCGTTCCATGTCGTGCTTGATTTCGTTTTGATAAGTTTAACGGAGAAGATCGTGAAATGATCGACCACCAAATCGTATTTTTGGTTATTTCACTTCATTTCCTAATTTTTTTATTACTCTAGGCTATTTTACGCCAATTCATTTTTTAAAGACATTTCAAGACATTTTCGAATTTTTTTTGACTTCTAAATGACATTGCTAAATCGCTACTTTTGCCAGGAAGCTAAATTTTCAGAAATTTTAGCCTGTTTTTCATTAAAAAATTTTTGCTTTGTTTTTTCAGAAAAGTTGTGAAGTCTCAACTTCACGGCACATAGAACTTTTTTTTCGATAAGTAATTGAATCTGAATATTCTTTTTTTTTCAGGATGATCGCCACCTAGTCTATCCACGTCTGCGATTGGTCACCTCAAAACTAGCCGAGGAAGGTGTGTTGCCAAATCTGGCCGCAGGTGAATACTCTTTGGTTTTCGCGAATCACGGCTCCTTCTTCACCACCAAATTGGAATACGCTATTACACTTGCCTGAATGTATTTAAATATAAATATATTTTTTAATATCACAAATAAATATTTAAAACACTAGATGTTCAAAAGATGGACCCTTTCAGGGTTTTCCCTTTCTTCCGGTAACACACATTCCGCTCCTCGGAAAAAGCCGGATTCCTGGTCTCGGGTCTTGAGCACCCAGCGGCTGGCCACCCCTTTTGTCAACACGGGGTGGGGTTGCGGCTTTGAAATGGGCTGCGACCGGAACGCAGTGCGAAATGCAAACAGAATTGCAACTAAAGGCAATTTTGATCTGTTCAGCCAAGAGGATTATCGGCGAGATGGCGGCGACGGCACGACCGGATCCGGAACTGGTCACTTGGGCGCAGTTTTCGAGAGTAATTTGGCCACTCGGAGCAAGAAAAATTGCGGGGATTTTGAACGTTTAGAGGCATAATCTATCCGATTACAGGGTTACAGGGTGAGATTTTCAGCGGCTCACAGTTTCACCTTTCACCATTTCTATGCAGAAACTCTAGCTGTGTGCAAAAGTATCATTTTGCGTCAGTTCCATAGGCACTATCCTAGTTAGGGTGAAGGCACTCACTACATAGAAGTGGGTTGGAGGTTCTTGGGTTCTTGCATAAGTATGAATTTTTTTTTCAAAATTTTTTTTTCCGAATTTCCTTTCAAAATTTTTAGGTGATCCTGTGACCGGACGGAATTTTACATTGAAACTAGAGGTGTCTTCACGTGATATGTCTGCGTAGTGCTTCCCTCCCTCCAACACTGCGTCAAAGCGGTGTCGCTTGAAGGGAGACCACTCAGAAAAATGAAAACAAGTTACTTGTAACATATCTGAGCCGATGTAAGTTACTTGCGCCTTATCTCAGGTTATTTAAGTTACATGTAACATATCGGTGGGATAATGCGTGCGGTGCGCCTCCGATATGTTACAGTTATCTTAAATGGCCTGAGATAAGTCGCAAGTAACTTACTTTGGCTCAGATATGTTACAAGTAACTTGCTTTCGATTTCTGAGAGGATACTGTGTGCAGTGCGCCTCCGATATATTACATGTAGCTTAAATGACTTGAGATAAGTCGCAAGTAACTTACATCAACTTAGATATGTTACAAGTAACTTGTTTTCGATTTCTGAGAGGATCCTGCGTACAATGAGCCTCCGATATGTTACACAGCTCTTAAATGGCACAATATAAGTCGCAAATAACTTAAATCGGCCGAGAAGACATTTCCGAGAGGGATGTACGACTCACTCGCGGGGTCAGGCTTACGACTGGCGTTGCTGTTGGTTCAATTACCCAAGTTTGAGGTCCTTGAACCCGCACCAGCAGGGAAGCATTTTTTGCGTAGTGTGTGGTCTGGGACGCGCTCTCTGCATCGCGTGTCGTCTGCGTCACGTGATGGCCACCCATAGTGAAAATATAAATGTAAGCTACATGTAACATAGGTGTAACTTACAGCCAATATAAACTTAAGTTACATGTAATACAAATGTATGTTACATGTAATATAAATGTAAGTTACTCGAGACATTCAAGTAAGTTACACTTATAATGCAAGTAACTTGTTTTGATTTTTCTGAGAACCCGTGCTTTTTCTTCCCCTTCCCAAACCAGGAGAGTTATTGCCACACGGAAAATGAGCGTGGCCAAGCGGCCTCGCCCTCGCTGCAATAGCACCATCATAGGCTTTTCCAAGAGAATACAACTTTTCGTGCATGAAATATACAACAGCAGAAAGTAACGCACCGAAAAAAAGTCGCTGCCGTAAGATAAGTGGCGAGATTCGCAATCATGGTGCCTATGAAATATGGCGTACACCGACCACACACTCGGAACAGTTACGCCTTCGGCATAGCGGCAAAGGCAAGCGAGCAATGATGAGGGATAGGGAGCGCTACGCAAAGCGGTTGCGTGCGCGGTCGAACTGCGTAGCGCTCCCCACTCCTCATCACTGCTCGCTAGCATCTTTGCTACTATGCCGAAGGCGTTAGACCACCGGATCTCGGAATTTCACAGACAAAGGTAGCATTTCCAGGGATAATCGTCCTTCCGATTTTCAAAAAAAAACCTAAAAATGGAAAAAAATATCCACAAAGTAAGGATTTTCCACACTTTCTTCGCCAAAACGCTAGGGGATTATTTCGGGCGCTAAATTCGAATTGAAGGCCCGTCTTCACTTTTCACAAAGCCAGGGTTGATAGCGTTTACATGAAAATTATTCAATAAAGAGGAATAATTCAGTTTTTTTTTGGTAAGCACCAGAGGAGGATTATATATTTCGCTGAACGAATTTCCGATGGTTTTTGCCGAACCGATTTCCAAAATTCGAGAAAAAAAGTTCCGCTCTTACCTAGTACCCATTATACTTGTTATCCGAAGATAATTTTTCGGATAATGGATCGATTCGGATAATGCCGATTTGAATTTTCCGGATATTGGTTCGATTCAGATAATGCGTTTTTTCGAATTTTCGGATATCGGACTATCCGAATCTCGGATATCCGAAAAGGAGTGATTCAGATACTAAGTATAGTACCCATGCGTACGGGTACAGGAGGTAATGTTTAGCATTTGGTGCAGTTTCGCACCGTCGCTCTAATGCGCCTGAACTTGCCCCCAAGAATACAATTAAGCTATCAAAATGTGGCCACCGTTGGAAATTTTGAATAACCGATTAAAATTCACAGGGTAAACTACCGAGTAGATCAGAATCAGACCCAATAACATAGACTGAACATGTAGGAAATAGGTGGCACGAGCGATTTGAATGAAAGAAGAAGGCATAAATGAATTTCGCAAGCTTTGGGCCCAGGTCACCGACCAGATCGATCGACACACTGACTACTCAGACAAACTCTCGGCTCGTCCGCGGCGGCAGATGAGCTTTCCGGACGGTCCGCGACGCTTGGCGGCTGATCCGCGGCACGATTGATAGTGGGACGGTCAAACGGCCGATCCGCGGCGCTGTTTGTTCTCGAGGGGGTGGCTCCGGGGCGCACCGCCAATCCACCATCTCAATACTGATCGATGAAAAGCAGCCACATATATTTTTGAGTTGTTTTTGGATTGAACGACTCCACCACCTCATTCCCCGCAGTCTTAGACAATTTTCCAGCCGCTGACTTCGAATTTATCGTATTTGTAACTTCTTCAAACCGTTATATCTACATGCACGCTAATTATTCTTTCTAGATGCCATCGCAACAACTTCTAGGGCAGAAAAAATTCCCGATGTTAAGTAAATTTTCATATTCTCGTTCATTTTTGAGATTCTCTTGTGATTTTGTTTTTTTTTCATTCAAATAATTTTCATGATTGTTTGGTTTGGTAATTCTCCTCATGTTTTTTCAAGAATAGTTCCGGTTTGATACCGGCTTTGATCGATTTCGGCATGAAACCAGATCTACCCTAGAAAACCAAACAATCATATAAATCACTGGAATGTAAGGAAGGAAAACAAAAAGAGAGAATTACAAAAATAAACGTGAAAATGAAAATTACCTACCACCGTGAATTTTTCTCCCTAGAAGTTGTTGCGGAGGCATCTGTAAGGATACAATTGGTGTGCATGTAGATATAATACTCTAATAAATGAAGAAACACAGAAGGACGGGTTTGGTCACAGAAGCCAAGAAAATTGAAGAAAATGAAAAAAAAACACCTACAATCAGCTTATCGGCTACGGCGCCGGAATATCGTCCGGCTCGAGCGCGTGCGGCCGCGAAGCGTCTCAATACGCAATTGCGGAGGGGAATTTGACGCAGAGGAGTGGAATTTGACGCAGAGAAGCACAGCACATGAACTCTGTTTCCATCGAGTGGGATATTCTAGTAGAGCACCACTCCCAATTAGATGGAAGCAGTCACTCACTGGCCGTGAGACAGATTTCGGCATTGTTGCACGCTCTTCGCGTTAGCTTTCTTATCTTCCAGAAAGCATCAGTATCACAATTTCGCAGGGTTGCTCTACCGTACGACTTATTTTCAAAGGTAGAACAGCTCATTTTACATGTAGAACTGGTTTCGATGTGCATTCGTAGACTTGTTCAGTTTATGGCATATTGCAATGTATGCCCATGGTAACATGAAGAACTGATTGTGCAATAACTAAGTGTTACAGGTCTTCAGTCTAAACTAATATTACAAAGTTGTTGCTTAAGAGTCATAAAATATGAGCTCTCGATTTCGAGAATTTGCAGCTCATGATCATACATTAATCATTTGTTCATAATCATAATTATACATCACCGATGTCTAAAAGATTCCAATAAAATATACTATTTTCACAATACTTCTTCAGCGATACATTTCACAGTTGTACAGCTAAACTATATCGAAACCAGTTATGCATGTTAATCGAGCTGTTCTACTCTTGAAATAACTCGTATGATGGAGAAGTCCTGCAAAACTGTGATATTGAGGCTTTCTGAAGAGTATGGAATTCTAGCGCGAAAAGCGTACTCCAATGCCAAAATCTGTCCCACGGCCAATGAGTCGATCGGGGTGGGCAGGATAACATGATTCAAAAGGACGGTCCGCGGCGGCTGTCAGGACGATCCGCGGCGCCTGCAGGACGATCCGCGGCGCAGGCAAGATGGTCCGCGGCGCATTGCCGGCGCATCCGCGGCTTCGGTGAAGGATCGTCCGGTAGTCGGCCGCGGACGATCCTGCAAAAGCGCCGCGGACCGTTCTTGGACTTCTCTGAGTAATGGCTGATACCATTTGGACGCACCTCTCCGACATTCGGACGGTTCAACTTCCGTGGAAAACCCGTTGAACTAATGTCCACACTGGAAATCAGTAGAATTTCCCCGTTAGTTCAACGGAAATCGCTCGGTAGTTAATACGGTTTTCTGCTAAAGTTGAACAGAAGTGCTGATTGGAGGGAATTGCAAATAATTTCTGGGGTGCGTTCCAAGAACGTTCCCAAGACGCTGTGGGAGGCAAAACAACCTCTCCATGGACAAATTTGCTTTTCATGGATGAGAATTATAACTGAAAATTGCTCCCAGGTGGCCGTGGCTACGGTTCCATGGACGCGTTTTGCCATGGGAATGTTCTTGGAACGCACCCCTGCATGGGTTTTTCCCACACGTTTCACCTAGTTCCTCCCTACGGTTGAATGTCATTTCAATCTACCTAACCCAACCTGGTCCCTAACCAGGTGTGCTTTTTCTTTGCTCATCAAATATCAATCAAAACACGGAGGCTCCGCCTCTTGCCTGCTCCCATGATTGAGCACCAGTGTTGGTGCACTAGCAGCCAAGTGCATGCACTCGTACCCCCACTCATCTCGAAGGCAGAGATCGAGGAGTTAGTTAACACTTGCCAACGAGAAGAATCGGTCCTAGCCCACCTCGAGGCGGCTCGTATGTGCCGCTGGTTTGATTTTGGCGTTCAACATTGCGTCGGAGCTGTCGTCTGTCGGCACTGCGCACGCGACGCAACACGCAGCGCGGCGATAAGCCCAGCAGTTCAAATCATCCTTCTCATCAGTTCAACTCCTCGACAAAATAGCCTCAGTAGTTCAACTCGAACGTCATTTTCCTCTCAAGTTCAACTCTCCGGAAGTCTGAGCTGTCATTGCAGCTAGGCGTCGGATAAATTGTGTAGTGTAGTCACACACACTGCGCGCACCGTTACGCGCAAATCCTCCAAAGCATCTCGATAGGTGTTTTACACGTTGTATGAGGGGTAAAAAGGTTTTACAGTGTATTTTGAAACGTTTAAACTTCTCAAGAGTTACTGTGTTTATGTTAGGCACATCATATGAACATATACTCTGTTTATCTTGAATTGCACGAAACACGGTCCGCCAATAGTCCTCTAATTGGCCCGCTAGTACCGTAGAGTACGTCCACGACGCGTTCTCGGCAGACCCGGTTGGCAGGGTGGGTGGCCAAGTGACGGCATTGACGAATCGATTGCTCTGCACACCAGGTGCACACCCGGGTCTACCGAGAACGCGTCGTGGACGTACACTACAGTACTAGCGGGCCAATTAGAGGATTATTGGCGGACCGTGTTTTGTGCAATTCAAGATAAACAGAGTATACATTTCTATTGCTAGAACAGTTGCTAACAAGTGAACTACTAATAGCCACACCAACCATTTCACATGAGATGAACTTTGCTAGAACCAATTTTGAACGTAGAGTTCGAATGTGCCCTCCGCAGCTGCCTAAAATCACTCTGGAAAAAGTTACAGGCGTTTTTCAAACCCTGGCGGCAAAGTAAGGGTACCCCCATGAAATTTTTAGGGTGTTTTGAAAAAAAAAATTCGGGTTCTGCTCAAAATCTGTAAGCAGGTGTAATCTAGGGTGTTGAACACGAATCTGAAGTCCGCTTGTCGAAATTCTGAAGTTTACTGTAGATTACGATAGGTACCATGCCATTTAGAGGGCGAAACCTACCTTAGTAATTCGAAAATCGACAAATGGACATTAAATTCGTATTCACCAGCCCGAATAACTCCCGCATACAAATTTTGAGTGAAATCTGAGACTGACCAGACTACCGTATTCCCACTGTAATCTATCATAAGCTGTCAAAAATCGATAAACTGACCTCAGAATCGTGTTCAGTGCTCCAAATAACCCCAAGAAAAACAATTTGAGCCATATCTATCGTAGCATACAGGAAATCGTCTAAAGTCGCGCTTTACCCTGAATTTTCCTCCCTATGGGAGGCTATTTCTCGGTCAAAACTCTCATCAGAGTACTCGGGTTGTTGAATACGAATTCGATGCCCATTTGTCAAGTTTCGAATTCCCAAGGTAGGTTTTGCCCCTAAATGACATGGTACCTATCGTAACCTACAGTAAACCTCAGAAATTCGATAAACGGACCACAGATTCGTGTTCGGCACCCTAGAAACTATGTACATACATGTTTTGAGCAAAATCCGAAAAATTCTCCAAAACACCCTTGAAAATTGGCTGATGACCCAGTAGTAATATCCTAGTCAGTGTTTTTTTTCTGCGCTCATGATCCCTCTCAACATCCATTAGATTTTTTATCTAATCCAAAAAAATAAAAATTCAATAGTACATGGCGTTTATAACACCGCTTGTTATACTATTGCGCTCTCAGAATTTTCGAATATTCGACTTTTATGAATGATTCGGGAATCGGCTTCCTTCAGATATTCGGTTTTTCGAATAATTCGGAGATCGGCACTTTTCGAGTAATCGGTTCTCCGGATAATTCGGAAGATGGCCATTTTCGAATGTTCGAACGATTCGAAGTCGACTTTTTCAGTCGAATGGTTTTTTGAATCATTCGATTTGGTCAATGTATAGTGCTTTTCACCGATTTTGTTGTCCAGGCCAATATTCTTTTGATGTTACGTATTTGACGTTCCATTTCGCTCAGCTTAATGACCGTGTGACATAAAAATATTTTGGGATAAAGTAAAATGGGGGTCATAATGAAATGGCGACTACCTTAAAATACACTTCGAAACCATTTTACCCCTCACATAACGTGCAAAACACCTATCAAGATGCTTTGGAGGAATTGCGCGTAACGGTGCGCGTACTGTATGTGACTACACCACACAATTTATCCGACGCCTAACTGCAATGGCAGGTGCGTCCAAACGGATTCAGCCCTGACGGCTGACGACAAAAGGTCGAATGAAGTACGAAGGGATGATTCAGAAGAACATCGACATTCCATAGTTGGACTAACAGATGGAACGACGGCCACCGCCATGTGATCGATGATATGGTGAGGTGCGAAATCGATTGGATCCAACGAGACGTCGAACCGGATATGCGCCACGGCGGATCCAGAGGATGATATTTGAATTCCTCGATTTTTCGTGCCCTTGAGGTCTTCGATTCTTTTAAATCTTGGATTGCGTGGATCTGACCGCGAGATGGCTGCCTTTCGCGAAATATCCAGGAAATAGCCCGATTTTGACCGTGAAATGAGCAACGTTCGGCCGAGGAATAGCCCATATTAGACTGGTCAAATGTGGACTGATTGGCACTTTGATTTTCTATACTCTGCTTATAGCGAAGTACACAAGCCGCCACTGGTCATCTACTGGCCATCTACTACGCTTTCTCGGCCGACCCCTCTATACTCAGACAATAGGCGCAGGCGGATCGCTGGCGTTTGGCGGGCGGATCGACATCCCATCCGCCCGCCAGTAGCCAGCGAGCCGCCCGCCAGTAGCCAGCGATCCACCCGGCAGCAGCCAGCGATCCACCCGGCAGTAGCCAGCGATCCGCCTGGAAGTAGCCAGCGATCCGCCCGCCAGTAGCCAGCGATCCGCCCGCCAGTAGCCAGCGATCCACCCTCGATGCCTCATGTGGGTTATTTCGATGTTTCCCACCACGGTCTCCGTGTGCGGGACCATCCCCCCCCTAGACGTGGGGACCATCCCCTCAGCTGCCAAAAATTATTCTCCGGCCTCGAAGTGATCCTTCAAAGGTGACTTGAAGTAACCTTTCGGTATCGGCCTCAAAATGCCGACTGAGCGTTCAGTGCGATGAAGCGCCTGTTATACCCTTCGGTTTGTTTACTCCGCGCATGATACTGATACCAGAAAAGAACTCGTCTATGATTGACAAGTTTCAGCTCGTAAAATTTGAGCGGGCAGATCGCTGGCTATCAAAGCTCTGGCGGGCGGATCGCTGGCAGGTTGCGGGCGGATCGCTGCATCTCATAACTCAGCGGGCGGATCGCTGGCAGGTTGCGGGCGGATCGCCGCTTTCGAGCTTGCCGCCAGCGTCGATCCGCCCGCTAGCGTGATCAAGTTGCCCAGGTGCCGCAATCTGCCCGCCAAAACACAGCGATCCGCACGCAAGGGTTTTGACAGCCAGCGATCCGCCCGCAAGGGCTTTGACAGCCAGCGATCCGCCCGCCGAGGTCACGATGAGCAGCAATCCGCCCGCAAATTGCTGGCGTACCACCCGGAGGCCTTGATTGCCAGCGGTCAGTCCGCACCTGTTGTCTGAGTATCGTCTGGTTCCGAGCCAGATTTACTATGTTCCCTCGCGCGCTTGTGCTGCGCGAGGGTAGAGACAGCGAGAAATTTGTGGGGAGAAGGAAACCCAGCGTACGCACGCAGACGCACGCGACGAACGGAAATAAACCACACCCGGAAACAGAGGATACATCGGCGACCTAACCAGCTGAACGGCAGAGTGAAGTGGTGGGTGGGGCGGCAGTGAAGCAGTATCGATCGCTTACGGGTCGCCGTTGCATACCACGGTCAGCCGAGAACCGTCGATTACTGTAGTAGAGGACCAGTGGCGGACCACAAGTTTGTGCACCTCGTTCTAAAGAGAGTATAGAAGAAATTCCTTCGATTATTGGCGTATTTAGAAACTTGAATAATTTTGAATATTGGCGTGTTGGCACATTCATCATGAATATATGAGTGATTACTGCATTCAAAAACAGAGATATTCAAAATGAAACAGTCTCGGATATCAGCGTAATGTTTATTAACTACCCCAAAAAAAACTGAAGAGAGATATTTCGAGGTCCCATATCAATCAGTGCCATAGATCCATTACAATCAAAGAACTATTAAACGATAGATAAACGTGATAACGATAGATGATAGATAAACGTGATTCCAACACATATTCGTTTCGCGTTAATTTTGAAAACAAACCGCTTTATCACGTTAATTTAGCATTTCGTTGAAAGTAGACAAATACTGTGCTTATCTAGGTCAAATTCCGGTCCGCAATTGCGTCCCGACACGCTTTGCGGCCGCAAGCGCTCGAGTCAATCGAGTTTCCAGCTCCAAAGCCGACTCTATATGGCTTTTTTATACAGTTTTCTTCAATTTTGTTTAGTTTCCAGTTTCTAAAACCCACCTAGAGTCAACAGATCGGCAGCTGCGGCGCTGGAAACTCTTCCGACTCGAAAGCGCGCGACAGCAAAGCGTGTCGAGACGCAATTACGGACCGGAATTTGACCCAGATAAGCACAATATATTACCTGACCACAGCAAAAATCAATAAATCATCAGAGGTCCCATGTTAGTTAGAACCATGATTCCACTACAATTGACGTGATTCTAAGACTTTTTCGTTAAGCGTTAATACCTAATTTTGAATTGAAAATAAAGACAGCGCTAACACGTTAAAGGCATCGTACGCGCAAAAAACCGTATCTCATTTTTTTCATGTTTTTGCGCAGGCGATTCTTTGACATAGAGAATACGAGTGGAAAGGCTCCACAAAACCATCAACTTTCGCAAAAAACTCGTTTTAAAACGTCTCGAATTATTAAATTCCCACCCATCCGTCAATTTCGGTGGGTCAGGTGCAATACGTCGGAAGTTTTGTTCATAAACGTCGGATGTGTTTTTTGATTTAAACTCATTATGTGGGTGAATTCCTCTTGCCTTTCCTTTACTGGAACTTATTCTAAAAAAAGAAGAAGTATCCATTGGGCAAGTTTGGATGTTAGAATTTTCCGAATAAAAAATTTTCAATGCTGAATCATCCGCGCCTGTGATGGCGCTTCTGTTCCTTGTGCTAGATGCTTGGTGAAAACTGGTGGCGATTCGTCATTAACCCATTCACGACCACGCCTAATTTTGGGTGGCTGCACGTTCGGACCGCGTGCAATATTGCGTCACCGTATACGGTGTCCCATCGGTGGGCCACTTTTGCTCGAATGGCACGCCACCAAAAAATCGATTTTCGTTTTTTTTGTTTATTCAACGACTGTTGACGTCAAAATCATTATTCCAAAGTTTCAGCTTCCATAACTCTTTCCTTACAGAGAAATGGCCAACTAAAGTTTCAAGAATCTCCACGTTCGACTCTCTATGAACCTCGGCATCAGAATATTGGTGAATAGTTTGACAGTCAAACTATTCACCAATAAAGTTTCAAGTGTGTAGATAAGACCATCCAGAGAATCATGTGATTCGTTGAATTCTAGCGGTTTGAAACATTAATTATCGTAGATTACCATGAAAGGCATTCTTCTGTTCTTCAATCGGCAGCAAATGCTTAGTGAAATGATATTTTGCCCGATTTACACTATTTTTTGCATTAGCTACATACTCCCACTCTCTTGCGGTCTATCGCATTGCGACGCCAGTTTTTTTTGTAGTTAACATTGTTAGCATTCTTTTTGACATTGAGACGTAGAAAATTTTCCTAAATTTTTATATTGACTGAAAATGCTGATTAAATGACTTTTTCAGATCTTCAGAGCCATTTTTTTCTCGGACACCCCCTCACCTCTCCAGTTCGGCGCCTTCTAGGAAGAGATTTTTGTAAAAAGCGTTTTTTTAACATTTAGACGTAGAAAATAGTTCTATTATTACATATTGACTAGGAATTATTAGTGTAATAACCGTTTTATATGTTTTCACTCGTTTTCTGCTCTTGCGCGTCCCCATTTTTCTCGTCCGCTCCTCTCTAAGGTAGTTTTCACCGAAGTAGAGCCCCGGCCTAGGATACCAACCGTAACCAAACAGGACTTAGGAGGGAAGGCCCTAATTGTCTCTACATTGGTGATCTTTGCATGAAATTATTTCTGTTAACAAAATACGGGCGAAAGAAAAGCCGATTCTCTACTCGCAAATGGTGCGCAGTATCAGTAATCATATTTCTGTAATATATGGAACAGTGCTATACGATCTAACCACTCTCAGAAGTAAGGTTCGTTTATCGAGTAATGGAAAAAAGAAAAAAATACGCCATTAATTGCTTGTAAAAATGCAATCTGTACTCAAGTTTGCGGTTTTCGACCTCGCTGCATTTGTTGGGTTAGATATATTGTAGCGGTGAAGCTGCCAGCGGACCACGAAGTTTGTAGTCGGCTCTAGGATAGGTGAATACATTGACCATAAGTAGGTTTAGAAATTCCTTCATGCGGTGGAGAAATCGATTTTCGAAAAGGGTGCTCCACCGGTGGGACACGCGGTCCGAAGTGGTAGTCAACGCGTGTCCCACCGGTGGGACACGCGGTCGTGAATGGGTTAAGAACCACTCCAACTGCAGAACCATATGTTTTTTGACGCGCAAAACTTCGCCGACGTGGTCCACCGGGCTCATTCATGGAATTGAGCCTGAAAAATGGAAATTGGTTTTCAGCGCGAACGATGCCTTTGATTCTGATTTTCTTTAAAAAAATTTCAAAACATTACCAGACCACAGCAAAAGTCGATAATTTAGGAGAGATCCCATATCAATCGGTGCAATAATTTTGCTTCAACTAACGTGATTCCATGAAATCTTCGTGGCGCACTAATAGTTAATTTTGAAAATAAAAGCAGCCTTAACTTATTAGTTTCGCATTTCGTTAAACTTAAGAAAACATCACCTGACCACAGCGAAAATCAATTAATCGTCAGAGGTCCCATATAAATCAGTGCCATAAGTCCACTACGATTAACGAGCCAAATAAACGTGATTCCAAGACCTCTTCGTTAAGCGTTAATAGTTGATTTTCGAAAAAAGCGCTCTATCCCGTTGATGCGTTAACACGCTAACGTTATAACGCTCAGTTGTGATGCATACGCTTTCTCCAAAGAACTGTTGTATAGCTGAAAACCTGGGAGTAAAGGTTTCAAAGCACGTGTCAATTTTCTTAGAGTCGTATTTCCATAACTGGGAACTATAGATTGGATCCGACTCATTGAGGATAATTGCAGAAATCGCTCTTTTCTGCTTTATCCTGAACTGAAGGGTTAACGTATAGATGTATCTGGACTAAAAAGGCAGAATCATCTACACTTTTAAGTAACTAGGAGATTCAGTGACAAGGAATTCTAAAATATCCGATTTTTTTCGGATATCCGAATCATTTCAAATAACCTTTATTTTACGAAAACGAATATGAAGTTGACGACAAAATTGTCCTCGCGTGAATGTTATTATGAGTTTCGATTAGAAAACCAATCTTTTCTTCAATCATTGACTGTGAAGAGAAAAGCAGCTTTTTTAGTTTTCCGAAATGAGTCGGATCCAATGTATACTGAAACTGATAAAATATTTGGACGAGCGGGTGGAAAACTTCCGGTTTCGTCGACTCTTCATAAAGAAACGGAGAGTGTGCAACATCGATTACTGTTAGAGTCTTCCTCTGGAAAATTAACGATTAACGCTCAACGAAAAAGTGTCAAAATCACGTAAACTTAGTTTGTTGATTACAATAGAATCTAGGCACTGATTGATCTGCTTCAATGACAAATAAAAAAAGGCGCGTCTGGTCGGATTTCGGCGCGCCCAGTTTCTGGCTCGATTCTCGGCTAATAATATTCAACATGCTGTGCTTCTCTCGGCCAAATTCCGGTCCGAAATTGCGTCTAGACACGCTTTGCGGCCGCACGCGTTCGAGTCAGTCGAGTTTCCAGCGCTAAAGCCGACTCGATGAGGTTTTTTTATGCAGTTCTCTCCGATTTTGTAGACTTTCCAATTTCTAAAACCCACATATAGTCAACAGATCGGCGGCTGCGGCGTCGGAAACTCTTCTGACTCGAAAGCGCGCTGCCGCAAAGCATGTCGAGGTGCAATTGCGACCGCAATTTGACCCAGAGAGGCATATTACATGAATAGTCATTTCCATGCTCGAAATGTATGGACCACGGTGTCACGAAAAAGTTTGGAAAAAGCTCCGCACATGCCTGGAAAGGGCGCGCGGTCTCCTGCAAGTTATTAGACTGTTGACCCAACTGTTTCCGGTCATGTGGGTCCAGGACGCTTTGGGCAAAGTCACCAAATTTTAGCCTCAACTTTTGGTCTTTTTGTGTAAAATTTTCTAGCAGGCGTGAGAACTCATGGACACACGTGAGGAATTTCAGTGAGCTCCTGGAGATTGTTTACACGGCTGTTTTGTTTCAGCGCCGGCGAAGACGGTGGTCATTGGAATGTTTGCTCGTTTCAGTGGTCCATGTTTGCCGCAGCAGTTGAGTTGGAACGGAAAAAAATTGTCAGAGACGTTTTTTTGGACAAAATGGGGAGAATTCTGAAATTTGTTGAAATTTCTTCTTGACATAATTTCCTTGCTGCCATGAAAAAACCTTCTTTTTTCAGAAAAAAAAATTATCGGTATTTGGACTTTCGGTGAGTCCAGGATTATAAATTCTAGTTTTTAGATAAAAGACACCACAGTGAAGTTCAAATTCAGGTGTTAGAACACGTTTGCGCCAGATTGCATGCGTTGGTTTACACGTTGACACAACATTTCGAATCAGCAATCTCTGGTACAAACCCGTCAAAACAAACAACTGCCGTGTATGTAAGGTCCGTCCGAATGAGACTGTCCGCCCTCGCGGTCGGCGTGCGTGTCGAGCGGCAGTCGCGGAACGCACTTATGAAACTTGCTAATCGATTATCAAGGAACATCAGACGAATAAATAATGCTATCCCAGTCAGCTATTTGCAGCCGTGAAAAAACTCTGTCAAAAATGCCTTCACGAAGGCCACTAGGCACGCACGCTGACCGTACGCGGGCGGACATTCTCATTCGGACAGACTATATGCACTTGGGTCGAGTTGAATGATCGACCGATTAAAAAAAGTCTGATTCGATTAAATCGATTAAGTCGATCATCTGAAGAGTTGCTATTCCGGATAAATAAAAAAGTCGATTTTTCAAAAGAAGGACGATTTTTGATGCATCCGAGAATTTGAACATTCGGAAAGAGTAATTTTCGCCGTGTTCGAAAAGTTTGAGCTTTCAAGAGTTCCTAATTACTGAGAAAGATTTTTGGACTCTCTATTTCTCCATACAGACAAAATTTTCGGCCTCGCGCCTAATCTATGCGCAATTGTGGCCCCCTCCCGTAATATCGGAACAAGCCGGGTAAGACAGCCCTTTGCTCCGTACCTTGACGGAGCTAAAGTCTGTTCGAATGAGACTGTCCGCCCATGCGCTCCCTGTGAACTCTTTTCAATTTATTTTGCTTAAAATATTTTTTTTTTGCTTTTTAATATCATAATTGTTAGCTAAAGTGATTTAAGCGCCTTACATAGTCCTCACCACAGACGCGGCATGCGCGTGACGCGCGGAATGAGCAGTGAACTATGAAACTATTCAACGCCTGACACGCATGGAACGCGTGAGAAGCAGCACGTCCATAGCGGTGCGGAGTAAACTTGGGCCTAAAATGTGCCAAACAGAGGACTAGACTTGCATTTGCTCACACGTTTGCGTAGGATAAAGCGTATTTAAGAGTTCTATCGCAGCGCGGTGCGATTGTGGGCAATAATCGATAGCGCTCGTCGATTCACATCTGAAACATAGGCCGGGATCATACTTCCGTCGCGGCGATGCATGAAAAACAGCGGTATTGATCAATCGCGGCGATATTGCCTCTTAGAGGAAATCGATTGTTTTCATTAGCACGAAGGCAGTTCGTGGGTTAAGTGGGATGAGATATTCATGCGAGAATGGTTGGCACCGGCGTTTTCAACCACAATGCAGAAATTTTTAGCAAATATGCATATCGCCGCGATTTTATTGCAACGTTGCCCAATGGAGAGCGGCGCCGATGTCATCGCGGCGATATGCATATTTGCTCAGCATTTTGTAGATGTGAATGGAAACGTAGATTTCAACCGATCTCGAATGTTTACATCATCCCATTTCACTCAACGGTATGCTGTTCTGCTCGTCAAAACGATCGATTCCCCCAGAAGCGCAATATCGCCGCGATTGATCGATACTGCCTTTTCTCATGCATCGCCGCGACGGTAGTATGATCCGGGCCATAAAGTCGCGCCGCTCCGCGATCCAACTCTGAAACCTCCTGATGCTAGAATTATTTATGATAAAGTGGTTTAAAAGTGAAACTCGAGTAATGGTACAAATTACAAAACCGCGCGCGGCGCTATGGCGGTGCTAGTTGGACGGCACTCAGACGTGTTTCAAAAACTTTGCGTGTTAACTCAAACGATGGCGCGCAACTATGTTTTCTCTATGAAACTTGCGCGCGCATTCATTTTTGTACACCTTCTTGCGCACCACTTCGAAGGAACTTGCGTGCAATCTCTAGAAAACTCTTCTGTGAGTGAAGCTTGTGCGCAGCGACCTGATCCTAAGAAAACAACTTGCTGAAGCACGCAGCACGCAAGAACGAATTGGCCCTTGAGGTGTTAAAAAACGTCTTAGCAAGCGAGTCCTGTGCGTGACACGCATGCAGCGAGGACTGTGAAAGCTGCCTTAGAGAGCTATTGCATGAATGAAAGACCTCATGGTCGAAAATTTTATTCAAGCTGACTTTTTATTCAAAATGTCGATTATTCTAAAAAATTGTGATTTTCGACTTATTCAAAAAAGTCGATTATTCGAAGAAAAAACATTCAAATTTGGCCAAGTATAGTCAGTTTTGAACGTGTTAGGACTCTTTAGTTTCTTACTCAAGGTGGCAATTTTCTAAAAACTAGAATTCATGATCTCGTTTCATGCAAATACAGCTGATAGTTTGTGTCCCGTAGTTACTTCTTGAAGGTATGAGACCACCACGGCACGCGCGCAGCAGATTTTATATCGCTATTTTAGATGGACATTGAGACTTAGTGCGTGTGTGCTGTGGTTCTTAACTGATGACGTCGTCGAGGGCTCTGCGGCGCGTCCGGGTGAGTGAGGTGTGGCCGGACACATATAAAAAGCGCCAGATCGCGGAAACCTTCTCCAAACACTCGCGCGTACACACACACAACACATGCATTCAATGTCGCCGCTGATCATCGCCTCCTCACTACTTGCCATTACCAGCGCCCAGTACGGTAGGTCCATTACAGTACATCATATGGGCCAATTTCGGGCATGAAGTTCAACTTTTTCCAGCGCCGGTCGGTCCAGCCTGCTCCCCATCCTGTGTGGGAGGTGCAGCGTGAGTTCATTTTTTTCCAGGATTCAGACCGACTTCTGACTATTATTTTAAATACAAATTTTCGAATTCAGGATTTTCGTTTTCAAAATTCATGAAAAATTACAGATGCTTGGGTGGTGCCTGTCAATGTGCTCAGCCTGCTGTTGTATATAACCCTGTTGTTGGATGTGCTCCAGCTCTGCCAGTAGCCCCCGTGCCGATGGCCCCAGCACCCGTTGTCGCTGGGAGACTCATTCCTCAGGTTGGTGCCTCTGACATCAAACTTCAATTTTAAGATTTGAGGCATTGAACCAGAGTAGTTACTGCGGACCACCTATGAAGTTCAGTCTGTTTCTGAGGTTAGTGCCCCAAGGAGCGCCCATGAAGTCTACTCTTCCCATGCATGTTCCCGTAGTTAATATTCAACGGAACCCCTACGAAGTGTGATTCTTTCTGACCATTTCCCACGAATGATAGATAGCATATGGGCCATGGACAACCCATGAAGTTTGAACCGTTTCCCAAGATCACAACAACTTAATGTAGTTGGTTGTCTAGGGACCAACTAAATATAGTTGGCTTTCTAGGGACCACCTACGAATTTTCGTCATTCTCAGTTCATTTTGATAGATGATACCCTACAGACCATCCTAGATATTTAGTCTTTTGCAAAATGTTTTGGTAGCTGATGTCGTGAAGTCCTCCCATGGGATTTACTCTTCCCCGAATCGGTCCTTTACCCAGAAAAATGAAACCAAGTTACTTGTTACATATAAGGACGATAACGAGTTACTTGTAACATATCTGAGCCGATGTAAGTTACTTGCGACTTATATCAGGTCATTTAAGTTACAAGTAACATATCGGTGAGATACTGCTTGCGGCGCGCCTCTGATATATTGCATGTAACCTAAATGACATGAGATAGGTCGCAAGTAACTTACATCAGCTTAGATATGTTACAAGTAACTTGTTTTTGATTTCTGAAGCTATTACTGAGGATACAGCGTGCATTGCGCCTCCGTTATGTTACATGTAACTTGAATGGCACAATATAAGTAGCAAGTAACTCAATCGGTCAAAAAGATGTTTCCAACGTTGATGTACGACGCACTCGCGGGGTCAGGCTTACTACTGGCGTTGCTGTTGGTTCAATTATCCAGGTTTGAGGTACTTGACCCCACACCAGCAGGGCAGGCCCTGCAGAGCATTTTTTTGCATAGTGTGTGATCTGGGACGCACTCTCTGCGTCACGTGGTGGCCACCCATAGTGAAATTTTAAGTGTAAGTTACATGTAACATAAGTGTAACTTACGTGTAACATAAATTTAAGTTATATGTAATATAAATGTAGGTTACTTGAGACATTCAAGTAGCTTACATTTATATCACAAGTAACTTGTTTTCATTTTTCCGAGTAGGGCTGCCCAAAGACCACCCATGGAGTTTAACCAGAACAACTTGTTTCCGTACCTGATCTTCTAGTGCAATCTAACAAGGCTCCTTAACTTGGGCAAGCAGTTCGCATACTGCAGGCTACTAATGAAATTTAGCTGTTGCCAAGCTGTTGCCTTAGTTGATATCTTGCAGACCACCCATGATGTTTAATATACCCTGTCCTGTTCGGAAAGTTGATACATATCATACGGAGCAGCTTCTCTCGTGGCTTTTTCAATAGTCGCTATTCTGATTACCGCGCATGAAGTTGAATATTTCCACAGACTGTTCCCATAATGATAGCCTATGAACCACCCATGAAGTTTAGTATTTTATAATTCATGCCCACAATTGATGCCCCGAAGACCGCCCATGATATGTGTTCATTTTTGATCCACCTTGATAGCTGAGATTCTGAGGATTACCCATAAAGTTCACTCTTCCCGAACCTGTTCGTGCACGTGAACAGATGTCAGTGACCCTTCCGCAAAGTCTCGTATGATGCCGTTTAGATCACCAGTTTAGTTTTATAGCTTTTTTATGGAAATAATTTGTGGCCTACCTATGACGTTTACTCTTTCGTTTCCTGCTTCTGCGGTTGATACCTCAGAGATAGCCCTCGAAGGTCATCCTATTGTCTACTATGTAGTAGATCGCCTATGATGTTTACTTCTCTCCAATCCCATGAAATATCTAATGTTCTGAAGACCACATGTGGCGTTGAGTCCTCGTCAACCTGTTTTCGCGGTTTATCTCCCACGGGCGCAGGTAATTTGGTTCTCAGCCGATCAGTTTGCGAAGTTAGCAACATAGTTGGAGTTCACCATATGAAGTTAGGCTCCTTCCGATCCCTTGCTCTGAATGATCTTCTGAAGAAAACATAAAGTGCGTTCGAATGAGACTGTCCACACACGCGGTCGGCGTGCGTGTTCAGCGGTCGTGGCGTAGACACATTTTTCGGACCTGCAAACCGGTTGGCAGGAATATTAGGTGAATACTGAGCAATATCCCAGTCAGCTGTCTGCCGCCGTGGGGAGGCTCGCGTGAAAGATGCCTTCGTGACGATAACGCAACACGCACGCCGCCCGCGTAGGCCGACAGCCTCATTCAGACAGGCTTTATGAAATTATTGGTTCTAATCCCCTTCTCAAGTGGTTGATGATTCCTCCCAACCCTCCTGTGTATCTTTTAATTCCGCAGACCACCCGTGTACCTTGAATATGCCCTACAGCAGCCATACCTGTTGTTTTAAAGACCCCACATAAAGTTCAGTCCTTGACTAGCCCTTTTCATCGCTGATGTATCGAATACCACTTCTGAAGAATCTGCCTCCCACTGGTAAGACGCAATGTGCACCTTGCGTACGACCCATGAAGATCAATCCCCTCACCCGTCACAACAGTTCGCATCCTAGAGGGTGCCAATAGAGTCTTCTCTTATAAATGTGTAGTTGTGGTTTCTATCTTACGGGATACCCATTATCTTCAGATTTTCCCAATTTATTGCAGGGACCACCCATGAAGTTTACATTCCTCCATCCCACTCCCATTGTTGATAAACGACAAACACTAACTCCCCTTCTTCATATGATATCCAGAGCGTGTAGTTTGTATCTAGCAAACCACCCATAAAGTTCAGTATTATCTGTCGCGTTACCATAGTCGACGCTCTTCCGACCACCCTTAAGCTTCAAATTCACCCCTACCCGTTTGTGTACTGTGCTTATCTGGGCCAAATTCCGGTCTGCAATTGCGTCTCGACACCCTTTGCAGCCGCACGCGCCCGAGTCAGTCGGGTTTCCAGTGCCAAAGTCGAATCGATGAGGCTTTTTTATACAATTTCCTCCAGTTTTTCATTAGTGTTCAGTTTCCAAAACCCACCTAGAGTCAGCAGATCGGCGACTGCGGCGTTGAAAGCTCTTCTGACTCAGGAGAGTGCGGCCGCAAAGCGTGTCGAGACGCAATTGCGAACCGGAATTTGGCCCAGATAAGCACAGTAGTTCGTATTCTAGAGACCACCCATGAAGTTTGGCTTTGTTCCACTGTTGTCACATACTGGAGGCCAGATTGTGAAGTTTAGCCTTGATCAACTCATTCTCATGGTTGGTCATTCTCACGGACCACCAATTAAGTATTGTCCTCTGATGCCATTGAGCACTTTGCATTCAGCATACCACCCATGAATTCAATCCTTTCAACTGTTCCAATAGCTCACATCCTACAGGCAACTCATGAAGAATTGTAGTTCCCACATTTCTTTCGTGATTGATACCATACAGGCCACCCATGACCTTCAGACTTTTTCTGTCTGTTTCTGTAGTCGGTGCTCCAGGAACCACCAACAAAATTCAGTTGTCTTCAACTTATTCCTATTGTTCATGCTCCAGGGCCCACCCGTGAAGTTTAGCTGTCTTCAACCTATTGCGGATGTCCATGTCCATCGTCAGAGGATCACCCATGATGTTTAGTTCTCTCTATCTCGTTCCCATAGTTGATATCCCTGGACCAGGTGACATACTTAAGAAACCATAAGATTCAGTAACCTCCGACCTATTCCTGTAGTAGATGTTCGAGTGACCACCCATGAAGATTAATCCTCGCCATGCTATCCACATAACCGATGCTTTTTCTAGAGAAAAGCTGCACAAAATTGTTCCGAAATTTGTAAAAAAAAATAAACACGTCTTTTCAGGCCCTTCCTGGAGCTCCCTGTGAACCTGGAGTCGAGTGTACTGGTGGCTCCGTCTGCTCGCTCGGAGTCTGTCTCTGCCCACCAGAGCTCATCCAGGAGGGTACAGTCTGTGTGAGCCGCACCGTCTACGTAGTCCCACCACCGGCTGTGGTCGTACCTACCGTCCCTGTGGCTCCAGTTGCCCCTGTTGTGGCAGCACCGGTAAGTTCTTTCTGCTTCCATCAGCTTCTCCTTTTCCATGAGCCTAACCTCTGCCACCTTTAGGTCGCACTCGGAGCTCCCTGCTATGCTGCTGCCAGTCCTTGCGTGGCCGGAGCCGTCTGCAGTTCCGGGCTCTGCCAGTGCTCTCCCGCTTACACCCCAGTTGCCGGCGGCTGTGTGCTCAGAAGTAAGTCCCTAGTGCCGTGATAGGCATTCGATCAATACCTATATTTGCTATTGTTTCAGAGTAACAGCTGATGTCATCATCCTCTCGAGGGTCTCAAGGATAGGCTACCTCATCTACCTGTACATTACTGTCATTATCTCTCCTATGCGGTTAATAAACATTTGATAAGAATTGTCTGAATAAGGGGGCGGAACAATTCATGTCAAACAAAAAAATTAAATTAAAAAATAAGTAAAAAGAATGGTCAAAAAATAAAAATAAAAATAAAAGAAAAGAAAACAAAATAACTCAATGTAATAAAAATTGGTGGTGAGTAGCTGAACACTATTATTATCCGTCTGATTTATGAGTAGTGTTAAACACTGTCCTTGATGCTAGTGACTGACCATGTAGCCGAAGATGATTTCTATTGACATACGATGCATAGCATGAAATGCGAATCAACCAGTAAACCTGACCCCAATTGGCTTGATCAATGCTATCACTTGCAGAAATTGCTTACATTTGGCTTCACATCACAAACAATTTTTTTTCTAGGTTTTACCTAAATAATACAATTTTTTGTGAGTGTTGTTTTATCGGCCGTTAATGCTAATAAGGGAAGTGTTTAAAGGGTCTGCGAAAACGAATTGTATTCTCAGTATATCTTGGGCTTCCATAATAAAACTCTAAAGTATGCCGTCCTGAGCTGCTGGTTAAAAGAAGTTATGAACTTCTTAATCTTCGAAAAATGGTAAGGATACCCATTAGACAATTTTTTGAGGTGTTTTGAAATTTTCCTCGGAGTTGGTTCAAGTCTTGTATACATATCGGGGCAAATTAGGGTGCTGAAAACGATTCTGAGGTCCGTTGGTCAAACTTTGAATGTTTACAGGAGGAACCATGTCATCTAGGTGGCAAAATCTACCTTAGAAACTCAGAAATCGACGAGCGGACATCAAAATCGTATTCACCATCAGGAATAGCCCGCATAGAATTTTTGAGTCGAATCTGAAACATTCACCAAACTACCATATACCCACCGTGATCTACCGTAAGCTGTCGAAAATCGATGGAGGGTCTTCAGATTCGCGTTAAATGCTCCAAATAACCCCCAGTGAGACAATTTGAGGCTCATCTACCGTAGTATTCCGGAAATCGTCAAAAGTCGTGTTTTCCCCTTAGAGGCAGTGTCCACGATAGAAACCATGTGTGATTTTCTGGTGGAGGTCGGCAGCTGCGGGGCCTAGCGTAACCCTAAGGTTGAAAAAACTAGGAAAAATGAGCTCGGAACGGTCCCCTACGGGCACAAAGTGAACGAATGAATGCTCGAGATTGTGAGATCAGCGATGGCTTCCAATCAATAGCCCCGTTCTTCCCTTTATTCCCAGCTTCTCTCTTTAATCAGGTCAGCTCGCATACATTGGCTGCAGAAGACGGAAGTTACAACCCTCGGACAACTCGTCCACCATGCTTCCCTAGCTCAATTTTTGAGGGACCATAACTCCGTTCCTAGAAGGTCTTGTACGATTCCAAAAACATCATTGGAATCAGCATGGGACCGTCTTTAAGATAGGCAAAAAAGCAGAAGAACGATTCTTATCGTGAACACTGCCTTTAGAATTTTCTCCCGCTGAGATGAATTAAGTCGAGAACTTTGGAAAAGCGATAAATAAATCACAGATTCGGGTTCAGCACCCCCAAATTACCCTCTGATCAAACTTTTAAGTCAAATCTGGATTGCTGTTTTTCAAAGGCAGTGTTCACGATAAAAAAAAACGCGATAGAGATTTCCGGGTTTCTGGGTAGGTAAGTCCACTAAGAAGTCAGTAGGGAAAAGTTCCCACAAAAAACTCGAACAGAGGAGAAAAACTGTTTTTAGAAATCTCTGAGAAAATTGATTAAGCCTGTTTGTGTGTTTCGGGAGACTGCGGACAACGCATCGAACCTGACATCGGGGGAATTTTTTTTACGCGCTTCCAAGTTCTTAGGTAAGTGGCTCTGCTTTATGTTTCCTGTGCTACAAATCCTTCTAAAATAAGAGGGCCAATGTACATGCTGGGATGTTAGAACCTTTCGCGGTGAAGAATATTCGAAAATTCGGTGCTTGTTCCTATGATAAAATGAACGCAGGAGAACTGTTATAGTGGAACATGGGCGGAGTAACCCGATGGACCGGCTAGACCGAGGAATTTGACTCACCTGCTGCCCGTTTTTCGCCTTTCTTTGTTTATAGGCTCCCTTTGATAGACTCAAAGCTCACGTTACTGCACACAAATGGGGTGTTCTTTCTCTGTGAGCTCTGCCTTTAAACTAGTTGTACAATTTCGAAAAAAAAAATGTCGAACGAACTAAAATCGAAAAATTTCCGTTCGAAAAAATTTCGAACGAACGAAATTTGAAAAAAAATTCGTTCGAAAAAATTTCGAACGAACGAAATTTGAAAAAAATTCGTTCGACGAAATTTCGAACGAACGGAATCTGAAAAAATTTTGTTAGACGAATTTTCGAAGGAACGAAAATGAACGAAAAAAATTTCGAGAAATCTTTCGAAAATTTCGTTCGTGTACAACTATACTTTAAACGCTTTCAAAACCCGTTATTTGACATAAGTTTACGCTCAACCAACAACCAATACAAGTCAAGTACGCCATCACTCTAATCAAAGTTAAAGAAGTGTGATTTCACCCAAACTTTGACCAGGGGTATTATTTCCGGCGCTGGTCACGACTATGAGGTCCGTTTCCAGCTTTTGTAAAGATCACTGAGCGCCCTAAAAGGTACAAAAAGTACGAAAAACGACCGCCTTGAGCTCATAACTGCTCTGAACTAGCAGCTCGGGCGGCATACTAAGCAGTTTTACTATAGAGACCAAAAATATACAATACCAATAATGGATGCCTTGATTCGGAACCAATTTCGCTCTGTTCTTTAGCACGCTCGTGTGGGGCGAGGGAAAGACAGTTAGAAAGTGTGGTGTAAAAGGAGATGCAGGCTATGCGCACCGAAGCACTCTACAAACGGAAATAAATTGCAGTCCAAAAAAGTTGAGGATATGCTTTAACCGCTTTGAATAACCTCAGGCGATTCTCGGCCCCGAGCCGCACCGAACAGGGATCGAAGCCGCCTGACAGTTCGTCTCGTTTTCCCAATCTCCGAGCCACTGCTGTTGCTGTTCGGGCCGACCGGAATAGCCCGGACAGCAACAGCAGTGGCCCGGAAAGCAGCAGCAGTGGCCTGGACAGCAACGGGAGCCGACTCGCAGATTGGGAACACGAGCCGAACTGTCAGGCGGCTCGGGGCCGATAACAGCCTGAGACTGCATAGTAAGCACACTGCAGCCTTAGCCGGTTCGGTCCCATGTTTGCCATTAATCGATAACTACCTGCTGATAATTTTTTCTGGTCTAAGGTTTGTTTCTGTTTCTCTCACTCTTCCGTGTTATTCTTTTTTATGTATAGAATGTAATGAATATGTATTGATATTGCGTGCGGGGAAAGGGCGATACACTTAGTACCGTTTTAACGTTTTCGGTGTTTTTCCTCTAAAATTGATTTTACAAAATTTAAAATTTCGACGTCGTGGTCTGGACCTCTGCGCATGTCACGCCATAATCGACGGGAAACTTCTGATTTTTATCGCAGTTTTGGAGAAAAAAAATGTTCGAAACGCTATGTTTTCTTCTCAAACACAACACCAATGCATCTGAAGTCTGTCCGAGTGAGGCTGTCCGTCCACGCGGTTGGCGACCGTCGCTAAGGAGTCGTTTATACTGCCGCCGCCGAGCGGCGCAGCTAAGTGCATTCCTCTAATATCGATTATGCCGCGTCGCTTGATCAATAATGTAGAAATGCACTACGCCCGCCGGTGGGAGTATAAACGACCACTGCGGCATTTTGTAGACGAACTATTTCACGGCTGCAGACAGCTGAGTGGGAGATTAATCAATGTTTGTCTCAAATTTTTTGTAGTCAGTAGAGAATTAAAAAATGGGTTAGCGACGATTGATGACACGCACGCCGCCCGTATGGGCGGACAGTCTCATTCACCGACTTCAAAGTCTTTACTATACATAACGCTATATAGAACAGCACGAAAAAACTTGAAAAAATTCATCAGCTGTTCATTATCGATTAGTGGCAAGCCACGAATCGAGCCAGCATTGGCTACAGCACGCTTAGTGAAAATACGCAATCGCACCACCGCCTTTTTTATTGGTGTGGACTGAATGTAACGCTCGTAGGATTTAGTATGAATTCGCCTTGGGACGCGTTTTAGTGTATTCAGCGCCCTTTTTTGTTAACTTTCTTCAAATTGAACATTCTTTGGATGTGAAATTTTTTGAGATCCTTGTGAAAAGGGCCACACAACGGTGTAATGATTGCTAGGGTTCAATTTCAAACAATAATGTATGGGGAGAAAATTTTAGTGTGCCATACAGTATAAAAATACAGAATGCAGATTGGGGTGCCGCATAAATTTCCAAATCGAAGATAAAGGGACCGCAGCTCTCACTAACCTATCACAGCGCCATGCCTTTGGCGGCGTTCAGAGTTCAGTCGCGGCGTGATGCGACGTTATAACAAATAAATTGTTCTTGCGTGTTCGCGCGGAATTTCATAGCTTTCGTCCAGAGTTCACACCTGAATCCTTTCCTCCGCGATGCGATTTTCGCGTTGCACTGACATGTGCCATCGCGTCGCCCGCAAAAACTCTGACAAGGGAACTACTATGAGTCATATTAACCATACCATATAAAATGTACTTTTCTATAACTATTTTCGGACGAAAAGTCCGAATATGCCCGTCGCGGCTGCCTAGACCAACTCTGAAAGAAGTTATGAGCGTTTTTAAAGCTTCGCGGCAAGGTAAGAGTACACCCCATGGAACTTTCAGGGTGTTTTTAAATTTGTTTTCGAATTCGCTATAAACATGTATTTAGGGGTAATCTGGGGTGCTGAACACGAATTTGGCGTTCGCTAGTCAAAATTTTTAGGTTCACTGTATGTTATGGTAGGCTCTAATTATTATGTATAAACGCCCAAATGAAAATCCGTATAAGTCCAAATCGCTATCAGTCTGCGCAAAGTTTGGGAAATGTTCCTTCATCCAAACTTTGCCTAGGGAACAGTTCTGGGCGCTGAACACGATTTTGAGATCCGTTTTCGGATTTTCCAAGAAATCATGCGTTTTTTTAAGGGTAAAATAGCTACGGAAATCAGAGGAAAAACGCCTATAACCTCTTTCAGTGTGGGTCTAGGCAGCTGCGATGGGCATATTCGGACTTTTCGTCCGGAAGTGGTTCTAGAAAAGTACATTTCATTTGGAATGGTTAGTATGACTTATAGTAGTTCCTTTGTGAGAGCTGATTTACCCTGTCCCTTCCTTCCTTTTGGCAAGGCTTCAAATGCGCTTATACTGTGCTTATCTGGGCCAAATTCCGGCCCGCAATCGCGTCTCGACACGCTTTGCGGCCGCACGCGCTCGAGTCAGTCGGGTTTCGAGCGCCAAAGCCAACTCGATGTGGCTTTTTTAAGCAATTTTCTCCAATTTTACTTGGTTTCCAGTTTCCAAAACCCACCTAGAGTCAGCAGATCGGCAGCTGCGGCGCTGTGAACTCTTTTGACTCGGAAGCATGCGGCCGCAAAGCGTGTCGAGACGCAATTGCGGACCGGAATTTGGCCCAAATAGGCACAGTACCTTTTGAGAGCCTGCAGTTCGGGTTAACCCAGAACAAAAAGTTCCTTAAGAGAACCGACAGGTTTTGAGAGTACAAGTCATTTTCGAAGATGCGTTCCTGCACTAGACACTTCCCTTCTTCCCGTGTAATGCAGCACGAAAAGAAGACTTATGATGGGGAAAATGCCATCGAAACCGGGTCGATGCTGCACTTGATGCGTCATCTTATACTAATCGTTGTGGGACCTGACCCAGCTGAATGTTTCCCCAATCTTGCTAGATCTGTGTTTACGGTGTTTACGAAATCTTCTGTGATTATCTTGTACTCAAAGACTGCTTTGAGCTGCGCTATTAGGAATTTAGGTGATGCCGCCGGCAGCGGCGATTCCATGGTTGCTACTTTTCTTCACTGGATTGAATGTGGAGCAGGTCAAGTCACAAGGGATTTGCTCGTCTGCCCCAACCGAAGTTCTTCGGATAATTTGTGGCCAGATCACTTCGTGGTCCAACAACGCAAAGGTCTGTTCAACTCACTGATTCAGACATGAAGAAAACCAAAGTTAGCATGGTCAATAAAACTTACTACGGATTGACAACTGATTCCAGATTCATCAACGATTATACCCCGGGTATACGGGTGCTTCGGGGTATAATCGTCCATATACCCCCAGAAAGTGTGATTCATCAAAAATTATACCCTGCCGACTTGGGGTATAAAGTGAAGTATATTATACCCCACTCTGGAGCTGAGGTATACGGTATACTTGTTCCGAATCGAATAATCGGATGAGTATCCGACTGCTTCAGTCGGATAAAAAAGTCGACTTTTTATTCGACAAGTCGGTTATTCGAAAAAGTGCGATATCCGACTACAGTCGAAAAGTCGAATATTCGAAAAAGTGCGATATCCGACTACAGTCGAAAAGTCGAATATTCGAAAAAGTGCGATATCCGACTACAGTCGAAAAGTCGAATACTCGAAAATGTGTAATATCCGACTATAGTCGAAAAGTCGGATATTGGAAATAAATTCCATCTGGAACAAGTATACTGCATAGTTTACATGTTCCGAATCGAATAATCGGACGAATATCCGACTGTTTCATTCGGATAAAAAAGTCGACTTTTTATTCGAAAAGGCGAATATTCGAAAAAGTGCGATATCCGACTACAGTCGAAAAGTCGAATATTCGAAAAAGTGCGATATCCGACTACAGTCGAAAAGTCGAATATTCGAAAAAGTGCGATATCCGACTACAGTCGAAAAGTCGAATATTCGAAAAGGTGTGATATCCGACTACAGTCGAAAAGTCGAATATTAGAAAATGTGTAATATCCGACTATAGTCGAAAAGTCGAATATTCGAAAAAGTGCGATATCCGACTACAGTCGAAAAGTCGAATATTCGAAAAAGTGCGATATCCGACTACAGTCGAAAAGTCGAATATTCGAAAAAGTGCGATATCCGACTACAGTCGAAAAGTCGAATATTCGAAAAAGTGCGATATCCGACTACAGTCGAAAAGTCGAATATTCGAAAAGGTGTGATATCCGACTACAGTCGAAAAGTCGAATATTCGAAAATGTGTAATATCCGACCATAGTCGAAAAGTCGGATATTGGAAATAAATTCCATCTGGAACAAGTATACTGCATAGTTTACATGTTCCGAATCGAATAATCGGACGAATATCCGACTGTTTCAGTCGGATAAAAAAGTCGACTTTTTATTCGAAAAGGCGAATATTCGAAAAAGTGCGATATCCGACTACAGTCGAAAAGTCGAATATTCGAAAGGTGTGATATCCGACTACAGTCGAAAAGTCGAATATTCGAAAAAGTGCGATATCCGACTACAGTCGAAAAGTCGAATATTCGAAAAAGGGCGATATCCGACTACAGTCGAAAAGTCGAATATTCGAAAAAGTGTGATATCCGACTACAGTCGAAAAGTCGAATATTCGAAAATGTGTAATATCCGACTATAGTCGAAAAGTCGGATATTGGAAATAAATTCCATCTGGAACAAGTATACTGCATAGTTTACATGTTCCGAATCGAATAATCGGACGAATATCCGACTGTTTCAGTCGGATAAAAAAGTCGACTTTTTATTCGAAAAGGCGAATATTCGAAAAAGTGCGATATCCGACTACAGTCGAAAAGTCGAATATTCGAAAAAGTGCGATATCCGACTAAAGTCGAAAAGTCGAATATTCGAAAAAGTGCGATATCCGACTACAGTCGAAAAGTCGAATATTCGAAAAGGTGTGATATCCGACTACAGTCGAAAAGTCGAATATTAGAAAATGTGTAATATCCGACTATAGTCGAAAAGTCGAATATTCGAAAAAGTGCGATATCCGACTACAGTCGAAAAGTCGAATATTCGAAAAAGTGCGATATCCGACTACAGTCGAAAAGTCGAATATTCGAAAAAGTGCGATATCCGACTACAGTCGAAAAGTCGAATATTCGAAAAAGTGCGATATCCGACTACAGTCGAAAAGTCGAATATTCGAAAAGGTGTGATATCCGACTACAGTCGAAAAGTCGAATATTCGAAAATGTGTAATATCCGACCATAGTCGAAAAGTCGGATATTGGAAATAAATTCCATCTGGAACAAGTATACTGCATAGTTTACATGTTCCGAATCGAATAATCGGACGAATATCCGACTGTTTCAGTCGGATAAAAAAGTCGACTTTTTATTCGAAAAGGCGAATATTCGAAAAAGTGCGATATCCGACTACAGTCGAAAAGTCGAATATTCGAAAAGGTGTGATATCCGACTACAGTCGAAAAGTCGAATATTCGAAAAAGGGCGATATCCGATTACGGTCGAAAAGGCGAATATTCGAAAGGGTGTGATATCCGACTACAGTCGAAAAGTCGAATATTCGAAAAAGGGCGATATCCGACTATACTCGAAAAGTCGAATATTCGAAAAAGTGCGATATCCGACTACAGTCGAAAAGTCGAGTATTCGAAAAAGGGCGATATCCGACTACAGTCGAAAAGTCGAATATTCGAAAATGTGTAATATCCGACTATAGTCGAGAAGTCGGATATTGGAAATAAATTCCATCTGGAACAAGTATACTGCATAGTTTACATGTTCCGAATCGAATAATCGGACGAATATCCGACTGTTTCATTCGGATAAAAAAGTCGACTTTTTATTCGAAAAGGCGAATATTCGAAAAAGTGCGATATCCGACTACAGTCGAAAAGTCGAATATTCGAAAAAGTGCGATATCCGACTACAGTCGAAAAGTCGAATATTCGAAAAAGGGCGATATCCGACTACGGTCGAAAAGGCGAATATTCGAAAGGGTGTGATATCCGACTACAGTCGAAAAGTCGAATATTCGAAAAAGGGCGATATCCGACTATACTCGAAAAGTCGAATATTCGAAAAAGTGCGATATCCGACTACAGTCGAAAAGTCGAATATTCGAAAAAGGGCGATATCCGACTATACTCGAAAAGTCGAATATTCGAAAAAGTGCGATATCCGACTACAGTCGAAAAGTCGAATATTCGAAAAAGTGCGATATCCGACTACAGTCGAAAAGTCGAATATTCGAAAAAGGGCGATATCCGATTACGGTCGAAAAGGCGAATATTCGAAAGGGTGTGATATCCGACTACAGTCGAAAAGTCGAATATTCAAAAAAGGGCGATATCCGACTATACTCGAAAAGTCGAATATTCGAAAAAGTGCGATATCCGACTACAGTCGAAAAGTCGAGTATTCGAAAAAGGGCGATATCCGACTACAGTCGAAAAGTCGAATATTCGAAAATGTGTAATATCCGACTATAGTCGAGAAGTCGGATATTGGAAATAAATTCCATCTGGAACAAGTATACTGCATAGTTTACATGTTCCGAATCGAATAATCTGACGAATATCCGACTGTTTCATTCGGATAAAAAAGTCGACTTTTTATTCGAAAAGGCGAATATTCGAAAAAGTGCGATATCCGACTACAGTCGAAAAGTCGAATATTCGAAAAAGTGCGATATCCGACTACAGTCGAAAAGTCGAATATTCGAAAAAGGGCGATATCCGACTATAGTCGAAAAGTCGGATATTCGAAATAAATTCCATCTGGAACAAGTATAGTATACGGTATACCCCGGCGAGTATACTCCACGAAAACGTGGCCCATGGTTGATTCGCATGCGCCATTCAACCAAATCAGCTGGCGGACAATCTCGCGAAGTCTTAAACGCGAGTTTTTCGCCTATTTTTTGTTTTCCGTTCCGCTACAGCACGTATTGCCTCCATAATTTGATGAGGTTTTCTACATATCTCACCCCTTTAATATATTTCCCCTTTTTCTCCGTTCATTTTACTTATCCTCTTTTCCTAAAGGCAGTGCTCACGATAAATTTCACTTCCGATATTTCTCACGGTTTACGGAAGGTCTGGTGGCCTACAAAGCAAGCCATGCTTGAAAAGGACGCGAAAGACGCGTTTTTGAGCCAAAATGGGCCTTCCCTTGCTTACGTTGATTTTTGGGCGTGGAGGAATTCACCGGTACGGAGGATGATACTTATCAGTGCAATCAAGAGATCAGCTCACCTAACAGCACTTCCTTGACTTGATCATTCCTGTAATCTGAGTCTTCATTTGTTCACATTGAGGGGGCGGAAATGGGACACTGGGCGGTTCTGGGACTCCAAAACGCTAGTTTGCAGCCGTTATTTTGCCAGTCCTGCCTCGTTTTCTACCGTTCTTTCTACACTGGGAGCCTTGGATACTTCTCGCCTATCATTTCGCTGTGAAAGGTCACCGAGGATGATCATCGTGAACGCTGCCTTTAATGGGACGATTTCGCTCTTCGATATCTCGCTCGCGGATTTCCCTTTATAATTCTATTTCCAAACAAATATTTTGAACTCTTATGAGCATTCAAATCAAATTGAAATTTAGTGAATGCTTTACTCATATAAAAGTAGGAAAAACTAATTCTATTATGTAAACAAATTTTTCATCGAACCTATAACTGGGACTGAGCAGAGTAAACTTTTCCAAGTTTAGTTCAAATCCTTTTTCTTCTAAAACGCTCTCGGATCCCCGTAATTGATATGAGGAAAACGCAAAGGTAATAAGGAAAACTCCATTTAGAGCAGTCTAGCAGCGCCTTGAAGTTAATTTCCGAATTATACGACACAATCAGGTACTTGCAGACATGTATGGTTCGTTCGGAATGGTCATTTTGTCCAATTTTCTCTTCTCATTTGGGATGCACTAGATATAGCTGCAGGATTTCTCTGTTTTTACAAAATATTGTGCAGTAGCAGATTTTCTGTTTTGTATCGTCATCAAAAAATGTTCGGTGAAAGATAATAATGGGCGTTGCAGTGCCCGTAGCCCGCATACCCGTAGTATATTATACCACGGTTGCCTGTCGTGTTGTCAATCACACAATTGAGGTATAAGTTAATATACCTCGGAGTATATCTACCCCGGGGTATAATTATACTCGGGATATAATTGATGAATCTGGCCTCTGGGGTGGAATTCACGAACACCTAACCACCGCTAACCAACGCTTCTGGCTGAGATAGCCACGGTTACTGCCGCCAAACTGCTTCACGAATGTGGCTTCCACAAACCATGGCTACGATAACCACAACCAGCCAAACCACGCTTGAGGACGTGGTTTAGTACTACCGAACCGTGGCTAGCGTAGCAGACGTCTCGAAAAACATAATCTGCAATCACGGAATAAACACTCTAAACTTTTAGAGCGTTCGAGAAGTGAGCGAAAACGGTATTTTTCTTCAATATGGTCACGCATACCCCGTGACCTCATACTACTGTGCTCCTCAGGGCCAAATTTCGGTCAGCAATTGCGTCTCGACACGCTTTGCGGCCGCACGCGCTCGAGTCAGTCGAGTTTACAGCGCCAAAGCCGACTCGATATGGCTTTTTTATATAGTTTTCTACGATTTGTTATGTTTCTAGTTTCTAAAACCCACTTAGAGTCAACAGATCGGCGGCTGCGGCGCTGGAAACTCTTTGGACTCGAAAGCGCGCGGCCGCAGTGCGTGACAAGACGCAACTGCGGACTGGAATTTGACCGAGATAGGCACAGTAACTCCCATTTGTTCTTATAACCTATACCGGCTCCCCCTAGTTTTCTAGTAATTTCACAAGTTTCTCATATGATTCGGAACAATAATACATAATGGGGATAGAAGAAAATCTTGCATACAGGGCGAAATTCCGCCCAATACACTGACTATTACAAGTTCCATCGTGGGTTCAAAACTTTCTCTAAGGGGATTGAACCAATGGGTGGGCAATATTCCTGGATGGTGCAATTTTCTCTCCGAATCCTTATACATAAACGAACCCACAACTCCACTTGAGTGGGGCGATTTTGATTTGTATTGCAAGTTCGTAATCCTTCAATCATCTGCTTCTATGGAGGAATGACTGCAGTTTTTTTCAGCACATTTTCCATAATTGTTTCATAGCCTACAATTGACCTCGAGAGGCGCGCCGCTCACAATACCTCTCCTCCTTTCATCTCACTTGTTGTATTTTATTTTTTCACCACGTGTAATTTTTTGTTATTCGTTCTCCCCTTATGTCAACCTTTGAATAATATAGAATTTTCCTTTTGACCTTATATTCTATATCTTCTATAGGTATGTACACGTACCATCAATTGCATCGTTTAAAAAAATAAAAAAAAGAACTTACAAAACTCGTTCGTAGAAAAAAAGGTGCTAGGTTAGTTAAGTGGCAACAACAGAAACTATAAAAAATCGAAAAATAGAGAAAAAAACGAAATTTGAAGAGAATTTAAAGAAATCCTCTCCAATTTTCAGGAAATTAACGCATTTTGAAACGAAAAAAGACATTCGCTAGCACATCATACGTACCTACAATAATTATAACAGTAGAACTTCGGTGGGAACACTCAACAACAAGAGAGAATATAATGAAATCCAGAAAATTACCTGATCAGCTGATTCGAGACGAGGCATCAACTACATCAAAAAACTAGAGGTGAAAAAAATAAACCTACCATCACTACATCGCGCTCGTTGTTGACCATCGAGCTCCACATTTATATTCACTCACGTCAGCTTCAGATTCACAGAAAAATTGAAACAAACTAAAAACAACTTCAAAAATCGATGGAATAAAGCGTAGATACATGTAAATACCTACATAAAAGACAGATTGCAATATCACATAAAAATGCTTTATCCTGAAAAAAAAAACTGACGTGAGTGGAGACGAATGAATTTAAAAACGGGTGAGCAACGTCTCAAAAAAGGACGTTCGAAAGTTTATTGCGAATGCAGGCCTCTAGGAATCGATAGGTTCCTCTATTTACGCGACACGGTAGAGCCACCGCGTCTGAAATTGCGCCTACCTATTAGGCGTCGCAGCCAGCTCAGATACTCGAGGGGGCGAGCTCCACTTCCACCAGGACGCCAGCCTTCCTTCCATGACAAGGCTGGCGTGCCAGTGGAACGAGGCTGGCGCCCCCATCGTCTCTTCGCGGCGGGACCGTCCTGCCCCGGTTCTTACCCGCAGTGGTTACGCGGGTCATCCCAATGCTAATATTTTTGGTACCCTAGGCGCTATTCATACTACTCAACGCGAGCGCGGCACGCGCGTGCCGCTCTGGCGTGGCGTTAGAGTATGAATACTTTTCAAGCGTGTGACGCGCGTGCCGCGCTTGCGGAGACTATGAATACTCCAGCGGTGACGCCTAGGCGGAGCGGAAAAAAGCGGGCCTAACTTTTCCAAACAACCAATTTCTGTAAATGCTTGCACCACCACGATAGCAGAGGAGAGCAATGGAATTAATTATAAAGAAACGAGATGAAATTGATGATGATTTAGTGGTGAAAACGGGTAAAAAACTATTAAGGCCATCGCCGCCATGGCGGAGCGGGCGTCACGCGCGTGCCGCGCGGGCGAGGCGTTAGGCCATTCATACTCAAACGCCACGCCAGCGCGGCACGCGCGTACCGCGCTGGCGTTGAGTAGTATGAATAGCGCCCTAGGATTTGCTCCGTTTTCGTCGCTTCCTCGCCATTCAGGACAATTTCCTCCCTAATTAGACTAGTAAAGCACTTGAAAACTATGAAAATTTGTTTAAGCTTCAGTAATTGTAACAATCGTCATTTCACTATACATGAATGATCAGAGACGTGAATACAAAGTTGTGAGGCGACTTACACGTTTTCGTTTTAATTTCTTTTAAAGGCAGTGTTCACGATAATCTGCAATTTTGAGATTATTCGCTATATTGATTAAGCGGCCCGCTGGTAGAATTAAAATGACGTTGAAACTGAGAAAAACGCACCAGAAGTGCTCGAAATCCTTAAGTATCAGCCCGCCTTTTAAGTATCACAGGAAGTGTTTGTTGCGACAATGAAATGTTTTGTGGACCCGTCTTTTGCAAATCTCTACTACCTATTGCTCCGTTCTTTCCTTAGGGCCCTAACTAATCCTGTTTTGCCTGAAATATTCTTCCATTTCTGATTAGCTCCATTTTTTACCGGTGTTAACCACAGTGAACATGTTCATCCCGCCGGACAACTAGTCCATGCTTTGAAATAATGTCACTGAAATACGACGTTTTAATGCGTTCATCGCCGTTTCTTCGTAATTTTGGTAATACTTGGAGGGCAACGCATTGTTTCATGTGAAAAACTCGGGGACGAAAATCATCGTGAACACTGCCTTTAAGGTACTTTTTGTTGAACCAATTTCAGTTTGCATTAAAAAATCTTCAAAAGCAACGGGAAAAAAATCTGTGAACGCCAACCTGCGTGATAAAGTGAATACACTAGAACTGGAACTACTGAGGTCTAGATACCCGTACGAAAGATAATCAACAGGGTAGCAAATTCACAAAACAGGAAAATAATGTCAACAACAAATCAACAATAGTTAGCAGAATTAGTGATAAGGCAAATATTCAGCTTGACTCCTCGTTCGTGTCGTTCATCTTGCTCTTTTGAACTTTCGGAAAACTTTAATGTTGACAGTTTTACACTTAGCTGGCTGCTCAACTGTTTTCAGCACACGAAAACCTACCTTTTAAACAGTCCAGTTGTGTACTGCTGTAACGATGTCGCACCCGCTATCGCTCAAGTGGCGCCTGAAAATCAGTCTTAGGCAACCGGCTAAATGCCGTGGAAAAGCGCTAAAAATTACCTGTCGATGGACTGGCACTTTTTCCCCGAATTCTCAGGAGGTACTGCGGGTCGTTCTTAGGGTCTTTCTCACCATGACGCAAATCAACCAAACCGACCTAATTTCGTTTGCTATGGAATGAGTTTCCATAGCAAACGAAATTAAGAGGAACCATGCTAGTGAGCACTAACTCACCATATTACAGTTGTGGTCATTGTATATCTCGGCGCTGCGAGAAAATTGCGATGAGAAAGCAAATGAACTCCTGTAATGAAATGTTAGAAGCCTAAGGTAAACGGACGCCACCGATCAAACGAAAAGCCATAGGGAACAACTTCTTAAATGACTTTTCTATCTCTAGATGGAGGGAATTTCTGATGAATTACGTCCAAACCTTAACCCGGGGCTCCTTAAAGAGATAAATCTTCGCGGACAAACCAGAAACCAAAAAGAGATCTCATAATTCTGTTCCACGCCATGAAATCTCCCTAAATGGATGAATTGTATGATTGAAAGAAGGGGATAAAAACAGACTCAGCAATAGAAGGATCGAACACAAAAGAACCAGAATGCTGAAATGCAGCGCGGATTATGAAAACTTGAAGTGAGATTTTGCGCTCCACGGCAGAAAAACTGCCCCAAGAACAATGCACGCGTCGCGGCGCTGAGGGCTGGCTCAACGGTGGTCGGAGCGTCGTCCCCCTCAAGTCACCACCCACAATTACGGTTCAAGGCTGGCCCCCTTAAGCAAAAATGAACGAGGCTTGCCCCTCTCGAGTGTCTGAGAGCGAACCACGCCACTGGAAGGCATGAGAATCAGTGGTTTCGCTGGCTACTAGCTTGCCTAGCCATGTGGTTGGGTGACCAAAAACGTAGCCATGGCTATGGTTTACGTTCGTGAATTCCTCCAGCAGCGAATGCCGTTTTAAAACAGAAATCGAACCACTTGATGTACTTCCAGTGAAGTTTTTACACCTACTTTTGTAGCTGCTACGAAGCTGTCTGAACCGAATTAAGCCGGTTAACTCAGTTGGGCGCTAAGGTAAGGGTTCAGCTATCAAGCAAGTTTCAGGGTTTTCAGAAAAACTGTTTCGAATTCGGCTCAAACGCTGTTTCGGGAGCTGTCCGGGGTCCTTAACACGAAATGTAGGTCCAGTTGTCAATTTCCAGAGAGCTTCGACAGGTTAGGCACAAAGACTCTCGCCGGGAAAGATTTTCGGGGCAACATTCAACTTTTGATGATTCAAAAAACGCAATGATAGTTTTGCCTGGGAACTTCCCTGCAAAGGTTATTTGGAGTTCGTCAACTCGAATCTGAGGTCCGTTTAGCGATTTTCGATATAATACGTAAGATACGGTGGGTTTACAGTAGTTTCACAAATGTCTCGGATTTAACTGAAAACTTCTATATGGGGGGGGGGAGTGAGGTGCTGAGCACGAATTTCAGGTTTAATTACCGATATTGGAAATACCGAGGTAGGTTACGCTAGTTAAGTAGCAACCGTAACCTACAGTATGCCTCAGGATATCGAGAAACAGACGCCAGATTTCTGTTCAGGACCCCGAATCACCCGCAGGAAAATTTTATTGAGCCAAATCGGAAATATTTTTCTGAGCACCCAAAAAGTTGCGTAATGGTACGCGCCCTTACCTTCCCGCCCAACTGAAGAACCCAGCCATATATCTGTTCGAAGATAATATTCTTTACGTAGGTCAACTCGAAATGGTTGCTCAGGGTTTCAAAGGCATCGTGCGCGATGAAACCAAATTTCTGTTTTTGTGTTATATCTTTCAAGCGGGCCTTGATAAGGTCATTCGCGAAGTCTGCAGTCTTAAATTTCAACCGAAATGGAGTTTTTCCAGTTGAAAACGTATTTCCTGGTTCGGGGGTTGGACTTTGCGTCGATCATCTGCTACGTCCGTTCACCAAGTAAGAAACGAGAGTAATTGATCAACAAGTGATCTAGTACAGATGCGTGGAAGTCGATGAAATATATCGAATGATTACGTCATGAATGCATTTTCTGCATATTTCGGTCAACCTTTTCTCCCTTGAAAATCAGCTGAAAGAAAGACGAACGGAATTTGATCTGGAGATCATTGGTCGACACAGCTATTCGTAGCGATCGTCTCTTCCTCTCTCATGCGTCGATTGGTTGAATGGGTTTAAAAACAAAGAAAAAGGGGTCCGGAAAGCAGTTTCCAGTAACTTTTTTCGCCGTTCTTTCAACGTGGCTGTTGTGTAGGGTATTAGAGCTTTCATTATATATTGAAAACTCAGAAACGAAATTCATCGCGAACGATGCCTTTAAATGAGGCACCCCCATTAAGAGATGTTTCTGAATATCAAAAAAAAAATAGATCTGCTTAAATGCAAGAAAAAGTGCTTCGGTGGGTATCGAAGACCCAGACTAGTGGGTAAGAGGCAGGACGCTTGCCTCTGCGCCGCTGGGCTACCAGTAGTTTGAATGGTCAAAAGGTGTGATGAAGCTGCTGCGCCGACTAACCCGGTATCTGGAGGCCTACAGCATGAACCAAAATGTTTCTAAAGACTCCATCACGAGTCACACAACTGCTATGAGTTTTACTCTGAGAGGAGTTTGCGAACAGAGGCCGGGTTCATCAATTATGCCCCGAGTATAATTATACCCCGGAATAAATATACTCCAAGGTATATTACCCTATACCCCCATCGCGTGATTCAGAACGTGATGACCAGCCATTGTATATTATACTACGGGTATGCGGTTGTGTGCCCAGATGCGGTGTCTTTAGCCCTGATTGTCTTTAGCCGAACGTTCTTCGATGGCGAGACAAAAAAAAATCCACTACCGTACAGAGAAAATCTGCAACCGTACAAGATTTCAAGAACAGAGGAATGCTGCAAATATATGTAGTGCACTGTTATTATCCAATGTCTAAAGGAGAGTAAAATTTGATATAATCTGTTTATCTTTAATTGCACAAAAAACGGCCCGCCAATAGTCCTCTAATGGGCCGGCTAGTACCTTAGTTTACGTCCACGACGCGTTCTCGGCAGACCCGGGTGTGCACCGGGGTGTGCTGAACGATCGATTCATCAATGCCGTCACTCGGCCACCCACCCTGTCACTGTGCACACCCGGGTCTGCCGAGAACGCGTCGAGGACGTAAACTACGGTACTAGCCGGCCCATTGGAGGACTATTGGCGGACCGTTTTTTGCGCAATTAAAGATAAACAGAGTATAGAAAGGAACATTGGATATCGCCTTTTTGTGCTGATCAAGGATGTTATGTGAAATTTTCCGGAAGTTCTCGACACATCCTTACCTATCCACAGAGTTTTGTAAAAGATTGCTCCTCCCAGCTCCAATCTTGGTTTTTACTGAAAGGGTGGAGCATATCCTTATTGTCTACGATGTTCCCAACGAGAGAATAGGTCTTCAAAGCAACATTTTTATCAAGCTACGTTCACCTAGAATCCTTGGCGCACGGTTCCTCATAAGCCGCGCACTTGGCTACTCAGAAAACCAATGTGTGTCGAATATGCATTCAACTCGAGTGACCACACCCATCGAAAGGCGCTATCACAGGGGCACTTGCTCCAAACAGCAGCACGTGCTGCAAAATTACATAGCAGGAGCATGTGCCATAAAATTCAATCGCAGGAGTACGTGCTGCAAGGTATTGCAGCGTTATCGTAGTAGCACACACCAACACGCGACGCGGCCAGCTCGCCGAGCACCATCTGGGGCCGTCAACGGTTGGACGAGGCCTCCAGCGGTCGGGCGGGTAAAGTACCGCAAACTTGGGTAATTAAACCGGCGAAGCTGCCGACCTCTTAGCTCCTTCTCAGGAGTGCATCGTATACTTTCCTTTTTTGGATAATTGTTTTGTCATCGAGTTGAATGTGTATCATGTGCGCATTGGATGGCTTATTTGTTGATGCACGTGCTGTAATCTGAAACACAATGAGAGCACGTGCTTCCCTAGCAGCACGTTCCTTGACTGTGCTCGAAACCACCTTGTCTTTCAGTTGAATGCATATTCGACACGCATCGAATGCGGTGATCGTCTGAGTAAGAGCTCGGATGGAATACTAAAGAACGTGGGAAGCGTTTCCAATATTGGGAATAGCTACATAGCACATTAAAAAACCATGTGATTCGTTGCCTGAAATTATGCACTCCTACTGTTTTCGTGGTCTTCTTATAGGATTAGTGGCATTAATAACTTGGTTTTTCAAACCGATCCTCCATATACTTCCACATAATTGTTGTTCCTTTTATGTGCCTAGTTTTTCCGATTTTTATATGTGCAAAATATTTAATGAATTTGAATTAAACGCTCATAAGATTTCGAAATCATTGTTGTGATATAGGAAACAAAAGTGGGAAACCGCTAGCAAGAACCTATGCTGATCATCAAAAAGCAAAATCGTCACATTAAAAGAAGTGTAGATTTGCAAGAATAAACGGATAAACGGAGAAAAATATAGTAGAAGAGCTGAGATATCGAAACAACGTCATAAATATTATAAATACAGGGACAAAAAAAGCTGTAGTGGAATGGGACACAGAAAAACAAGCAAAAAACCCATTTTAAGGCTTAGCGAAAATTGCCAGTCAGCTGATTTGGTCGAATGGCGCGTGCAATTAACCATGGGCCCCATTTTCGTGGAGTATACTCGCCAGGGTATACCGTATACCCCAGCTCCACAGTGGGGTATAATATACTCCAATTTATACCCCGAATCGGCAGAGTGTAATTTCTGAAAAATCACATTTTGTCGGGGTATGAGGGCGATTATACCCCGATGCGTCCGTATACCCGGGGTATAATCGTTGATGAATCCGGCCTCAGTTGTCAATCCCTAGTTAGTTCATAGTTTCCGCGTGGAGCGACGCGAAATCGATGTATGTCGTGCGTTGAAGGACTGACGGTAGCAGGCTTTAGACCGTTGCGGCCGTCTCGAAACTGACCGTGCACCCTCCTGGAGTGGCCAGTGGAGCGAATATAGCCTCTGACTCCCTAGCCACATCGGCTACGGCAACGAATGCCTACCAGTGCATGGACATCGGCTGCCTGTGTGTCTTCTTTGGGGGTAGGTAATGACATTTTGAAAATGTTCTATTATGGAAGAGCAGAATTCTATAGACCCAAGATTAAGGTACTGGCGGTGCCAGCTGTGTTCTGCGAAACGGTCAACGTCTCACAAAAGCCGTTCGAAAAGAGTACCGAGCGATGACGGACGCCGAACGTCAACGGTGAGCATTTCGTCAGCAAATACGGAATTTGTAATCCTGACTTGGGGTTACAGATATCATAACGCCATGTGGACTATCAAAAATAATGGTGACTATGACAAGCTCTCGCGAATACACACATCCTTCCAGACCTCACCTGGAGCGCATTCGGGACCGGGTCTCCTGCCATGGCATCGCGAATTCATAAAGAGGTACAAGCACGGGTTCAGAAAATCTACCAAATTCTTGCAAGCATTCTAGGCTAGAGATTGCACTTCGCCGTGTCGACCCGTCGGTGTCGGTGCCCTACTGGGATACAACAATGGACTCTATAATACCGAAGCCGGCAGACTCATGCTTCTTCTCTAATGAGCTCATGGGGAGAGGGAGCCCTGATGGTTCCGTACGGACGGGAGCCTTTAGGGGATGGCTCATAGTTGATGTGAGTCGTTGGCGACAATCAGCGACAGCAGGCGTGAGAACCTCCCTCTAAACTTATAGGGATCGCGCGTATTCAGACGCAACGTGGGCGCTACAGGAAGACTATTTCTGCAGTCGGACATTGACAGTATCATGGCAAACAGTGACTATCAACAAGTACTTGCTCATACCGCTCCAAGTCTGGTAAGACTATGCCTGTACCTTCTGTTGAAATTCCTACAGATCGTTCTTTTAGGGATGTCCCAATCCGGCCGGATGGACAGCCTTCGAGTATGCTCACGGGAATACACATATTTTCGTAGGAGGTGAAATATCCCCAGATCAGAGTGACAGCCAGGGTCCAGCATCCCGTTGGCTTGGGCTGCAAAATGCCTACGACCCCCCTTGGTGTTGAGCACGCTCCCAAACATTTCGGAAATCGCAACGATCCCCCCTTAAGGAGGCGCAAGTTGTTATTTGAACACTAAAACATGGAGTGTTACATGCCTTGGATCCAGGAGCAACCAACCCGTTGGACAAAATGCGTTTGCTGTTGCGACCACACTGCATTCGCGGCAGAGCTTTGAGACCCTTTCCCTAACAACGACCACGCTGGATTGAAGGTAGGCCCGCCCACTTTGCCAAAGACTTAAATGCTCGTCAAAATTGCAGACCTCCAAATAGCAAAAAATAGTTCTTAAGGGTCTTCTAGTGCCATTTAGATTGCCCTGATGGGCCGCAGCTCAGCGGTTAGGTAAAATAGACCGAAATAGGAGCCGGAAAAAGCTTAATCGCTCCTGTATAAGAACAATTAGCGAAAATTGCCCGATGGGAAAAGGGTGATGAATTCCGTTTTTTCCTAATGACTTTTTCAACTTCGGTTTTCACTTTCAGAAGGCGACAGTCGGGCAGAGGGTGCATTTAGATTTTTTTGTTGTTTTCTTTCTCACCATGTTTTCACTTCACAACATAGAGAAGTGGAAAATCTCGATTTTTTTCCGAAAAACACCAGCAAATGTAGTTTTGGATCACTATTCGGTAGATACAACTTGTCTTCTTAATACAACTTTTTCAGCTGACAATCTTTTCCACTTCTCCCTCTACAGCTAACCACTCTCCTTTTTTTTAACTTTTTTAACTTCTATGTAGTTCTGTTTCACCGAACCGCTGAGCTGCGACCCAATAGGCCTCTTTGATTCCTCCATCGCAATGCGAGCCGACTAAATGAAAACCCTGGGCATGGATCTGGTTGCGTCGCGCTATCAGGTCGCAGGCCCTTCAGACATGATCGCGGGGAAGGTCGTTCAATCGCGCGATTTGGCGACTGGCATTGCCAGATCGCGTAAGGCCTCTTTCAGAGTTCGATCGCCGAGAGAGACGATGTGGTGATAAACATTAGCATCGATCGAGATCGCGTCGCACGTCGATCTGTAATCAACTCATGTAATCGCGGCGATCAGCGAGCGCACTCTGAAAGAGGCCTAGCCGTGACCGGTCGCGGCGACCGCATTATGTGGCATCGTTAAAATTCCTCTATATTCCCCGTAGCTTGATTTTTTTAAAAGCTCTGCTCTTTCAGGTAGCTCACCTTAAAGGCAGTATTCACGATAGAAATCGTTTTTCTGTTTTTCCGCCTCTCATCTTTAAAACGGTCCCATGCTGATACCAATGATGTCTCTGGAATCGTACAAGTCCTTCTGGGAACGGAGTCAAAGATCCCTCAAAAATTGAGCTAGGGATGCAAGGTGGACGAGTTGTCCGAGGCTTGTATTTTCCGTCTTTTGCAGCCAATGTATGCGAGCTGCTGGACCCTGGTGACAGTTGGCGCTGTTTGCGTGACGGAAAACAGTCATACGTCGAAGGCTAGTACTCTAGTGAGATGATCAGACAGCTAGAGTCGTATGGAGCCCACAGGATATTGACCGCTGCGCAGGCCGCGCCATCTGACATTACCTGATGAATTCTCTTGGAAGTCTTCTGCTCAAAATGATTTCGAAGGTGATATGTATCAGACGGTCATGTCCACGTATGACCCGCTATTCTGGAATTATCACACATTTCTCGACTTGGTATGGGAGAATTGGAGACTGAGATGGCAGGTGGGTTGAGGGAAAGTGTGTGTCGCACTGACTGTCAGCCGTGTTTCTCCTGCGCAGAGTCGTGCCCAACGAGAGACGCAGTATCCTCCGGACAATCCCTTATGCTCCAGTGAGGCGCACTATGGCAGTAACACCATGCAACCATTCTTCCCCATGGTGAACACTGACGGGCTGTCCAATAAGTACACGGGTGAATCAGATTGGTTTTCATATCGCGTTGACACGTTGATGGTTCATTCTCCTGCAGATAATCTCTACTCTTATGCTCCCCGTCCAACATGTTCGGCTAGGAATCCGTCAGGATGTGGGTCAAGGTGCGTTCACTCTGTTTCATTTACAATTGTGACTTCAGACTTTCTTCAGATTCCTCTTCTGCGATTTTTCGCATGGCTCGCCAAAGTGCGCGTCGAAAATAGTCGTTGGCGGGAACTGCGGTGGATATATCGCGAGTAGGTTGCATATGAGAAATAAAAATTTGATTACATATTTGATAGTTCTATTTTCAGACGAGGATCGTTGCTATTTGGGTCGATGCTCCGGTAATATTTGTGTAGACGTGCCGGTAAGTTACAGGAGTTATGATGATCTGCCCTGAGGCGTCGTTTATAGTTCTGCCACAGAGCGGGGCGTCGAAATAAATCGTCGAAATACGGCGCACGGATCGCGACGTATTAACCAGTGAAGTTTTGAAATGTGTTTTCGCATCAAGAATATATCCACTGATAATCGTAAGATTTGGCGTAGCCCGTGCTCTAAATGCCTACCAACGAAGGTGGTCTTGGCCGGGCCACGCAAACTCGGTGCATGTGCTGTGCTTCTGAGGGCCAAATTCCTGCCCGCAATTGCGTCCCGACACGCTTTGCGGCCGGGTGCTTTCGAGTCGGAAGAGTTTCCAGCGCCGCAGCCGCCGATCTGTTGACTCTAGTTGGGTCTTGGAAACGGGAAACCGAACTAAATCAGAGAAAACTGTATGAAAAAAGTCACATCGAGTCGGCTTCGGCGCTGGAAACTCGACTGACTCGAGCGCGTGCGGCCGCAAAGCGGGTCGTGACGCAATTGGGGGGTGGTGGCCATCGTGTATCAACACCCCCGAGGAGGCGGGAGAAACGGGGGAGGAGCGAGGTTCCTGACTGGAAGCAGTACGGGCTAGCCCCGTGTTGCGCCCCATCAGGAACCTCACTCCTTCCCCGTTTCTAACGCCTCCTCAGGGGTGTCGATACACGATTGCCACCACCCGCAATTGGGGACCGGAATTAGGCCCAGAGAAGCACAGTATCTTATAACAAATGAGCTGACTTTCCGCCAGCGCACGACAAGGAACGCAAAGTATCAGTACAATCCAAGCTGAAGATTTTTTGGTTGCAACTACATATTCATTATTTGTGCCATTATCCATATTGTAATAAAGCGAAGAACCTTCGAAAAATGAATCTTGAGAAGAAATTACCAGAAAATGTCTAATCTGCGTCTGATACCAACAAGAGTGTCAGCCTTCATGCCTTCACATCACATGCCTATGTCGTCGTGCTCTTTTGAAGGCAGTGTCCACGATAAAAACCATGTCTGATTTTTTGGTGGAGATCGGCAGCTGCGGGGCCTAGCGCAACCCTAACGTTGAGAAAACTAAGAAAAATGAGCTCGGAACGGTCCCCCACGGCCCCAAAGTTGGACACCCGTCAGCTCGTCACACCCCAGATGCACTTTCCAAGCCCACCGACATGAACAAATGAATGCTCGAGATTGTGAGATGAGCGATGGTTTCCGATCAATAGCCCCATTCTTGCCTTTATTCCCAACTTCTCTCTTTGCTCAGGTCAGCTCGCACACATCGGCTGCAAAAGACGGAAGTTACAAGCTTCGGACAACTCGTCCACCATGCTTCCCTAGCTCAACTTTTGAGGGACCATAACTCCGTTCCTAGAAGGTCTTGCAAGATTCCAAACACATCATTGGAAACAGCATGGGACCGTCTTCAAGATAGGTGGAAAAGCAGAGAAACGATTCTTAACGTAAACACCGCCTTTAAGTGGACATCAGCCCTGCAATACGTTGATCCTAGTTCCGCAATCGGTGCAGGCTCTACGGTGTGGAGTTATCCTGCTCGCACTTCCTCCACTACTGTCATCGCCTGACGGTCGAGAGGGGGACCTGGTCAAGATCCCTCCCTTTCTGCACTAGCATCCGGTCGGCTCCCACTGTGCAAGGTCTATTCCCTGACGCTTAGGCGGACTGCGTTTTTTTATAGTAATTTAAAGGGGTGACATTGGTGTTCTTTTATGTTGCAATATTACGCCGTGCAGTCGGTTTCTACTTTGGTCGGTGGCATACGTTTTGTTCTATATGTACCGCGCTATGGCTGTGGTTGTTGGTTAGACCTATCCTGGTGTTGACTCTGGTCTGTGGGTAAGGGCGTGTAAGCGGCGTAGTGTGCGTCCATAGGCTGTAGGGCCTAACACACATAAAAGGTGTCTGAGTGAGAATGGCGGCCCATGCGGCCGGCGTGCGTTGCAGGCGGCCGTCGCACGTATCGCTTTTGGACGAGTGTTCAAACGGCTACCACCCCTCCCTCCCTTGGCTGCAGAGCCGATTGATCGACGCAGTGTGTTTGCTGATAGCAGATGCCGACCCCGCTCGTAGCCAATGGCTGTAGGGGAAGGCTCGTTTCGTATGCTCGTCCAAGAGCGGCACATGCGTTGGCCGCCTACAGCGCCAGCCGGCCGCATGGGCCGCCATTCTCATTCGGACACACTTTATAGTACGCATAATGCCCGGTTTATGCGTGGCAGGCTTAAAGGCAGTGGTCGCGCTCATTAATGCTAGTCTTCTTTTCCTCTCTAAACCCTTTTCCGGGTATAGAGTAGTAGAACCTACGAGAAAAAACCGCGAAAAAATAGCTGATCTAGGCCAAATTCGAAGCCTGAACTTTCCTGTCTTTTGATGGTGGAAGAGTCCACCCCACATCATCGGCATCGATGATCTCTAATATCGAGATGAAAAAAATTGAATTTCAATCAATGAACCTTCGGATTTATGTACAAATCTATTCGAAAACATTGACTGAAGTGCTTGCTTCCAATGTTCGACTGTTTTGTTAGGTAAATTTGTATTTATTTGTTCCTCTGAGTGTCGATGATATTCGACTGCTTGGCATGAGACTGTGATCTTTCTGTGCACGTGTGCACGAACTGGGAGTTTAGGGTCTTGATAACTCTAATTCTAGCCCGTTTTTCACCGCGCTACCTTCATAGTTTTTGAGCTAATTTCGATCTAAGCTGATTTTTGTAGTTTTTTCGACAACGTTTTTCATAGTGAGCAGCGAGGGGCGAGTAGTAAGTCATCTGGTGTATTAATCGTTGGGCTAGTGGCTACTCACATTCCTTGACAACCGATGCTGCAAGGACGGAAACACAGATTGTGGGGTGTAGTGTAGCAGGGAATGCGATCAGGAGCTTCCTCAAACCAGTTCCAGTAAGAGGCTTACTATTTCTGAGCTGATTCAGATGCCTTTAGACCTCCGCGCCAACAACGCAACCTCCAATAGTCACAACTGCACCTGCTGGTCCAGCTCAGGAGGTCGGTGTACGCTTCCTTTGAATCAAGGTCCCCGAACAGTACATAGTTGTCAACTGTAGACGTGCTTCAACGAGCAGCAGTGCTGTGCTCCGTGGGCCTATAGCGGGCAGTGTCGTGCCAACCCTACCTACATGAACCAATGGTGTAAGGCGAGTTGTGGTGTATGTCAGCCAACTACATATGATATAAGAATAGGTGAGTAGACGTTCACTCAACAGTATGATTCGTCGGTGCAATCGGCAACATTCAGAATGCTCCAACAGACACCCAATGTGCAGCTCATGGGCGTATAGCGGCGAGTGTACAAATAACCCGTCATGGATGGCTGAAAACTGTAGGCAAGCTTGCTCAAGATGTGGAACTAGCAGGCAGCAAGCTTGTAAAACTGCTTCTGGTGAAAATTTCTTAGGGCCCTGTATGGAATTGGGAATCGTAAAGATGAAATTTCAGGAGCTCCTGCGTCCACGACACCGCCTCGAACATCATCAGGTGAGACGGAAGAACGAAAAAAGTGACATTTATTCTCGAAAAAAATAAGAAAAACAAGCCTATGCAAAAGAATAATTAATGTAGGCCTTAAAAGTCACCACTATTCAGGCGGCACCTGCCTCAATCAGCACTACTGCTGCATTGCCTGGGCAAGTCGAGGTTACTGCTCGAGCTCCTCGTCGTCCGCCTATATGTCACAGTACTGCCAGCCCTCCTGCAATTTGTGCCGTGGATCAACACCCAATGCATATTGGAATTCACAGGGTACAGCTTTATTCATACACGGGCGGAGTCACATCGTCAGCTACATACATATCTTATAGTCTGTCAGGACTTCAGCTCTCAATGTGGAGCGTGGAGTAGATTGGGATACTGCAACTCCAACTCTGTTTTTATGTGGGAGAACTGTAAGCGAAGCTGTGGGTAGGTTTTTTTCTTAATTTGATCGTTCTCTCTCAAAATACTGCACCGTTTCAGGCGATGCTCCTTGGTAAATCTGACCAACCGCCTCGCCACTTGCGGCTTCTCGCGTAGACTACTTCGAAACGGACAGCGGGTGTCGGATTTCACCGTGAATCCGTTTTCCTTGCCACTGAGGCGTCAGACGTCGCTTATGGCGCAGCCACCTGGCACAGTACAACAAATATCTCTGGCACCAGCGCCAGTTACAGCGCCATCTCGTCCGCTTCCATTGTCAAGAAATACTTGGCACAGAAGGTGAAAAAGATTTTGCGTGTTCACAGTTACATAAACCTGACTTTGCAAATTTTAGGACCCCACGTCAAGGTCCTTTGCGACCTTCAGGGGCGTACATTCTCCTGGCAGCCTGAGCAACTATGGAATGATAGAATCTACCACTTTTTCGTTCTAGTTAATTGAGTTTTCCAGATACGTACTCATCAATAAAGTATGGACCGCAGTTGTGTAAATGCTTACAGGAAGGCAACATATTCTGGGTGACAGTGTCTGTACATCATCATACTGCATTGCACGCACAAATTACGGGCACTGCGGTGGGGCGGAGAATTTTTTCAAATTCTTAAAACATAAACATTTTCAGAAAACCATTTGCATTATTCTCTTATCTGCATTACGGACTTACAAGAGAAGAGTCAAGAGCGTAAAACGCATCTGCGAGAACGAATCGTATCGTTATCACCTGTTGGGCATCTACAGTAAAACTGCGCACTAACCTAATCCTAGGTGCTGTATCCGAGAAGTTATAAGCTCAACGCGGTCGTTTCCTTTATCCACTGTACCATCCGAAGCGCGCAGTAACCCTTTGAAACTGTGGAAATGCATCTCATAATCGTGCTGTGCAGAATGGTCAGAAGAATTTCCCCTGGGCAAAGTTTAAGTGGAAGCATATTTCCCAAATTTTGGACAGAGTAGTACCGTCTTTCAGTTTTCACGATTGTTGGTAGAGCGTTTACCTTGATACCTTGACGATCCATTATCACTGCGCGTAGCCGCCGTGTGGACCACATCTCAACCAGCTCGACCGATCCGGAGCAAGGGACATCCAGTGACGGCGAGTTTCTGGAAGCCTTCGCTCGGTGCAGAATGTCTTGGCTCTGTCTGAAAATACAGAGTTCCATCGTGTGGAGAACGGCCTAGAGGCCGGAGGCAGTCACGGGGTAACCCGCCTTTTGTATCGAAGCTCCATCGGTCATCTATGCGGCGCAGCTCTTGTCCTGCCCATCGGCGTTTGGACCGGGCCACGAACAGGAGAGGATCCAATAACTGCGACTGCTTCCAAAGATCAGCACTGCGTAGGTCTTCAGCTGGCTGGGCACAACCGTTGGGCGTTTACTCACATCAATTAGGGGGTTCTGAAAGCGTTAGGACCCGATTAGAGTCCCGCTTCTGGAAGGCGCGGCAGCATGCAATGGAGGAGAATCGATCACGCAATCGATCTAAATTTTTCCAAGGGTGATTATCACGAATCTGAGGATTATTTTCCGATTTCCCAAACTTCCCGAATAAATTCGTTCACAGGTTCCCATTCGGAACGCCACGAAAGATGTGGCTCAAATTGTTTATCTGGAGTTATATGGAGCGCTAAACTTGAATCTTCTGTCCGTTTATCGATTTTTGACAGCTCACGGTGAATTAAGGTGGGTATACAGTAGTCCGGTCAAATTTTAAGATTAAACTCGAAATTTCTATGTGGAGGTTAATCGGGGTGCAGAACACAATATCGATGTCCGTTTGCCAAAATTTGGAATATTGAGTCAGTGTCTACGACAATTGTTGCTCCCGAGTTTCCCACTAAAAACAATGAATTGGGCGTAATATAATACTGAAATCACGTTGAAATGACGGAAAACGCCGTATTCTACTGAAATAATTCTCTGGCCTGGACTAGATTCCGGTAGGATGAACGAGTTCTCAGTGGTTGTGAAAAGCAAATAATGGGGTTAGTCGGACATGGATGAATATGTTGTTAAGAACAGTTCTATTAGGGTCCTAAAGATCGATCGATGCAACAGAGTGTAGGATTTCCAATTACGGGCTGACGAAAGACTCCACTGTCACAACAATTAGTTCCTCTGAGAATAAAGAGGAGGGATGAGAGCACTGCTTGTTACGTACTTCTGGCGCGTTTTCCCCGACTTTCAGCTTTAATCGGGGACCAAGTAATCGTTTTGGCTAATAATCCCGAAATTGAGGATCATCGTGAGCACTGCCATTAGGTTAGATTTTGCCCCCTCCTCCCAAATGGCATTGTACCCAGCGTAAGCAACAGTAAATCTCAAAGTTTTGACAAGCGCACCTTCAATTCGTTTTCGACACCAAATAACCCCCACACGCGAGTTTCGAGCCAAATGCAGAAAAATTCCCAGACCGCCTCAAAAACGCGTTATAAGTACCCTTACGTTTTCACGGAGCTTGATACAAACGCTTATAGCTTCTTGGAACCAGCAGACGCGTCTACCGCTCTGAATACTTTGCTTGTTGGTCTTTTGGTGTATAAGTTTAACGCACAGTCGACCCTCAGAATCGTTTTTCTGTTTTCCCGCCTATCTTGGAAAAAGGCCCATCTTGACTCCAGTGATGTCTCTGGAATCATAAAAGACCTTCTGGAAACGGAGTTATGGTCCCTCAAAAATTGAGCTGGGGAAGCATGGTGGACGAGTTGTCCGAAGCTCGTAACTTCCGTCATTTGCAGCAGATGTATACGAGCTGACCCCAGTAAAAAGAGAGGTTGAAAATCATTGGAGGAACAGGCATATTGACCAGAAACCATAGTTCATCTCAAGATCTCGAGTTTTCATATGTTCACGTCGGAGGGCGGGCATTGCGCTCTTGAGCTGGAAGTGGCAACTTCGGGCTCTTTTAGGGCTCTTCCTGGCTCGTTTTCATGCGTTCTTTTGACGTTAGCGTCACAGTGTGCCCCTCCACTATCCATTCCTAGTGAAAACTGAAACACATTTTCCATTGTGGACGCTGCCTTCAAAGAATAGAAACGTTTCCTTGTTAGACTCCCTTTAGGAGTGTCAACATCGCTTTTTCGCGACATAAATGATGACCCCGACCGGCCAGATAGGGATTGTATAGCTGCTCAACGCCGAAGAGAAATTTGTGTTCATCAATTGGTATATGTATGATGTGGTATGTTGATGATGTGGTCTATTTCGCTCATGACGCTGTGGGCAACATTTTATAAGGTGTGATGCAGTCAGAGGCTAGTGATCAACATCTAATCCTACATTGCTTCCACATAACAGCAGCCGTCCTCAAATCTTTATTACCTGTACATTTTTGACAATTTCATCAGTGCTGGTGATAAAAATTCCATCTGCAAAAGTCTTGAGTAGAGCTAACTTCTCCATACAGGGGTCTGTCTGTATCTCTGAACGGGTTCACAGATCACCATACAGCGTTCTTGTGTTTGACATTGTCCTTGGTATCGCGATACACTAGCCATTTAGCCAGCAATAAATTGTTTTAGTTTATGTGTTGTTTTGATCCAGGCTGCGAACGAAGAGCGAATAAACTGGTAAACCTGACCTGATTAGCTTCGATTCAAGACAATCACCTGACGGCGCATAGCTGCAGTTATCAACTTAAGCTAACGGAATTCCGATGTCAATTTCTCGCCTATCCTTGTCTTTTGAAGATTTTCTCCGACTGAAATATCATAGTACTTATCTCTAACTGTGAGAATTCGCTGTGCGAAGTTGTTTTAAACTGCATTTACAAAGTCATGTCGCAGGGATAGGGATGATTAGACAGCTCTTGAACTTTTCGAGAGAAGGTTTAGTTCATTTTCCGCTTTGGAACCCAAACCGAAAATCTACTCAGTTTCGGAATCTCTCAAGCTCCGGGCTAGAACTCTCGCCCAAAGCTAAGCGTTTTGCGATCAACTCAGCACCTTGTGTTAACAAAAACAAAGCATCGCAAGGTCCATATATTCGAGACACAAGAGGCTTAAATAGCGAATAAAGCCAAAGAAAAAACCTTCAAAACTATTGCTGACTACGACGCTAGGCGGCTGTAGGATGAAGAGCGAACAGACCTATTGTTAACGCGAAAACACGTTTTTGGTTGGCGGTTCATAACAGCCTCCTGCTTCCACTAAGACCAAACCTATAGCAAACCAAAAGACTACGAATCTGACCGCGGTTTGGTTGGTGTCGATCTCACAACAGCGAATGGTGGAGCTGTGGTGTCTATACAGATCGTCATCACTCGAGACAGCACATCTTCCCTAGAAGCTCATGGTACAACACTCCCGCCTACCGGTCTCATATTTTCATACCTCAGACAAGAGATACTATAGATCGGGTTCCGCGACTCCCACATCCGATTCCCGTTCCCGTTTATACGACAATCCGTGGCTGCAGAATCTCTGAATCGATACTTTTTCTGCAGTTCAGTTTAGAATTTTCCTTTCAGATTCCAAGCCGCCTAATTGTAATCAAAAAGCGGAATCCAAAATTGGATGATGCATTTGGTCGCTACTCATTGGCTGTTGCTTGTGGTCCTTGGGCTACAACTGAATGCAGTATATTCGCAAATTTGTTCTCAAGCACCAACCGTTGCCCTACAGGTGATTTGTAACCAAATCGCTGCATGGTCCAACAACGCAAAGGTGAGTCTCATTTTTTGTGATTTCTCAGAAGTGTCGTCATAATTTCGCCTCGCAGGGAACTTCAATAGGTCCATCAAGGCCTCATAGGGCCTAACTTGGATCCTAGAGAGAACAGCATCTAATGGAAAAAAGAGGAATGATTCCAGACCGTCGCTCCAGTGTCGAAATCTAGTGTGCAGTCTCCTGGTAATGCTGGTGGAGCTGGCATAGCATCCGCTTCACTAGTAGCTACATCTGCTACGGCAACCAACGCCTACCAGTGTATGGACATCGGCTGCCTCTGTGGTTTCTTTGGAGGTACATGGATCCCAAACACTTCCAAAAGTGAAGGTTACAAATGTAAAATAAATACCTGACCAGGTACTGGCGGAGCAAACTGCGTCCTGAGAAACGGTCGACGTCTTGCAAAGGTAGTTCGCAAAGAGTATCGAGTGATGACCGATGCCGAACGAGATCGGTGGGTAACTATTCTCGAAGAAGTGGTCACTTCCTCAGCAAGGTGTTACAGATACCATACCGCAATGTGGACGATCAAAAACAACGGTGACTACGACCAGTTATCGCGTATACATTCATCCTTCCAGACTTCTCCTGGAGCACATTCAGGACCGGCCTTCCCACCATGGCACCGCGAGTTTATAAAGAGGTGACAGTACTGATTTAAATAATCTACCACCTTCCTAAATGAATGAATAGATGAGTGAAAGAATGAACAACTGAATAAGTGAATGAATCGAAGTCATGGTTCGCGAAACTTCTAAAAGTTTCAAACTCAATCGAATGAATCGCCTCTCTACATCACAATCATCAAAAATTCCCGATTCTGAAGCCATAAAGGCCTAAAATGAGAAAAAAGGCGGCCGCTTCGCCAACTTTCGGTAGCCATCAGGCACCCAGCTCACCAGATAAGAATAGAAACTAGATGGAAAAACCTATCGCGAAGACAGATCTTGCACTGAATCGCGCCGGGCTGGAATAGTTGGCAGTTTCACTAGCAGTCGCCGAGCGACTAAGGTAGTTCACTCGTAATCGAATCGACCTGCTTGATTTTTTTGAAGGTAGTGGTCGCGATAGAAAAAATGTTGACCAAAAAAAGATTCAGAAAAAACCATTAAAAATTAGCTTGATCCGCAAACGGCCAAAAGACCACGAAGGATACTCGACAAGTAACGAACTATAAGGTATCAAGATCCTCAGTTGAAATTTCGAGCACACGCGCACAACTGCGCCCAAAAAAAATCGGAGTCTTATGTTGAGCAGTCAAAAATCATTGACGTTCACAGCCAGAAATAAAAGCAATTTTACTAATGAAAACAGTTGAAAAAAGAAAGCAAGCTTCTCATTCGATGTTTAACTCGACGATGACAAAAATATTGGAGCACGTCAGTCCGACGGCTGATTCAATCGGTTCATTGATAGAATTCCAGTTTCAAGCCAGCTGTTTTGATATTAGAGATCACCGAAGCCGATGATGTAGAGAGGGCTCGCCAACCAGCCAAAAACCTAAAAATTGAAAAGTTTAGGCCTAAAATTTGGCCCCAAACAAAAGTTTTTTTGCAAATTTTTTTATAGGGTCTACTTCTCTGAATCCAGAAGGGGTTCAGAGAGGAAAAGAAGACAAGTATCATCGCGACCACTGCCTTTGAGTCGCTTGGGCTATCCAGGACTACTTACTCAAATCCCCAATATATCTCAAGAACGGATAAGAACAGTGCGTTTCATAATTATAGGACATCCTCAATTTTCAGTGTAGCAGATCTCCCGTTAACAATGAAAATTTTCTGTCAAAGCTATTACAATTAGCATCAGAAATCAAATTTATGGTTATGTTTCGAGATCTAACGAGCACCTTACCCTTCTTAGAACACAACTTTTTCATTTTTCGAACTGTTTCATAAATAGGACACCTTAGGTAATCCGCAAGTTTCTTGTTAATACCAACGAAATAGCAACACGTTTATAGGAAGTATGGCCATTGCCAACCTCGAATACCTTTTCAGACAAGTTAATACTACCTTGATACCTTGATGGTCCATCTTCATCGGTGATCTTCCCGATGTGGACCACATTCGCTCCAGGATTTCCTGGAAATAGCAACGGCCGTTTATACTAAAAGATATATATGAAGAGAATTCGAAGAAAGAAAGGAAATTATGAGTGGGACGCCACTTCAGTGACACGGATCAACAGAAGAGGGTTTCGGTCGAAGAACTGTCCATCGAATATGCTTATCGTGAGCCAACTGTATTACAGGTAATGAAGTTAACTAAAGTTAAAATATAGTGTCCACGATAACCTTCGATTTGGGATTAATTGCTGATTCGATTGTTTGGCCCCCGGGTAGAGCTGAAATGACGCAGAAATGGAGAAAAACGTACCAGAAGGGCACGAAATCCTCAAATCTCACTCCGCCTCTTAAGTCTTACAGGAACTGTTCGTTGTGTCAACAAAATCTTCTCATGACCCGTCTTTTGCAATTCTCTTCTCTCTGTTGCTTCGTACCTTCTTTCAGACCCTAGTAATACTGTTTTGCCTGAAATAATCTTCCATTTTTGATAAGCCCCATTTTTCACCGGTGAAAACCACTGTGAATATGTTCATCCAATCGGACAACTTTTAAAGGGCCAGAGAAGAATGTCCCAGAAATGAGACGTTTCAGTGCGTTTCTCGCTGTTGATTCGTAATTTTGGTAGCACTTGGTTACCAACGCATTGTTTTGAGTGGACGACTCGGTAACGAAAATTTTCTGAACACTGCCTTTGAACGTCAAATGCACCAAAATTTAGCACGACATGACCCGAGGGTAAAGTGACAGGGATCAATCGCAGAATCGACTGCACTGGGTCGTGGCAAGAGCGGAGCCTGATGACTCAAACTGCTCCGCCCGGGTGATGGTCGTAATGTATTTCAGCTGCAATAGGGAAGGGGAATGGGTTGCGGAGCAACGTGCGTAATTGGACGGAACACGGAGTTTCACCGCCACTCTTGCGGCTGCGAATTTCTACGACCATCACCCGCGCCGCCCGAATCAGTCCGATGCGAGCGGCTCGAGCGTGCTTCCGGTTTTCGTTTAAAGGCCGACCTCGCCTGGCCTCCTTGAGGAGCGATAGAATTGAGAAAGTGACAAAATCATTCGTGAGCGATGACTTTAGCATCAAACTTGTTATCACCAACCAAATAAAGGAATAAAATATATGAAAAGAAATGAAGGAAGGAACGCTTGAGACTTCCCATAATTGGTCTGCTGACAAGGACCGATTAAAAGACGCAATACTTTCAAGAGCCACTGCGTAATTCTGAGCGCAACGGTTGCAAACACACCACCCATCTCCTGTGATGAGAGCACAGACTTCTTATCTTTAGACTGGAGATTGCCCTACGCCGTGTCGACCCATCGGTGTCGCTACCGTACTGGGATTCTGTGCTGGACGGTATAATACCAAATCCGGCAGAGTCTAGCCTGTTCACGAATGAGCTCATGGGAAGAGCAGGTCCAGATGGTTCCATTCGGACAGGAGCCTTCAGAGGATGGTTGACAGTAGATGTGAGTCCTCGGCGACAACAATCAACAGTAGGCTTGAAAACGCGAAGAATTTCAGCGATCACGTGTGTTCCGACGTAATCTGGGCGGAACAGGAAGACCCTTTCTTCAATCAGATATTAACAGCATTTTGGCCACCAGCGACTTCCGACAAGTGCTCGCTTTCACAGCCCCCAGTCAGGTACGGCTGTGTTTATACATAACCGCGCTTGCTACACGTTACACTTTCAGGGATGTCCTAATCCTGCTGGATGGACAGCTTTCGAATACGCTCACGGAAACCCGCACGTTTTCGTAGGAGGTGAGTTGCGCGCAAATGTGAATGCCAGCTTGCGCAGGTTGGGCAGCAGCATTGCGATGAAGATGATGAACGGAGCCGGTGAATGAGACGTGGACTGCGCTCGTGATAGACTAGGCCTATAGAGGAATGATCAGACAGAAATAATCCTCAACAGCCACGGGGGCCGCGCCACCTGACATTCTCACCCAGGCGCAAGTTGGCGGCGATTTTTCTTGAATTTTTTTTTTGATTTTTTTTGTAGGTGACATGTTCCAACCCACCACATCCACGAATGATCCAATTTTCTGGAATCATCACTCGTTTGTCGACTTGATATGGGAGAACTGGAGACAAAGATGGCAGGTAGGTTTTGGCGCAGTAAGTGACCCTGACTCTTAACTCTGCTCCCGTCGTTTAGACGCGTGCCCAACGCCAGACGCAATACCCGCCAAACAACCCCTCTTGCTCCAGTGAGGCGCATTATGGCAGTAACGTCATGCAGCCGTTCTTCCCCATGGTGAACACCGATGGGCTTTCTAATCAATACACTGGTAGACCACGTCGATTTCCTTGAGAATATTCATTTCCACACATATGGAGTGGTAATTTGTTTGAGATAATCTATACACTTACGCTCCACGTCCGACGTGCTCGGCCGCCAATCCTGCAGGGTGCGGATCGAGGTGTGTTCAGCCTTCTTCCACAGCATTAGTGACATTACTACCGCTGAGTTCTCCAGATTCCTTTTCTGCGACCTATCACATGGTGCGCCGCGATGCTCTGCAAAGATTGCCTTGGGCGGAAACTGTGGAGGATATAGAAGTCGGTGGCATTAATACTACGCTATATCAAGGTGTGTAGATGAAATGACAATTCTTTTTTCAGACGAGGATAGGTGCTATCGGAGCCAGTGCCGCAACAACAGATGTGTTCAAGTACAGGTAGGAGCTCTATTGTAGACTATGGTAAACCCCTAGTGACCCGTGGATTTCGATTATCACCAGCAGCGGAGCGGAGGACCTTGGTGAAATATATTCTTCACTTCCGCACTGCCGTTCAGTCCGCAAAGTGCGCTTGATTGCGAAATCGTGCTGCGGCGCGGTTGCGAGTATCCTCAGACAGGGATGTGGGATCACCCGGGCGGTGGGATCACCCTGGCACCAAAGGCCAAAAGCGCCCGGGTGATCCCACATCCTTGTCTGAGGATGTTCGCAACCGCGCCGCAGCAAGATTTCGCAATCAGGGTGCACTTTGCTGACTGAACGGTAGTGCGGAGGTGAACTGTAAATGGTGATAAGGGGGTTCCGACAAAAAGCCACCGCTCCGCGCTGTGACAATCGAAAACAGAAGTTCACTTGAAATGAACCAGAGTCTAGCTTCTAGTCTCTAACTCTTTAAGATAGCCACAGTTTAAATGCTTCGAAATTATCAGCTGACCCAAAAAAATAGCGAACAACGTAATCTTGGTGAAAGCTCTTCTAACCTCAATGCAGATCTAATTATAACTTACCTATACATATTTCTGGTAACAAGCAACCATAAAAAATTAGATGCTTTTAAATATGGTATTAAGGAGACAGAGGAACACGGTGCGAACGGCGTAGACATCAGAATCGAGGCTAAGCTCATCAAACAAGCAAAGCTCGTTGAGCTACAACTTCGGTGAAGCCACACTGAGGTTGGATGTGTGAAGATGACAAGAGAGTGACGCAAATACACTGTATAACAAACACATCACAAGAATCACATGAAACATCAAAAAAAAAAAGATTTTGTATCGACAAAACTGACGAGACAAAAACAATTGCTTGAAGAACCCGCGCGCACAATTATCAGCAGAGCGCAAAAACGCGCAGGGTAAGGCTGCGCTGCGCTTTGGCATGGGATAGGACTTGGTGGCAGGATTCCCGGTAGGAAGCTGCCGTAAACCTACCACCTCAGTATTCAATAATCACATCAGCCCCAGGATAATCAGTCCTCTATGGAAAACCTGCTCAAAAATGCTGAAACGGAAAAGGTTGAAGCAGGAGCAGAAAGTTTTGAGAGAGAAAGTAATTGAATACATTAACAAATGAGCTTTTATGAAAAGTCCAACAACTCATCATGACTGAGGGATGGGATTAACCACTGTTTCCCTCCTGGAACGAGACACAGTCATGCCGAGAACGAGTCTTTTTTGTCACCTTTCAGTAGATCATTACTATGCATTATAGTTGAATTTTTGGCAAAAAGACCGAACTTCGAGTGGACTCAAATGACCCCTCCTGAGGCCCGGATTCCAAATAGATTCCTATAAATATGAGGCGAAAATATTCGAATAATCCTTCGATTATTGGCCGACCTAAAAAATCGACCTAAAAATGGCCCAGGTGAGCGACCAGTCCAATTATAGAAGAAATCTAAGAAACACATGAGCTATTACTCTTTTCAATGTTCACTGACCGACCAACAGCGCTTTCTCGAACGTCCTTCCTTTCGCGCCCAAAATAACCGTGCTGCTTTGATTCGTATTTAGAATAATAGGCCCTCGTTCTGCCCACTGTTTGTGCAATTACACCAAACCTCTTGTTACCGACGTCTCAACTGAAAGGCAGTGGCTGGATTCATCAACGGTAAACTCATTACTAGTCAAAAGTCTGCTTTACCCTAATTTTCTGTAGCTTCACATTTATTTATTCATTTAGTTTGAGACACACGCAGGGTAATATAGATGAAACATGATTCGTTATCAGGAGACAACGTATCACAGAACTTCATAGAAAACACACCCAAGAAATCTGAGACCAGGTTAGGCAAACTGCATCGAGTCTACGCACTAAGCAGTTTTCTTGCGATCCGACAATTTGATATCTTCGTTGTGCAAGACGTATCTACGGTTTTACCTAGCCTAATAAAGACTGAGTCCTCGAGCAGTGAAATTGACTGCTCTGTAGTACTGTGGAATACAGCCGGTAGGACCGTTTATCGCAGTATGAGAGGTTGTGCTGGCTTGCCTTGGAAGGTTGGTTTCAGTCGAGGAGATGGCGGCACGTCGTTGTGAGTCAGGTGCGTAGAATGAGTCTCATTGGAAGAGACTTCCAACCATGGCAAGTCCAAAATACATTGAATAACAAAAACACATTTATTATCAACGAATAACATAAAACAGTTGTTATCCTACTTTATTTACTATCACCTTATCACACCCCAAAGCTAACCTTACCTAGCGACACAATGTACCTTGTATTTAGCAGCAATAGGATATTTTGGCTTCACCTCCTCTGTTCACGGAGTGATTTAGAGTATAAAATAACGAAACATCACTACCAGAGCCGCCAATCAGTATTTTATGCACAATACAAGCATCAGAGACTTTTCTTCTGTAGATAGTTTCAGGATTAAGTTTCTACCTTTTTAATGCAGCATTTAAAGATTTTTTTCTGCCTTCAGAAAAACCTTCCTGGTGAAACTGTTCTGTATTTTTCCTATTGTGAAGGTATCCCTCCTCCATATGCTTTGCACCCCCGTTTCGCTCACCTTGTAAACCTGATTACCCTTATACGCATGATATGATAGTTGATGATTCTGACCCAGGCGTGTGACGCGGCTCACTACATGACCATTTGTTGCCTTATACCAATATTTCCAGTCAGACACGCCCACAACTGAGCCACCGATAGGTACAACCACACCTGCTGCTCCAGCTCAAGAGGTGGGTGTCCTGCATTTTCACTGCTCAGGATTCCTATAGCTTTCCACTTGCATATTAGATATTTCTTGAAAGATACATGGCCGCTTGGGCAAATTGAGTCTAGTGAACGGACGGGACAGATCGCCATTGGCGATCGAAACCACTATGGGCCGGTGATGTCCCGCACGCCGTACGGCTAGCGGCAAATGATCCCACAGCACCTATCCGCTAGACTAGAAATGGCTGAAGACCAATTTACTAATATTGGAGTGGCCAACCTTTCTCGAATGTAGACGTGCTTCAACGAGCAGCAGTGCTGTGCCCCATGGGCCAATAGAGGGCAATGTCGTACCAATTCTATCTACATGAACCAGTGGTGCAAGGCCAGTTGTGGTGTCTGTCGGCCGACAACATACGATATTAGCATAGGTTAGTAGACTTCTACCTTCGATCGATAAATGAATCCGTCACAACAATATGTGATTTCCAGAGTGTGCCGACAGACACTCAATGTGCTACACATGGGCATATCGCGGCGAATGCACAAATAACCCCTCTTGGATGACGGAGAACTGCAGACAGTCTTGCAGAAGATGCGGAACTAGCAGACAACAGGCTTGTACTACGGCTTCTGGTGGGATATTTGCATGTGACGTGCTTTTGATGACGAATTTTCGGGAAATTCAAGTTTCCAGATGTTCCTTCGCCCACACCACCGTCACCAGCACCTAGTCCAGGTAAGCTAAAACTGAGTTTGGTCATATTTCCCTGAACAGTGTTAAGGGTTATGCGAGCAAAACAGTGGTAGCAGGACGTGAATCAGAGCCTAGGGCCCATATCATCAACAAGGCACCGATTGATGATCCATCTAATACCTTAAAGGCAGGGTTCTCGATAAAATCTGTTGTGCTATACCCATGGAATGATAGATTTGGCCACCGCAGGAGTGAAAGTAAGTAAAAAATTGGAGAAACAACGCTCAGGAGCGAGTTATGGAGAATGGGGTTTCGATTCGCGCGGAGTCTACCGTCGCAGCCCCGTCCATTCATCAGACTAAAATGATTGCGCGAACTCTACGTCACCCGCCTCACAGTAGTCATTTGCCACAATTTCGACTTAAATCTTGTCTCGCCTGCATGTGGCCGATGAAGTACTTTCTCAGCCCAAACCCTCTTTCGCAACTTCCGCTGAGCCTTTGTCATTGTGCACAATAAGCGCGTTCCACTCAACCGTGCCGTGGCCCCAATAGCCGATCGATCGAAGCTGCACCGCTGGCCTTCAAAATTTAGAGGAATCAGTCGTGATTAACGAGGAGAGCCTCAGAACCTCTTCAAAAGCTTGCATCAAATGCATACTGGCTCGTCCACAATGCATTGAACCCATGATGTGAGAAGTATGATCCATCACTGATCGAGAGATCGCCGCGTCGAACACAAGTGGCACGCACGCAAGCGAGGAGGTAATGATCCCATCACTACCTCCTCGCTTGCGTGCGCGCCACATGTGTTCGACGCGGCGCTCTCTCGACCAGTGATCGACGATATTTCTCGGTGTCATGAACGTGAATGGAGACAGCGAGATATTTAAAAATTAAGAATTTGAAGTTGACTATTCAGGTGGCACCTGCCTCAATCAGCACTACTGCTGCATCGCGTGGGCAAGTCGAGGTTATTGCTCCAGCTCCTCCGCCTCCGCCTATATGTCACAGTACTGCCAGCCTTCATGCAATATGTGCCTTGTATCAACACTGAATGCCTATTGGAATTCACAGGGTACAGCTTTAGTTGCATGCATACATGAGCGGAGTCACATAATCAGCTACATACATACATATCTTTTAGTTTGTCAGGACTTTAGTTCTCAATGTGGCGCGTGGAGTAGTCGAGGATATTGCAACTCTAACTCTGCATACATGTGGGAGAACTGCAAGCAAAGTTGCGGGTACGTTTTTTCCCTATTTTTTATTTTCCTTCAAAATAATACACTATTACAGACGATGCTCGCTGGTAAATCTAACCACTCGCCTGACCACTTGCGGCTTCTCGCGTAGGCTACTTCGAAACGGGCAGCGAGTGTCGGATTTCGCCGTGAATCCGTTTTCCTTGCCACTGAGGCGTCAGTCGTCGCTCATGGGGCAGCCACCTGGCAAAGTACCACACATATCTCTGGCACCAGCTCCAATTACGGCGCCATCTCCTTCGCATCCATAGCCAAGAAATACCTGGCACAGAAGGTGAGAAAGATTTTGCCTGTTCACCGTTACATAAAACCTGATCTTGAACATTTCAGGACACCGCGTCGAGGTCCTTTGCGACCTTCAGGGGTGTCCATCCTCCTTGCAGCCTGACCAACTATGCAATGACAGAATCTGCAGGCTTTTCGCAATAGTTAACTGAGTTTTCCAGATACATATTATTTAATAAAGCATGGACTGCCGTTATGAAAATGCTTACAGGAAGGAAATATAATATGGATGAGTGTCTGCAAGTCATCTTACTACAAAGGGCACAAAAATTACGTGCAGCACGTTACTACAGCAAATTTTAAGAATTCTGAAAACATAAACACTTTCAAAAGTCCATTTGCATTACTCTGTCATCTGCATCACGGACTCACAAGGAAGGAGTTTAGAGCGTCGAACGCATTCGCGAAAACCAATCGTATCGTTAAAACGTTCCTCTTGAACATCTACAGCAAAACTGCGCACTTACCCGTTCCTAGGTGCTGGAGTGTCCAAGGAGTTATAAGCTTAAGACGGTCGTTTTTTCACCCTACTGTACCTTCGAAAAAAAGCAGCAATCTTTCGAAAATTTGGAAACGGACCTGACAATCGTGCTCAGCGCAATACCCGTTCCCCCATGGGCAAGGATTGGATGAAAGCACAATTTCCGGACTTCGGACAGAGAAATAGTTGTAACGCTTCTTGATTGAGCATTAAGTAACATCAATTAGGGGGCTCTGAAAGTTGCTGCAGTCCGCTTCTCCACGTTGGTGCCACTGGAAAGCCCTCGGCCTTGTCGAGGTGAGGTGAACGCGGATTTTTGTGTTCCGGCTACAGACCCGGGCGTATCGCCCGTGTGACAGGTCGGCCGATGGATATCATTGTCACACCACATTTCATTGTGCTAAAGGTTCCTCTCAAGGATATGGCGTCCGCGGTGACCGACGCCCACTTATGGCGCCCGGTGAGTGGTGAATCGCTCCAGCCGCGAAGCGGCTGGAAAGGATTGGTTTTGCCTGGCACTTGTGATCACTTAGAATTTGGTAAAGTAGTTAATAAAACCTGTAAAACAAATTTTCTAGAGATTTCCTTCTGGATATAAGTGAGAGAGTCTAGAAGACACCCGCTGACAAAATTTGAGCCAAATCGATTCAAAAATAACAAAGTTAGATCGGCGGAAGCTTAGCTAAAATTCGCGTTTTTTCTTGTAACGCGTCCCTCGTGTCCTGTTCCTCGTTCCTCGTTCCTGCCACTGGCCACTGCCAGTGGTCGCAGGCGATCAGTTGGGCAGGTAGGTAAGTTGGTATGTGGACAGATATGAGTACTTACTGTTTAACATTAACTACTTCACCTCTTACTAATTATCATATCAAGTGATATTATCTGTTGGTAGACCAAATCGCTTAAACACGTCGTAGGCTGCACTTTTTCGTAGGGAAGGGACAGGGGAAGTGACTAACAAGTTCGTTACTTACTGTTTCACATTAACTACTTTACTTCTTACTGCTTATCATATCAAGTGATATTATCAGTTGGTGGATCAAATCACTGAAACACGTTGTAAGCTGTTTTTTTTTCGTAGGGAAGGGACAGGGGAAGTGGCTAACAAGTTTGTTACTTTCTGATGACGTCATCAAAGTGCATGGGGCATGTGATGACGTCATCAGGGTGTCATGTAAAGTACATAGGGCATCTGATGACGTCATCAGGGTGTCATGTAAAGTACATAGGGCATCTGATGACGTCATCAGGGTGTCATGTAAAGTACATAGGGCATCTGATGACGTCATCAGGGTGTCATGTAAAGTACATAGGGCATCTGATGACGTCATCAGGGTGTCATGTAAAGTACATAGGGCATCTGATGACGTCATCAGGTGTCATGTAAAGTACATAGGCATCTGATGACGTCATCAGGGTGTCATGTAAAGTACATAGGGCATCTGATGACGTCATCAGGGTGTCATGTAAAGTACATAGGGCATCTGATGACGTCATCAGGGTGTCATGTAAAGTACATAGGGCATCTGATGACGTCATCAGGGTGTCATGTAAAGTACACAGGGCATCTGATGACGTCATCAGGGTGTCATGTAAAATACATAGGGCATCTGATGACGTCATCAGGGTGTCATGTAAAGTACATACGGCATCTGATGACGTCATCAGGGTGTCATGTAAAGTACATACGGCATCTGATGACGTCATCAGGGTGTCATGTAAAGTACATACGGCATCTGACGACGTCATCAGGGTGTCATGTAAAGGACATAGGGCATCTGATGACGTCATCAGGTGTCATGTAAAATACATAGGGCATCTGGTGACGTCATCAGGGTGCCATGTAAAGTACATTGGGCATCTGATGACGTCATTAGGGTGTCATGTAAAATACATGGGGCATCTGATGACGTCATCAGGGTGTCATGTAAAGTACATACGGCATCTGATGACGTCATCAGGGTGTCATGTAAAGTACATAGGGCATCTGATGACGTCATCAGGGTGTCATGTAAAGTACATAGGGCATCTGATGACGTCATTAGGGTGTCATGTAAAATACATAGGGCATCTGATGACGTCATCAGGGTGTCATGTAAAGTACATAGGGCATCTGATGACGTCATCAGGGTGTCATGTAAAGTACATAGGGCATCTGATGACGTCATCAGGGTGTCATGTAAAGTACATAGGGCATCTGATGACGTCATCAGGTGTCGCGTAAAGTACATAGGGCATCTGATGACGTCATCAGGGTGTCATGTAAAGTACATAGGGCATCTGATGACGTCATCAGGGTGTCATGTAAAGTACATAGGGCATCTGATGACGTCATCAGGGTGTCATGTAAAGTACATAGGGCATCTGATGACGTCATCAGGGTGTCATGTAAAGTACACAGGGCATCTGATGACGTCATCAGGGTGTCATGTAAAATACATAGGGCATCTGATGACGTCATCAGGGTGTCATGTAAAGTACATACGGCATCTGATGACGTCATCAGGGTGTCATGTAAAGTACATACGGCATCTGATGACGTCATCAGGGTGTCATGTAAAGTACATACGGCATCTGATGACGTCATCAGGGTGTCATGTAAAGTACATACGGCATCTGATGACGTCATCAGGGTGTCATGTAAAGTACGTAGGGCATCTGATGACGTCATCAGGATGTCATGTAAAGTACATATGGCATCTGATGACGTCATCAGGATGTCATGTAAAGTACATAGGGCATCTGATGATGTCATCAGGATGTCATGTAAAGTACATAGGGCATCTGATGACGTCATCAGGGTGTCATGTAAAGTACATACGGCGTCTGATGACGTCATCAGGATGTCATGTAAAGTACATAGGGCATCTGATGACGTCATCAGGATGTGATGTAAAGTACATAGGGCATCTGATGACGTCATCAGGATGTGATGTAAAGTACATAGGGCATCTGATGACGTCATCAGGATGTGATGTAAAGTACATAGGGCATCTGATGACGTCATCAGGACGTCGTGCCAAGGTCGTGCCTAGTGCATAAAGCATCTGGTGACGTCATCAGGACGTCGTGCCAAGGTGGTGCCAAGTGCATAGGGCATCTTCTGACGTCATCAGGACGTCGTGGAAAGTGATTAGCGCTTCATTTGTAGCGTGCGCAACAAGTTTGTTGCTCACTGATTATTATAGCAATCCATGCAATTCGAGAAAAATATTGAAGCTTTTTCAGGGATATTACTTCGTAATATCAATAAAAAGTGAACAATTCTATCAAAAAGGGGTCTTCCAAGCAAAAGAGGTTTGGTTGGCGTCAGAAACGTTCCAACAAAAAGGGAACAATAGGTAAGTAAAATGAGGAGAGTCCACAAAAAGAGAACAATATTTTCTGAGACTGATTTTCGTGGCCGATACTTCTTAACAGCAAAAACAAACCGTTGCGGTGTTCTACACGGAAGCACTCTGTGGTTCCAAAAATGGTCTTGACTACACGAAAACCGTTAAAACGTACGTGCATGTAAACTTAATACTTACCATCAGAATAGAAGATGATGCCAAAACACAGACGGACGGTTAGCTCTAGTTGCTACGAGAAGCGAAACCAAAGTGCAGCATCTAATGAGAGTATTTTCTTATAATCTCGTCAAAATTGAAGTCCATTCTTAGAAACCATTGAACTCTTCCTCGTGAAATACCACAACGGTTTGTTTTTGCTGTTAAGAAGTATCGGCCACGAAAATCAGTCTCAGAAAATATTGTTCTCTTTTTGTAGACTCTCCTCATTTTACTTACCTATTGTTCCCTTTTTGTTAGAACGTTTCTGACGCCAACCAAACCTCTTTTGCTTGGAAGACCCCTTTTTGATAGATGTATGCTAGGGTCTCTGGCGCAAGGTTGGAACCGGAAGGTAACCAAGCTAGTTCGAAAGTCCTTTAACATTGCCAAGACTCGCGTTGCAACGCTCAATGCCGGCGCGTTGTAAGTCTGCTCGAGCGACTTGGCTGTTGCTCTGGAGCGTAGACGTATTGATCTGTGTAGTACAAGAGACAAGGTGGTCGGGTAGTAAGCCCAAGGACATTGATCGAGGCTTGAAAGTCCTGTATCATTGCAGCCCTGGAACCACGAACGCCGTTGGCACTGTTCTGTCTGAACGCTTCCGTGAGGCAAGCCAAAGCGCATCAATTTGACGAACGTTTGATGAGGATAACCATCGTCAGCGAGGAACAACGGATTCATTTTTCTTGGTGTATGCCCCACAGATGGGGTTTTCGGGCAGAGTAAAGAATGCTTTCTTGATGAGTCTTGATGAGAAGACTGCCGAGGTACCGCTAGAGGATATGATTGTTGTTGCGGGAGATAAGAACAGCCACCTCGGAGAGACAAGCCAAGGCTATAAGTGCCACAGAGGGTTCGGTTACGGGCCAAGGAACATAGATGGCGAGCGTGTTCCCGAATAACGGGCTCGCATAATCTTGTCGTTGTCAACACCAAGTTCCGAAAGCGCCAATCTCACTTTGTCATTTACTACGGTGGTAACAACATGGTGCAGATTGACTTTGTACTTGTCCGATATCGCGATGAAAATATGGTTTCAGATGCGAATGTAGTGCCATACGAGACAGTTTCTATACAACACCGGCCGCTGATATGCACGATGAAGATCTTGCCACCGAAAGGCAAGACCGACGAGCGGTGTGAACCATCCCGAATGAAATGATGGCAGTTGAAGAAAGAGGAATCTGACAGATTCTCGCGTGTTCACCTACCACACGTCACGACCAAGTGCGAAACATATCAGAAGGCAACCGGAATGATGTTGGAGTTGGCGCGCTTCAAAGCTGGTGCCACGAAGCCTGGCCGGCGGAAAATCGGTAAACAAACGTGACTCTGAACAGTCGAAGTGCGGATGAAGGTCCAAGAGATGAAGAACGTCTATCATGCTTTCTTGCCAATAAGACTGTCGAAAGCTGGCAGAAATACCGCAGTTCGAAGAAGTCTGCCAAGCAAGCCGTGGCGAAAGCGAAGGCCACGCACCACGGAGAGTTGTATGCGAAGCTGGACACGCGTGATAGTGAGGGCGAAGTCTCTTCAACGTGGAACGGATGACATAGAGAAATCCTACGGTGTCAATGATGAGAATGGTGAGCTGCTCATGCACCATGAAAGGGGTATGAGGAGTTGGCGGGAACACTTCAAGATCTCGACGAAAAAGTTAACTCTTCCTTCTAATTCTGAATAGACACCCACGACCGGCCCGGTTCATTCGATCACATTCGAGGACGTCTAGATGGAATCAGCACGTGTGAGGCCGAAAAAAGCGACGGGATCCAATGATCTAGCCGCTGATATAAGGAAGTCACGGTGCTCGAACTCTGCTGACTAGCTAGCGCGATTCTTTAACCAGGCTTTCGCTGATAAGAATACATCTGAAGATTGGCAGCGTAGCATGACTTTTCCAATCTGGAAGAAAAAAAGCGGTCCGGCAGATTGTGCAAACTATCGCTTGATACGTTTGCCGTCTCACAGCATGAAAATCTTGGAAAAAGTCCTCGATCGTCGAATCCGCGATATCGCTAAGATCACGGAGAACTAAGGTGGCTCTGTTGCCAACTGCGGCACCACCGATGCCATTCATATTGATTTTTTATGCTGGCCCCAAGCAGAAGTGTCCGAGCCGCCGCCGGGGTTTTTGCCCAATTTTTCATCTCTGTCGGAGCGGAGCAAGGATCTTGTCTGTTCCTCGCTTCTTTTTGTCATTGTGATGGATTCAATAACACCAGACTCACAGAAACCGGCAGTTGTGGTCGCTGATGTGTGCCGATGACGTGATGCTCGCATCTGAAGATAAGGCTGACCATGAGCGACAGGTGCAAGCCTCAAGTGATCCACTGTCCCGATTCGGACTACGTCTCAATGTCAAGAAAATAGAGCATTTGACCACGGATGGGAATGACTAAGGGTCTATCAACACCGACGGTATTGAGCTACCGTGCGCAGAAGTCTTCAAGTATCTTGAATCGACAATCGCATCCAATTGCGGTCTAGAAAATTGAATCACCTCTCATGTCAGTGTAGCATGGTTGGAATGGCAATCGATGACTGGGGTTCTCTGTGTCAAGAAAATACACGATCACCTGAAGTCAAAGATTACAAGAGAGAGACTATCAAATGGCTTGACAGGCTGCATGCTGATTTAAAGGCTGAGGATGTACACTCTGTCCAGGCTCAAGACAGAAAAAAATTGCGCCAGTGTGTCGAAAGAGCGGACCCCGCTTTGAAGCAGAACAAGCGCCAAGAAAGAAGAAGAAGAATTAGGGGGTTCTGAGAGTGTTAGGGCCCGATTAGAGTCCCGCCGCTGGAAGCCGAGGCAGCATGCAATGGAGGAGAACCGATCGTGCGACTCTGCATGATCGATTCTCCTTCATTGCATGTTCCCTTTCACTGGTAAGACTTTAATCGAGCTCTTACAAAAAATGTTCCATATTGACTTTAACCTTTACCAGGGGTGCGTGGTTTGAGGTGTTGGCCAAGAGTCTAAAGATTACTAGTCAATTTTCTGAAGTTTCCGACCGTTTTTCCTACAAAGCTCCCCATCGGTGAAAATTTTGAGGGAAAATCACAACTTTTGACGATTTCTGAAAGAAGTGATCCAGTTTCTTCCCTGGAGTTCATTTGGAGTGCTTAACACAAATCTGAAGTACGTTTTCTCCAATTCTTGACACTTCACTGTGGATTGCGGTGGGTATACGGTAATTTGTTCAAGGTCTCAGATATGGCACAGATTGTCTTCGCTCCAGCACCAGCCGCGCCTCACGAGGGAACTCCTTTGGGTCAAAGTGATCATTGTGATAAATGCGCTTTTCTACTAGTGTTCGTGAACGTTATTATACCATTCGCAGCTGCCTAGACTCACGCTAAAAGAAGTTATAGGCATTTTTCTACGCCTCGCGGCAAAGTAAAGGTACAGGCCATAAAACGGCCAATGTCTCACCGTCGACTGCGTACCACGCGCTGCGCGACCGCACGTGCGTCGGAAGCAGGAGACGAGTTTTTGCCGCCGCGCGACGAGTTTCGCGCCGCCGCGCGGCGGCTGAAACTCGTCGCGCGGCGGCCAAAACTCGTCTGCTTCCGACGCACGTGCGTCGCGCAGCGCGTGGTAATGCAGTCGACGGTGAGACATTAACCGTTTTGTGGCCTGTACGACCAATTCTTGGAGTGTTTGAAAAAAATCGGATTTTGCTCAAAACTTGTATGTGGGGACAATTTGGGGTGCCCATCACGAATCTGGATTTCATTCATAAGTATTCTTGAGTCTACTATAGAATACAGTGGATACGACGCACTACCATTCACCCCAAGACATGATATTTGGGATAACTCCATGGTAGCACTCCAGAAGTCGACAAAAATCGTTTCTACTTAAAACTGTCCCATGGTGGAAAGCCTCGTACATAGCGAGTAGAGAACTTTCAAAACTCGACAAACGGACCACAGATTGGTTATCAGGGCCTGAAATAATCTCCTTTGATGAGTTTGAACGCAGATCTGAAACATTTTTCCCAAATGGTCCCAAGATCACCTGACTGATAAAACAAGAGAAGGGGCGCGTATAATTTTGCTCAAAGCAATCGCACGCAGCCCGATAGGCATATCGGATTCTGAATGCGAAAGTGATTCCAGAAATGTAGGATTCATTTGGTATGGCCACTTTGGCTAATCGTAGTTTTCTTGTTAGACTCACTTTGAGACTGACAGCATCGTACATGTGCGACACATGTGATGACCCGCATCCGCCAAACTCGAATAAATGGCTTATAAAAGTCTTAGATAATTCTGTATTCTTCAGTGGGTATATGTATATGTTAAAGATGCTGCCCATTTCGTTCATGATGCTCTGGCAGTTCTTGAAACTCTCTTTTATACCTGCAAGTTTCTCACGATTTCTTCCATTCAGTTAATGAAAATTTCATTTCCGGAAGTCCTGAGTAGAGTCAACCTCTCACTGACACGAGTCTGTCTGTATCCCTTAACGGGTTCACAGACCACCATACAGCGTCACTGCGTTAAACATTGTCCTTGGCATAGTGAATGACTAACCATATAGCCAGAGATAAATTGTTTTAGTTAACTTGTTGTTTTGATGCGGGGCTGCAAATGAAGCGCGAATACACTGATAAACCTGACCTGATTTGCTTCGATTCGAGGCTATCACCTGTTGGCGCCTAGCTGCAGTTATCACCTTGAGCTCACAAATTCCAACGTCAAAATCTCGCTTCTCCTTGTCTTCTAAAGATTTTTTTTCTTGAAATGAATATCAAGGTAGCTAGCTCTAACTCTAGGAAGTCCCAGTGCAAAGATGCACTAAAATGTCTCTACACAAGTCACATGGGGGGGGAGGGGAGTAGCGTATCCTTCAATTTTTTGAGGGTTGCTACACTTCTTTTTCTTCTTCAAAACTACAAAAGAGTTAATTTTTTTTGTATCGTGAGTGAAGAAGCAGATCATATCATAACTTGTCATCAGATTTAGTGCGTTTCACAACTGTGAAGGCACCCTGTTCGCTCATGATGTCCTAACTGATAGATCATTCATGGCATTCTTCTGCACATCTGATGAGTTGTTTCCTTCTTCCTACACTGCCACAAAACTGATCTCCCCGCGAGATTCAATTTCAGATTTATTCTCGAATTTTCCTCCTTTTTACGCTGTTTCAAAACTATAAATACACTTGTCTATACGACAGCACATGCCCCCTTCTCCCTACCTCACAGCTCATCTTGAGCGCTACTGCAAACTAGCTCCTCGTGCTTATATACGATTACGAACTTATCAAAATTTAAAAGCATCGTACGCGCAGAGGACCGTATATAATTTTTTCCATGTTTTTCTGTGTACCAGTTAGAGAAAAAAATCCCTAGAAGAACTTTCCTGTCTTACCGGTGCACTCCGCATAGGATGGGGACAAAAAAAAAACCCGACCGGTGTGCTTGCTTATATGGGAACGTACATGTTTGCAATAGTAGCTTAGCATTTTGGAAACATGGCGGTCAATACTGTGGTAACATCCTTCTTGAGGTGGTATGACCAATCAAAGAATATAACAATTCTTGTCAGTTCATGTTACTTCATAAAATGTAGACCTCCTTCTGATGTCTCTTGCATTGTTTTCAGTTTGTTAGAGTCACTCTTATATGGCGAGCTGGAGAAATCTGGTCAGATAACGGTTCGAATCTGCGCTTAGCTGATCGTGCTGAGAGCGAATGAAGTTACGGTAAAATGTAGGAGATAGAAGTGTGTCATACCTTACTAAGAAATGAGCGAGCAGCACTGGCGATATAATCAAAGACAAAAAAAAATTCATTAAGTGCCTTTACTGTCTCGAAACAAGGCGCAAAAGTTCTGCAAAACCATTTGTAGTATAATATAGAAGGAGAGTTATGGTTCAGACAGAGTACGTGTTTGTAGGGTACTCATTTACTGAACTAGGTTCTTTTCCATACAAAACATGAGCTTGAAATGTGTAAAAATAGGATGCTTTTATAATTTTGAAACGCACTGTACTACAAATCAGGTTCCGTGACTTCAAGTGTTCCAGTCTACAAAGATTTGTTGCTGAAAATCTGAGAATCGAAAGTTTTGCAGCTTTCCGCCTCAGAATTCTCTTTTTAGATTCCAAACCGCCTAACTACAATTAAAGAGCGGAATCGACAACTGGGTGATGCAGTCGTTTGCTACTCAATGGCTGTTTCTTCTCGCGCTAGGGCTACATCTGATTGCAGTCAACTCACAGAGCTGTTCTCAAGCACCAAACATTGTTCTCAGAGTGATTTGCAACCAAATCGCTGTATGGTCCAGCAACGCAAGAGTTCGTCTAATTTTCTTGTGATTCTGTAGAAGCGTCGCCACAATTCTGTGTCGCAGGGAAGTCAAATGGAATTATTACGGTTATATGGGGCTAACTAAGACCATGTGAGGAACAGCTAGCTGCAGTGTACCTTCTATGAACACAATGATGATTTCAGACTATCGCTCCAGTGTCGAAATCTAGTGTGCAGTCACCTGGAGCAGCACCTGGAGCAGCTGGTGGGGCCAGCATAGCAAGCGCTTCACTGGTAGCTACATCGGCTACAGCAACAAACGCCTACCAGTGTATGGACATAGGTTGCCTCTGTGGTTTCTTTGGAGGTACATATATTTCTATCAGTTACAAAAAAAAAAGATGGAGAAAAATTTTCAAATTCACACGATCAGGTAGTGGTGGAGCTAACTGTGTCCTGCGGAATGGTCAAACTCTCACAAGGGCAGTTCGAAAAGAGTATCGAGTAATGACCGACGCCGAGCGAAATCGGTGGGCAACTGTTTTCGGAATAGTGATCAATTCCTATGCAAGGTGTTACAGGTACCATACCGCAATGTGGACGATCAAAAACAATGGTGATTACGACCAGTTATCGCGCATACATTCATCCTTCCAGACTTCACCCGGAGCACACTCAGGGCCGGCCTTCGCAGGGTGGCATCGTGAGTTTATAAAGAGGTGATTCTAGTGAACAGCAACTTTCCTGACTGACTGACTGACTGACTGAATAGCTGCCTGACCGACTGAGTGAATGAATGAATGAATGAATGAATGAATGAATGAATGAATGAATGAATGAATGAATGAATGGAATAATGGAATGGAATGAATGAATGGAATGAATGAATGAATAAATGAATGAATGAATGAATGAATGAATGAATGAATGAATGAATGAATGAATGAATGAATGAATGAATGAATGAATGAACGGATGAATGAACGGATGAATGAATGAACTTCTCTTGTTTAGACTGGAGATCGCACTACGTCGTGTCGACCCTTCGGTTTCGCTACCGTACTGGGATTCTGTGATGGACGGTATAATACCAAATCCGGCAGAGTCTAGCCTGTTCACAAATGAGCTCATGGGAAGAGCAGGTCCAGATGGTTCCATTCGAACCGGAGCCTTCCGAGGATGGCTGACAGTAGATGTGAGTCGACAACAGTCGACAATAGGCTTCAGAACCTTGAAATATTCAGCGATCACGTGTGTTTCAACGTAATCTGGGCGGAACAGGAAGACCATTTCTACAGTCAGATATTGACAACATTTTGGCCACCGGTGACTTCCGACAAGTGCTCGCCAACACTGCACCGAGTCAGGTACGAATGTGTTTATACTTTGCCGCGCATACTATACATCACACTTTCAGGGGTGTCCTAATCCTGCTGGGTGGACAGCTTTCGAATACGCACATGGAAATCCGCATATTTTCATAGGAGGTGAAAAGCGCCTAAATGAGAATGTCAGTTGGCGCAGTTATGGCAGCGTCATTGCGATGGAGGTGATAGACAGTGCCGGTGAATAAGACTGTGAAAGCGCTTGTGACAGACTAGGTCTAGAAAGGAATGACCAGACACGCATAATCCTTGAACGCCACGGACGCCGCGCCACCTGACACCCTCACCCCCCTGGCAAAAGCTGACTGTCAATTTCTTGAATTTTTCAAAAAAAGATCTGTAGGTGACATGTTCCAACCCACCACATCCACGAATGATCCGATTTTCTGGAATCATCACTCGTTTGTCGACTTGATATGGGAGAACTGGAGACTAAGATGGCAGGTAGGTTGAGGCGCAGTAAGTGACCCTGACTCTCAACTCTGCTCCCGTCGTTCAGACGCGTGCCCAACGTGAGACGCAATACCCGCCGAACAACCCTTATTGCTCCAGTGAGGCGCATTATGGCAGTAATACCATGCAGCCGTTCTTCCCCATGGTGAATACCGACGGACTGTCTAATCAATACACTGGTACTCTTTATCGATTATCTCAAGAATGTTCATACCCGACTCATACCGAGTAGTCAATGCTTCAGATAATCTCTACACTTACGCTCCACGTCCGACGTGCTCTGCCGCGAATCCAGGAGGATGTGGATCGAGGTGTGTTCAGTCTTGCTCTACAGCACTAGCCTCCAAAACCACTTGTTTTTTTTTCAGATTCCTCTTCTGCGACTTGTCTCATGGAGCCCCGCGATGCTCTGCGAAGATTGCCGTGGGTGGGAACTGTGGCGGATATGGAAGTCGGTCGCATTCATACTACGTAATTTTAAGATGTATAAGTCCACACAGTGACGTTTTTTGAGATGAGGATCGGTGCTACCTGAGCCAGTGCCGCAACAACATATGTGTTCAAGTACAGGTACGAGGTTCATTGCGGCTTCTAGCTTCTCACTCTTAACGACTGTCTTAGTTGAAACCCTTGAAAAGCATTAGGTGGCCAAAAAATTAAAAAGCGATGTAATCTCGGGTGATAAGCAACTATACAATTGTAAAACACCTTGACTTATCGAACTAAGGCAATAAAGAGCCACGATGCAAACAGCGAAGACAGGAGGTTCGAGGCCGACTTCATATAAAAGGCGAACCTCGTCAGGCAAACAACTTGGGTGAAGCCACATCGAATTTTTCTCAAGCGAAATGACAAGAGAGCGACGAAAATACCAAAGAAATGGGAGACACATCATGTGTTGGGGTGCTGCGAAAGAGTCTTCTCCAAGAAGGGTAAGATGGGAAGGTTGGGTAAAAGTGGTTCAGTGGATGTTTTAAGTTTATTAAAATTAGGGAAATGGAAAATTTACCAGGTTGTCCATTAATTCTTGTCCGAAAATTTCACCATTTTTAATTTTTCTCAGCTTTATTGAAAAACAAGCCTAATCAACAATATAATCACCACAGTTATCCATAACAGTGGCCCATCGAATGGGCAGGTCGCCGATGCCCTTCGCCCAAAACTCCGGGGGCTGCGACTCGAAGAAGTCCGCGATGTCGGATTTGAGGTTGTCGTAGTTGGTGAATTTTCTTCCGGCCAAATGGTGCTTCAGCGGGCGGAACAAGTGGTAGTCGGAGGGGGCGAGGTCCGGGGAATACGGCGGATGGGCAACCGTCTCCCAGCCGAGCGTCGCCAACTTCTGCTGGGTCTTCTTCGCCACGTGGGGGCGCGCGTTGTCGTGCAGCAGGTAGACCGAGGCCCGTCGGGGATGCTTTTCTCGGATGGCGGCGGCTAGTTTCTCGAGCTGATCCGTGTAGATGGAGGCGGTGACCGTCCTGTCTTGCGGGAGCAGCTCGAAGTACAGCATGCCCTTGGTGTCCCACCAGCAGCAGAGCATGATCTTCAGCGGGTGCAGGTCGGCTTTCGGCGTCGTCGGCGGCTCTTCTCCGCGCGGGGTCAAGACATCACAGTGGGCGACGTTGTCGTAGAGGACCCAGCTCTCATCCTCAGTGACCAGGTCCTCGAGAAATTCCTTGCGATGCGGACGAAGGAGGAGGGACTGGCAGACGGCCACGCGGCTCTGCTTGTTGGCGTCCGTCAGACGGTGGGGGATCCAACAGGCCAGAACTTTGTGGTAGCAGAGTAAGTTGAGTCGATTGTGGATGGTGGACTTGCTGCATCCGAGCGTCGTCGCCAGTTCACTGGTGGTGGCTTCCGGCTTCTCCTTGATACAGCGACGGACTTCGTCATCATCCACCGTAGAAGGCCTCCCGCTGTGCTCCCTGTCCTCGAGGCTCGTGTCACCGCTCTCGAAACGATTGAACCAGCGGGTGACTGTGCGTTGGGACACTGCATCCTCCTTGCGCGCTCTGCAGATGTTGGCGACCGCGGTGCCCGTGTCGTTGCCCAGCAGCCACTCGTAGTACACGAATGTACAAATTCGACCTTGGTCCATTTTAGCTTGTACTGGTAGCAAGACGCGGCGACTGCGCCTTATATACCCCTAGCGTAGAACGTTGGAGAACCTTCTAGAAGGTTTTTACACTTGCCTGATATTATAACACTTCTAAGGAAAATTATAGAATTTTTAAAATTTTCGGACAGGAATTATTGGACGGCCTGGTATGAAGAAATGATGAATTAAAGATTATCTTTCACTGTCGGATTCCCCACCACTCCTCTACAGAGACCAACGGGCAAACGCGACCACGAGCTAAGGCCACGTTCTCAGGAATCATCCACTAGAAAATCGGCCTCGCGAAAAATTGCCATCAAAAATATATCGCACCATCGAAGGAAAGATGGGTGCTGGTTGGTATATGATTGACTAGGGATTAGTGAACGACTGGTTCATTACCAAGTCAGCAAATCGCACAAACTCGAACCAAACCCGATGATCGGGCACAACGGATCGGTTGTATAAGTATGGGAGAATGTCGTGAAACGAAAATCGTCATGGGCATAAAATGTGCGCTCAACCGACAAGCAAAACAATGTGGCTAGGCCCAAAAACTTTCGTAATATTTAAAAGGCGCCACGACCGTGACGCAAGCGCGCCGCTCACTCTTTCACCGTGGGGCGAGGCATCTTTTCTTTGATCACGGGTGCGCCGTGATACATCACAAGAAACAGAAAAAAATGTATTTTATGTCGACACAATTGAAGTTGAAACCCGGAAATCCTGTAGGTTTGAATGGCATAGCGTTTGTTTGAAGGTCCTGAGCGCATATTTAGTGGCAAAGCGCAAAAACATGCAGGATGAGGTTCCTCCATAGTTGGCTGAAAGCTGGACTGAGCCGTCCCTAGTATTCGTACGCCGTCCTGCGCTGTCCACCTGGTAACGGCGTTAAGGCCCCTCAAAGATTGAGCTGGACGAGTTGTCCGAGGCTTGCAACTTCCGTCATTTGCAACCGATGTACGTGAGCCGACTTGAACAATGAGAGAGGTTGAGAATGGAGGGGAGAACGGTTCTATTGATCGAAAACCATCGCTCATCAAGCCACTGTCGAGCTCGAAAGGTCGTTAGAGGGGCGTGCCAAAACGGCTTCCTGAGTTGGGCGCCCCGAGGTGGCTTCCTCCTATACCTCGCTTATTCGGAGGAATTGAGAGCTTGCATATGGAAGGAGCTATATAAGGTGGATCTTCTTCACAATTATGCGGAGACCTGAGATTTCGTCCCTGAGTTTGGATTGTGCCTTTAAGCGGAGATTTCTATTCCAAGCCAATCTTGTCTAATGTTTTGCTTGCTTGTTGTCTGGGCGATTACACCAAAACTCCTGTTACGGAAGTCCTAACTAAAAGACAGAAGCTGAATTCGTTAACGATTCAAAAACCCTAAGGTCACAGTTCAGTTTCAGTTGAATGCTATGCAATTCCATAAGCACTCCACCTTCACGTCGCTACCTGCTCGAACACGATTATCTTTAATCCATATAATGATCGTTGATGAATCTGATATTAGGCGTGTGAACAGAGCCAGCAGGCCGTTGGCAAGGGTCTCAGAAGAGTTATAGCCCTTCCCGTTAAAGAGTTTTTCTTGGAAAATGTTAAGATCCACCTTCAATGAGTTAACGAGTTCGTAATATATTTTCCTCGTATTTTTGTAATATTTGTTTTTTTAGTCGAAAAACCATTTATTACTTTCAGATTCTAGAATATTTCGAGCATGTTCTACGCCCCCCCCCCCCTACATATATTTGCGAATAGAAAAAATTGAACTCAAGTAGAACTCTTCTCGCCAACTCATACTTACCCTCACGGTCGTACAACATTATGTCTCTCTGTACAAAATTTTTAAGATGGGCACGCTAATCTAACAACGGTAGTGTGATCCTTTGAGGCTACGGAGGTCAAGAATAGGGAGACCCTTGGACAGCTGAGAGGAAGGGTACGTACATGGATTTTTTTCTAATTATTTACGCAAAAAACCCATTCTCATTTACTGGAAAAGGAGGGTAGAAGTCGAGAGGTAAATGACAAACAAGAACTTGAATTAAGAGAAAAATCGTTAAAGAGAAGGAAACCACATAGAACAGATGTATTGCAAAATCATATACGATCGATGAGAAAGTCAGCTCACCCAGTCGAATGGTTACGAGCCCGCTATTTTGTGATTTCATGCGCACCGGGCGCGATTTAAGATTACCGCGCGTTAAAGACATCGTTCACGATGAATTCGTTCTTGAGTTTTACATATATAATAATAGCTTTAGTACCCTTAAGAACAGCTACGTTGGAAAAACCGCGAAAAAGTCACTGAGACCAAAAATATCTGAATCGACTTCTGAGAAAGGAAGATTCGATCGTTAGGGATAGCTGTTTTGACCAACGATCTCACGATCAAGTGAAATTCATCTTTCTTTCAAGTGATTTGTGGATAAGGAAAGATTAACCGATGTTTGTAGAATAGCCATTCTTTACGTAATTGTAAAGCATATTCCATCAACTTCCGCTTACTTGTACTGTATCAATTGTTGATAAGTTAATTATATGATGGCTGACAGCAAATTGTGCCAGATGACAGACGGACGGCCGGCCTCTTTTGACGGAATTTGAGTTTTTTCGACCTCATTTATCTTCACAAGAAGGCGTGTTAAACCGAACTCACTCTCCTTACGTTCTCAGGTGGGCCCAGATAATCATTGTAACCAAAAAAAAGAGTGAATGCTCATACAGCGCGTACGATGCCTTTACCTCTATCGCCTTCCTAGCTATAAGCATTTTCGACTATGATTCATTGGGAAGTTTGAGAAGCTGTGAGGAAGAACTGTGTGCAGATGTTTACACAGTGCAATTACCTCAAAGTCTGGACCCTTGCTGGTCCAAGATTCTATTGCTGAAGGGATGCCACCCGTTTGACAGTGATGGAAAAACCCTTGCAATTTGCCGACGTGGCTTGCCAACGTACACTGCCTTACCTCGTCTGAACTCTTGTGCACCAGTCATATTGGGAAATGAAACTAAGACACTTGTGGTATTCGGTGGTTGAAGCGAGACCAAGATTGTTAAAACCTCTTTTATTTGGCTGACGTTTCGGCGATTTTCGCCTTCTCCGGAGACTGGAAAAACCGAATTAATATCCAAGAAACTACCCTCCCAAACCCCATTTTAATCTACACAGAAGGATTCACACGAAAGTGAAGTAAAAGAACGTAAGTCACAGATTATACCAACCTTTAAAGGGACCAAGAGGTCTGACAGCCTTGGATGGAAGTTGTTAGGCGACTGACTAGTAAGAACCCTCAGAATCACCCTCGAAGACCTGGGACCGCCCACGCTCAGACCCGCCCTCAGATTATGACCGGTTGGTCAGAATCCGCACAGCTCAACGTACGGCGCCAACTCCTGGGTCACCGCAACACATTCGTCCTTTCCGTTTATTTTGGGTGTTGTGTGTCATTGTGTGTCATTTTGTTGGTGTTGTGTGTCATTTTGGGTGTCAGATTCAACTTTCCCAAGGGTTAGTAAAAACTAGGTGGTACAGGAAACCAGCGAATAAAAAAAATCGTAATTCATTTTACCTCGGCCCACCCATCCAAAACTAAGCATGCAGTTGTTGGCAATAAGTTTCGTACTCCATTGCAGTCTTGATCGAATAGCGAGCAGAAAAGTGCTTCTGTGAACTTAGCCCGCCGCATAGCATTCGAGAACGGTTACCCATCGATAGATGGCCGCCATATGGGACGTCCACGGCGGACCGCCCTCTCAGCTGTTGTGAGGAAGAAAGAACGAAAGTAGCGTTCCGCGTTCCTTTCGTCTCGGACCACCTCAGTTCAGCGATCAGGGCCTGTATCCGTAGGGCTGATCTTCGGAAAATGGTTTCCGTTGTCGAAATCCCTCCTCCCAACCTTAGGGGGCGATTAGTTCGCAATCGCTTGTATGACCGCGTCTGCCTTACTCCCTCCTGAGTAATTTGCCCATTTGGTAAGGAGGGTGACTGCATGGCGTCTGGAGTGGTATATCGCATAAATTGTCGTCTGTGTGGGGATGATTATATAGGGGAGACTGGGAGACCGCTGTGTGTCACGACTAAGGAGCACATGGACGGACTGAACAAGTCTAAATTGTCTACTTCGGTTGGGGAACACAGGGTGCGCAGTCACGATAACAATTGCATTTCAATTGCTGTTACGATCTTGGCACGTGAAAGCAAAATCTCAGCGCGCAGAACTCTTGAGGCCTTTTGGATTGCCGCAAAAACTCCTAAAAAAACCGAAAGGACGAATGTGTTGCGGTGACCCAGGAGTTGGAGCCGTTCGTTGACCTGTGCGGATTCTGACCAACCGCTCATAATCTGAGGGCGGGTCCGAGCGTGGGCGGTCCCAGGTCTTTGAGGGTGATTCTGAGGGTTCTTATAAGTCAGTCGCCTAACCACTTCCATCCAAGGCTGTCGGACCTCTTGGTCCCTTTAAAGGTTGGTACAATCTGTGACTTACGTTCTTTTGGTTCACTTCCGTGTGAATCCTTCTCTGTAGAATCAAATGGGGTTTGGGAGGGTAGTTTCTTGGATCTTAATTCCATTTTTCCAGGCTCCGAAGAAGGCGAAAATCGCCGAAACGTCAGCCAAATAAAAGAGGTTTCAAGAATCCTCGTCTCGCTTCAACCACCGAATACCACAAGTGCCAATCAACATGCCAAGATTTATGGAGAGTCGCACGTGGACAATTCTACCAAACTGAGACAATTTGTGGGAAACTCGGAGTGGAATTACCCTTTTTTCTGAAGTTGAAAATTTTATTTTGAATGGGGATCGTACGTCTAATAGTTTTCTCCTGAAGAAGTACAGCGATTTTCCGCCCACATGTGGAACTGTTGGATGGACTTGGCACTGGATTTTCTCAGGTTGCAAACCGTTGCGATTTCGTTTTTAGTTTGCAAAACCACCTTTATACAAAATCTACAACGTTTTGTTCCTTTTTTTTTCAAGGAAATATATATTTCCGCTCGGAATTTTACGATTCCCCTCCAACATTTAGTTTTTCCCCGGAAATTCTTAGAATTATTACGCCCCTCCCCCCACCACCCGTTAGCAAGCTGTCATAGCTCTGGATCATGTGTGCAACCTAGCTGACGAAATGACAATTTGTTGCCTTATTTCAGTATTTCCAGGGACCACAACCCACAACTGAGCCACCGATAGGTACAACTACACCTGTTGCTCCAGCTCAAGAGGTGGGTTTTCTGCACTCCCACTGCTCATCGCATCTTGACACCTGAGAAAACGCGTGTCCACTTTGCGGACCTACAGCTGTGCACAAACTCGACTATTGTCGTGCTCTCACTGACAATCAGCTGACTGGTTGGTTGCGCAAATTAGCCGTAGGGCGCGTGGTCTCCTATGGGTTAAATGAGTTTTGACACTGCGCACACGTCAAGGGTCATGCCCATGTAGAAGAAGCCGTTCATTGCAATTCTAGACGTGCTTCAACGAGCAGCAGTGCTGTGCCCCATGGGCTTACAGAGGGCAGTGTCGCACCAATCCTGTCTACATGAACGAGTGGTGTAAGGCTAGTTGTGGCGTCTGTCGGCCGACCACATACGACATCAGTATAGGTGAGTAGACTTTTGCCTTTGATCGGTGAATGGACCCGATACATAAACCGATGTCTTCCAGAATGCGCCGACAGACATTCAATGTGCTATACATGGGCGTATCGCGGTGAATGCACAAATAACCCTTCGTGGATGACGGAGAACTGCAGACAATCCTGCCAAAGATGTGGAACTAGCAGACAACAGGCCTGCACCACTGCCTCTGGTAGGATCTAAATCAAGACTTTGGTTTAGGAGCCCCTTGCAATTTTGAAATTTCAGGCGTTCCTTCACCCACACCACCGCCACCAACATCTGCACCAGGTGAGGAAAGACTGAAATTCAACCATCATCTGCTTAACAGTGGTAATGAGAATGTGGTCAAAACAGCTCCGTCTGGGCCTAAACTGTGGCCTAGATCCTTGATCAATATAAAATCTTCAGAATGTCTAGCTGCCATCTTCATCATCACTTGCATAATTATGCTTGATTATGACGATCAATTCGTTCAATGAGGAAGTCTCATCCAACTGTTTGAATCTAAACTATCCATCGATAGCAACCAGCTCTTGAATTTTCCGCGCGCCATTTTTTCCATTACGCGTCTTTCTAATTGTATGACACGGACCACACACTCAACACAGATCGCATTGATTCTTTGCATTCCCATTGGGCGTGAGCGCTCCAAGTCGGACTTTTGTAATCTGTTTCATGCGTGACCCATTAGCTTTAGCGTCATTGAGATGAGAAAGCTTAATGGCGCTAAAGCTTGTTACGGAACATCGGAAGTCGATCTTCACGAATAAGCGCGTGGCATGAACTGTATATTCTAGAACCAACTGGTTTCATACAATGACACTAATATTCTCCAGCTTCTCCAATCTTGCAACCTCGGCATTTTAATCTATTGTATACTAATCATTTCTGCCTTCGAGGTTCGTAGGTGGACAGGTCTATTGTATCGGCCTGAGCGTTTCGACGGAGTTCGCAGCCTTCAGAGGCTTAGAAAGCAGTTCAAGTTTAGAAATCGCTTTCCAGACCACCAACTCTGAGAAGACTCGCCGCGAATCTCCCGCAAACCTGCCGGGTCGTAGCCTATCAGGCACCGACTCGGCAGGTTCAAGGCACCGACCCGGCAGGTTCAAGGCGCCGACTCGGCAGGTTCAAGGCGCCGACCCGGCAGGTTCGAGGCGCCGATTCGGCAGGTTCAAGGCGCCGACCCGGCAGGTTCAAGGCACCGACCCGACAGGTTCAAGGCGCCGACTCGGCAGGTTCAAGGCAGCGCATGAATATTGCTTATACTTGAAGCATGAATTTCATGCTTTCCCGCTGGCAAGCTTGTCAGCTGCAAAAATTTGGTAAAGGGCACAAAGCTCCTCTATAGTTTCTCCCTCACCTCACATGAAGGAGGCAATCCGGCTCCAAAGCACGTCAATCAATGACAGGGGCGTCAGTGTGAACTTGGTCTGACCAATCGTCTGTCCACCCAGCACAGAGGCGTATCGTAGGCCGCGCGGGTTCGATAAGTCGTTCAACGTGCGCGTTCCCGGTACACTACCGGGACAGTTTTGTGGTGTAGGTGACCCAATGGAAGAAAATTGCGCTTCGCCGCATTGCTGTGGTAAAAATCTATCGGGAAACTATGTTCTGTCAGGTTGCTCAATAAGTTTTGTCGTTCAACAAGAAAAACAACTTTATGGTTCAAAATACACTTTATTATTCAGTATAATCTCCCTAAACATTAATACGCTTTTAAAAAAACCAAAAAAAAATCCAAGTCTCATCCATAGTGATGAATCGACGCACAAAATCCATTTTATCCGTTTTAAAACGCTACAAATGTTGCTGAGAAAGTCGTTTGTGTTCCATTGTTAGCGAATGCGGCAGCCATTGTGCACACAGCTTTCTAAAACCCAGAATTTCACTTACAATATGGCTCACACTGCCTAACGAGATGTGTAGAGCCTCTATTAAATTTCTCTCAGTCAATCGACGATCTTCCAAAACCATGTCCTGTGTTTTGGCTATGATTTCTGGTGTTGATACGCTTTTTGGACGTCCTTCACGTGGATCGTCTTCAAGGCTTGTACGACCACGTTTAAATTCAGCAACCCATATTTCTACTGTTCTAATTGTAGGTCTTTACTCAATCATTATACACTTTTAACATTCGTTCGTGGATTTTTTTTTCGGTGCTACACCTTCCAAGAATAAGAATTTTATCACTGCACGATATTCAATTTTTCCATTGCTGTGAGACGGCGACACTAAATGGCTTGCAAACAAATAATGAATTGACAGATTGAAATGAAACTTCACATACTTTCATATGAAGAGTGTACCAAGAAAACAAAAAAAAATTGGGCTAGTAGCAACGCCCTCTCTTAACGGACGACAATACTTATTGAACAACCTTTGACGTTGAGGAACTTATTGAACAACCAGGGACGTTCTTTAGAAGGTGCCAAAAACTATGAAAGCAGAATTTTTTGATCATTATTCATCATCATCATCGGCAGAACATCATCTTCCCACAACATTTGTACCTTCATATATTTTACCCTATAATTTCTGATTTCATCGTTTTCACACCTTTCAAGGAACATACAGATCACCTCCGCACTGCCGTTCAGTCCACAAAGTGCACGCTGATCGCGAAAGCGTGCTGCGGCGCGGTTGCGGGTATGCTCAGACAAGGATGTGGGATCACCCGGGCGGTTTTCGCCTTTGGTGCCCGGGTGATCTCTCCGCGTGGGTGATCCCACATCCCTGTCTGAGGATGCTCGCAACCGCGCCGCAGCACGCTTTCGCGATCAGCGTGCACTTTGCGGACTGAACGGCAGTGCGGAGGTGAACTGTATGTCAACGTAAAAAAAAACCTTTCCGATAGATTTCACCATAACAAGGCCATTGTTCTACTCTGCCACAGCCCTGTCGCGGTCGCAGACCTGAGCGACGTCGCAGTCTTCGAAGGCCATTTGTGCTGTGCCATACATCAATCCTGCGACGCGACCGGCGCATGCAAAGTGTTCCTGCTCCAGCTCTTTTCATGGTGAAAGTGTGGGTCCCGACACGATTCGTAGACGAGCGAGCCTGTCGCGGTCGCATACTGGGGGACAGGAGCTGCCTACACACCGAGGGAGAAGTTGTCCCGTTTTTGCAGTTTGAAGCGTCACGCGCCTCAACGCGAGCGAAGTGGTCCCGAGTGGAATTAGAGCCGCCAAAAGCGGGACAATCCCTCCCTCGGTGTGTAGAGAGCCCGTGTCCGGCAGACTGGAGGTATAACAATGGCCCAATGCGGCAAAACGCAATTTTGAAGGTCGCCGTCATTTATGATGTGTCGTCTGCAGTGGCGCAAGCAAACACCATAATTGACGCCGGATGTCAGCCTTAGCTCCGACACTGGCAGCGGACTCCTACAGGAGTCCGCTGGGAGTCCTAGTCTCCCCTGCAACAGGAGTCCTGGCTTTCTCCTGTAGGAGTCCTGTGATTCTCCTGTAGGAGACCGGAACTTGTACGGTAGCTTGGAGGGAATTTCAAATAACGTTTGCGGGAATCAAGCCAAAACCGCCCCGTTTTCGAATTCTTTAAAATCGAAGCATGATTATCACACTTCCCCGTTGACAACTTTGTCAACGGCAAAATTTACCATAGGGGATGAAGCCCCAATAGCATTCTTCCCCCCCCCCCCTTTCCCAAGAAATGTGGAACTCCAGCCCCAAAGCACCCCAATCAATCAATGAAGGGGGCGCCTCTGTGAGCCTGCATGGGCGAATCGGCTCTCCACCCCATGCACACGCGTATCGTACACCGCGCGGGTCCGATCAATACTTCAACGTGCGCGTTCCAGGTCACCTACCGGAGCTGTTTAGTCCTGTAGGAGACCCAGTGGAAGCGATGCGGCAGCATGTCCTGTAGGAGACCGCTTCGTTCTAGTTCGGTCTCCTACAGGACAAAACAGCTCCTGTGGGAGACCGCGATCGTCGTTTTCTCCCGTAGGAGTCCGCTGCCAGTGTCGGAGAGATTTTGCCGCTTGTCGAGACGTTGAAGTGAGAAAACTACAAAACCGAACACAGAGAAAGATATGGGAGAAAACAAGCACCTTCGCAGAAAAAAAAATGAACTGAGGCATATATTGTAGGATTTCATCTGGTGAAGTGAAGCGGTCATCATCAACGTTACCAGGATTTCACGAAACATGTAAAGCTACTATTGACGATTCGGCCTCATTAAGGTCTTGAATAATAACCCAGTTCAGATGGGGTTGCGGCAGATACGGGGCAGGTTTGCGGCAGGTTCGCGGCAGAGAGTAACATCGCGGTAGGTTGGCGGCAGATACGCGGCAGGCTCGCACCAGCTCCAGAGTTGATACTAAAAGAACATCGCGGTGCCGAGGTGTTCGCGGCAGGTTCGAGGTTCGCGGTAGGTTTTCGGCAGATTCGCGGCAGGCACGAGGTTCGCGGTAGGTTCACGGCTCGTTCGCGGCGAGTTTTCTCAGAGAAATACCTTCACAGCTCTTGCGTTTCCGATAGCCCCTTAAGTAAGACACGCGAAAGCTCAGTCAAACAGATTCAGCAACTCACACATCTATCCACCAATAGAGCAGCGCTAACGTCTGCTTATAACGAAAGGCCAGTAACGAGTGGGTGTTACTGTGCGTTATGGTATGTGATAGTACATGGTGGGGACATACACACGCACCGCTAACTGGCCGTACTTATAGTTCGCAATGTGGTACGAACGGCATCAGGTGTTAGTCAAGGATGGGCTCTCAAAACGGTTGTTCATTGTGCGGTACTGTGCGAATATCCAGAAACCTTCCAAAGCTTTGCGCGCTGGAATATCCGTCTCAACTTCCAAAATGTCGCACTTTACTTCAAAATCGTCACCGTTGTGATCTTCAGTTCTGTGCTTGCCCCAAGGTGCTGTAAGGACGCTACTCCTTTCACCGGCTAAATGTCCTTTCACACGTGTAGCAAGCATTCTTCCTGTCTCACCAATATAGGTAGAATGACATGATAGGCATTCGATCTGGTAGATTACTCCTGCTTTCGAGCAGTCTCCAACACTACCATTTAGGCAGACAACGCAGTTTTCTGACACACACTCCACATCCTATAATCTATTTCTCACTAACTGCCATTAGGTATGTTATGTTATATTATAAGCAGACGTTAGCGCTGCTCTATTGGTGGACAGATGTGTGAGTTGCTGAATCTGTTTGACTGAGCTTTCGCGTGTCTTACTTAAGGGGCTATCGGATACGCAAAAGCTGTGGAGGTATTTGGTGGTCTAGAAAGCGATTTCTCACCTTGCACTGCTTTCTAGGCCTCTGAAGACGACGAACTCCGTCGAAGCGCTTAGGCCGATACGATTAACCTGTCTACCCACGAACCTCGAAGGCAGAAAGCATTAGTATACAATGACACTAATTGTACGGCAATATACGCGTTCAATAAAATTCACTAGAAACTGATCAGATACATCAGGTACGGCGAAATGGATCAAAAATTAGAATAAATCAACAAAAGACACCAAACACACTGAGAATTGGAAGGGAATCAGCGGAGTTATGAAAACAAAAAATGAAGAAATGCAGCTACAATTGCAGCTGCGTGTCTTTGGGATTGTCGAATCGCTCTTTCCCGCGCAGACTCTATTACACGAAAACACCACCCCATAAAGTACCCCTAGACGTCAATCGATGGGGAAATTCTTCCAATAAGATTCTGGCTCCAACATAGTGTTTCGCACGTGCCAGAATCGGAACTCTGAGCGGAACGGACACCGCCCTGCGCTCAAAGCCCCGACAGTTTGAAAGTCAGAACCTCTCCAATTGCTTACACCAATTTCGCAATAGTTGTTATCAAAATTCATCGAACCTGCGATGTTAGACGTGATTCTCGGTGCTGTTGTCGCGAGTGAGGACATCTCCATGCTATGTAGTGCTTCGATATTTACGAATGTTCAGGTGGCACCTGTCTAAACCAGCACTATTGCTGCATCGCGTGGGCAAGTCGAGGATATTGCTCTAGCTCCGCCGCTTCCGCCTACATGTCACAGTACTGCCAACCATCGTGCAATTTGTGTGGCGGATCATCGCCGAACGCCTTCTGGAATTCACTTGGTAAGTTTTTGGATACTTAGATGAGCAGACCGGGGTGGCAGGCGTGCGGTCGCCATCAGGGATGTGCGTAATTACGACTAACGACTAACGAATTTCACGACTAACGGGCTTTTTCGGTGTTACGACTAACGACTAACGAAATTTAAAATACTCTCGTAAGCAATCCCAAAATTCGTTAGAAAGTCAATAGACATTCAAAACGCGCTTCAACCCAAGTCTTACACCAGGATTAATACATATTGCACTGTTGGTTGTTCTATGTGAATGGTATAAAATAACCATAGCCTTCAGTATTTATTATTTCTACTGACACTGCTTCGCAGTTCTGAAACTCCCCCTACCCCCGCCCACTTTGACCTCAACCCAACGTTGCGCAAGGTCCAGAGCAGCGCTTCTGCGACTTCGCGTCGGTCGCGCGCGACTCTATGATAGGCTCGCTGAACCAGTCCCGAATCATTGCCGGCTCGAGCGGAGTTTTTAAACACAGGGCACTATCAGAGGTGACAATATGGAGCGGTGCTTGCAGGCCACAACTGCCCAACGACGGTACCTGTATCTGATGATTGGATTGTAAAGGGTGCCGCCTTTCGATTTTCAGTCATAAAGTCGAGATATGGGGTTTTCACAAAGTGGTGCTGGAAACTCTCAGTGTGTGAAATTTTCACTTGGGTGCTAATTTCTTCCGACTTTTCCCCATTAAGGGAACAAGCTCTGAACCACGCAAGCGCTCGGATCGCGACCCTGAGCAAAGAACAATTAGTGCTAAGTCGGTGCGATTCTCCGTGTTGTCACCATCGGATCGATTCCTAATAGCATTATTTAGCGCAAAATAGCAAATTTTGCACTGGAAAAAAAGCAAAGAATTCAAGATTTCCTCGGTTTCCCATATTGTTCTTTTTCTCACCGAAAAAAACGACAAAAATCAATGAACACATACTCTGAAGTATAAGGCTTTCGTGCATATTTTCAATTATGTATATTAGGGTTTGCAGTTTAAACTAGGTTCTCTAACAAGGAGTGATTCGTGTCTTCAATGACCATGAATGCTTTGGAAAACATACATCTCTTCATGCCTTCCTTTTTATCTATTCATAAGGGCTTCTTTCTGCCTCATCTTGGCTTGTTTTCGAAGCCTAGATTTTCAACGACTAACGATTAACGACTAAGGCCGGAACCATACTTCCCGCGACCAGCGACGGCGACAGTGCATATCAGGCGTATCGATTTTCAGTCGATATGGATTGTAGACATTGCGTCGCATCGCTCGTCGCTGGAAGTATGATTCCGACCTAACGACTAACGAGGGTTTTGGCCGGTTGAACGACTAACGACTAACGAATTACAGAAATTTTATTACGCACATCCCTGGTCGCCATGCGTATTCATCTATTTCAGTCTGCCAGGACTTCAGCAATCAATGTGCCTCGTGGGCTAATCAAGGATACTGCAACTCCAACTCTGCCTATATGTGGGAGAACTGTAAGCGAAGCTGCGGGTAAGTATACGAATAAGCATCATAATCTTTCTGACAAATAGTTCTTTCTCTTAACTTCAGGCGATGTTCGCTAGTGAATCTGTTCACCCGTCTCATCACTTGCGGATTCTCGCGTAGAGTTCTCGCCAACAGACAGCCGGTGTCGGATTTCGCCGTCAGCCCGTTCTCCTTGCCGCTCAGGCGCCAGTCGGCGCTTGTGGGACGGCAACCGGCGGCTGTACCACCAATTTCACTGGCACCAGCGCCAGCGCCATCACCGGCAAAGGCTAAGCCACTTCCACTGGCACGCAATACATGGCGCGGAAGGTGGGACTATTTTTCTAGAGAAACCTATAAGTTGGGGCTCATTTCGTCTGCTTCGCGTTGAGCCGCTGAGGCTAACTGTGTTGTTGAAAACAAGTTGATGTGTCACGAGTCACTTCAAGGCAACAGCTACGTCACCACCGAGGATATGTTGGCACCCTGTTGCATGGCTGCGATGAGCTGGTGCCTGCCCTTTGTCCAGCCGTTACGCTTACATCCGCCTGTCACCCAGCAAGCATTTTTGTGCTCTTATCTCTATTCGCTTGATTGCAATCGATAAGGGACTTTCTAATAAGACTTTCGATGCCTCATGTTGGACTTCTCACCTAAACCGTAGAATTTCCTGTGTGTCGTTTTATAATTTACGACGCGAATCCAGAAGGAACAGCCTCAAAGTTGAGGTTTAGAAAATTGATATCTGAGAAGTATAAGACCTGCAGGGTGTCAGCAACTGTCAGATAAGACGCTAAGCGTGTCTCTCAGGTAATGAAAAGGCATTCATTGAGCAGAGCTCTGAGAATTCAAACAGGTTTTTCGGGGCGACAGGCATTTAATTTCGCGGTAAAGAAGACTACTTTTGGCAGTCAACACGAGGAGGTCTTCTAGATGACATGCTATTCACCTGGGCCAGTAGCAATCCCCCAATGTGGTGACTTCAAAGAGGCAGCCAACCTGGGGTCGATTACGCCTAGTTGCCTCCTTTGGTTGCCACCTTAGCGCGAGAATTATTCTCGAAGAGTAGCGTTGATTGCAAAACTCATCGACGTATTTGAACCAGCACGAGCTGGATGGCCGCCAGCCGGCGAGTGCAATTTTTCCTTGCCCACCTAGACAACGAGATAGGCCGCCGTGCTCTGCTGGGGTGATAAGTGGACAGCGGACTGGTCGGTTCGCAGGCGATCCACTGCCATTTCTTGGAGCGCTCTTGCTTCAAAAAGTTAGCACCATTGGACGTGCTCGACCCCATGACCGCGGAATCGACCCAGCTCCTCTTCGCTGCGCGCGCTATTTCTCTTTCCTCTGCGGCAGTGAGCGAAGTCACCACTCGTTTCTTGCAGTCAGTCACCTGACAAAAGAACGCTCACTGCTCCCAGGGGCGGCATGCACGTACGCGGCGGGTTAGGTTGGGGTTAGGCAGGGTTTGGGGCGTCGGCGCGTTTGATCATTGCTGTGCGAGTGTTGGAGATAATCAATAGTTGGGGTCTCAACGGGGTTTCGGATGCCCCACCCTCCTGCGTAGGGTTTGCGAGGGAAAGAATTTTCAGTGCTAGCCTAACCCCCTTCAGCCCTCGCACTGCTATCATCAAATGTGCCGACGACCCAAACCCTGCCTAACCCCAACCTAACCCGCCGCGTACGTGCATGCCGCCCCAGGTAGCTAACTGCAGTGGTCATTAACTTGAGCGCCGCCTGTGCATTTCTGTGCCGGCCCGTTCATATTGATAGTCAATCAGTGATTGAGACAGTCGTCACGCAGTGACAGCTGCCATGACAACTGAGACAACCTCAGTAGGTCAGGGTCAGGGTTTTTCCGCAAGATTTCTTTGATGTAATTTGTGGTAATCCTGAAGGAGCACTTTTCTAACTCAAGCAATCTCAGTTGTCGACAGCAGGTCAACAACTGAGATTGCTTGAGTTGGATGAGGTCGGATGTCTTTTCATTAGCCCCTTTCTCATACTAAGTTGTCGCGATGGACATGCCAGTCGCTCGGAAGACCTGACGACTCTCCGCCTTCTCACATCATATTGTGCTGCGATTCGCTCCCTATATGGCAGCTGTGAACACCCAGTAGAATTGGTTCACCTTTACAAACCTTCTTTTTCATTCTTCCCTCGTTTTCTTAATTTGAATGCCGGGGATTGGCTGTTTCGACTGAATTCGTTCGAATACGAAGTAGGGCATCATAGACCCCAGGGCGTTCGAAAAGTGAGACGTCAGTATTCTGTAGGAAAGCCTGACAACGGGCACGTCGAGGTTGAAAGAATGATCGGCGGGTTTCTGCGCACTTGATGGACAATAGGCAAGCACCTGCCTATTACAGACCCGCAGCAAAATGTTAACCTGCTACACTGGACACGTAGCTGTTGTTCAGAAGTGATCTGCAGTGAACAGATCAACTTATTGCATTCTGTGGTCCCAGTACACAGACAAAAGTGCAGCCTTTGACGAGTCAGCGCCTAAACGTGACGCGCACGTCGAAAATGCGCTCCGTTCACGTCATCGCTGCAGCTCGATTACCCTTTGCACCTGATGAAACCATCCATGTCCGAGTTTTCAGGGCGTGCTTTAGCGACTACATCGGATTTTCGTAGCATCTAGGCGGCTAACTCATCCTGGGATTCTCCTATTCTGTGTAGTGAGACCGCAATCAAGCCACTGCCGATTATTCTGTGCTCGATTTTTGAGTCTCCCTCTAAAACCCTATTTTTTCAGTTTTTTTTCGTTACCTGAGAAATTCTGTCAGTGTTTTATTTCATTTCAGAACCCTCCGCCGTGGTCCTCTACGACCTTCTGGGGCTGCGGTGCGGCTGGCAGCCTGATTGTTAAACCTATTCGATTCTCTTATTTTACCTTGAATTTTCCATTAATAAATTTTTTAAACAATGTCTTCTCTGAAATATGTGTTAAATGTATTTTCTAAAGCTGAGCTCAACGCCACGTTAGCTCATCTTTGATAGATTTGGCTAAAATTTGCTTTCGGTGGGTTATTCCCAGTGCTTAACACGAAACTGATGAACCTTTATTGGTTTTTGGTAGAATACGGTAGGTTACGGTAACTATACGGTAGCTTGCACGAATTTTCTGATTTGGCAGAAAATTTCGCTGTAGGTGTTATTTGGTGTGCCGAGCACGAATTTAAAGCCCATTTGTCTATTTTAGAAGATTTAAGTATAAGATTATGCCCACTAAATGGCATTATACCCTCAGTAAACTACAGTAATCCTGTAAATTCGAAGCAAGGATAACCGAAAATTTTTCGGAAACTCAAAATCGAAAAATGAAGATTCTGGTTGTGAGATCAAATTGTTGGTGCAGATAGGCCACTTGGGGGTGCGAATTTTTTCATTTTTCGGTTTTTTTTTTTTGATATTGATTCGGAAAAAAAAAACCGGAAAAACCAAAAATCTTTAAAAAGCGTATTTCCAAAGTAGCATAGTGTAGCAAAACATTCCACAAATTCCGACCGGAAAACGTTTCGTTTTTCGCTTTCGAAAATTTCTCGCACATCCCTGAACCGAAGTAAAGTTTCCCAAACACCCTAAAAGATTTCTCATGGGTGGTACCCTTAGCTCCCTAGGAAACTCCGAAAATGCATATAACCTTGTTCACAGGTGTACTCGGCAAAATCTGATTTCGGATTCGGAGAGAGCGGTCTAGAATCAGCCAGAAAACATTTGACACCTTTCCAATCAGAGGATACACCATATGGAGGTTCATTAGAAGGACCAAATCTGGGCTGGGATTCATGAACGCTAAAACCGGGGTTCCAGCAGGGTTTTGTTGGAAGCGTTTGTGAACCAGCGATTTTGGTCCCAGCTGGGCAGTTCAGTTAACCAAACTAAACCAAACCCCGCCAGTACCCAATACCAGCCAGATTTGCTGTTCTGAAGATAGGCATAGTCAAGACCACCCAGGTAGAAACGAGCCTGGATTCATTAGCTTGGAACCCATGGGGTAAAGGTAGGTTTACCCCAATTTTCTGCAGTTTCCTCCACTGTACACTTCCAAAACGCCATCCTTGTTAATCTTGACCAATGGGTTCGTACTTGACGATTCCGTCCCCGGGTTTTCCTATTTCCAGTCAGTGGAACCTGTTTAGTAGTCCCCCCTCGAGTCAAATATCGGAGTAAATCTATGGATATTCGCGCGCTTGGCAGCAGCCGCCGGGTGACCCAGTCGGATGCGGCGCCTTTGGCCGGCCGGCAACTGTATACCAACACTTTGAGCTGTCCCTGCCGTTTACAGTTTACACTGTGTATGTGTGTGTGTGCGCTTTGGGTGTGAAGCCGTCAATGCCCAGACCTCAATCAATCCAGATTGATTGTTTCTGCTGGAACTCAATGACTTTCTTTCATGGACTTCTTTAAGTTTCATGACCACCTGGTGTCGTGATTCACGCCCACTGCTGGATTCTGCCGCTGTAATTCCCTAAGAAAAACACTGTAAGAAGCGGTCTAAAATTAAAGGCTCATCTGGGCATATATCAGGTGGAGTTGGGCCAACCCGAGAGCGCAAAGCTTGAATTATGTTTAAGAAGCGTACCTCAACGAAAAATAACAAAAAATTAGTTTCGAATAAAATAAATGAAAGAAAATATTTGAATTTCCGATTCAAAATAAAATTACTCAGTCAATCGAAGATATCTTAACAATTCCACTAGCTCGGAAAGTAGTATCGGACGAGCTGTTTATAACGAAAAACTTTGCGTTTGTCTAGTTACGTTCGCGGCTTGCGTCCTGAAGAAAAAAAAACGTTCAAATTTCACCCACGGCTAACATCGCTTCAAGTTACTTGTGAATTTAGAGTAAGTTGCGTGAAGCCATCATGCAACTTGCGTTAAACTCTCAGGTAACCTGTTCAGAAATTCCTGAGTAGTCGATTCAGGCCGAGAGAAGAGCGCAGCTGAGCAGGTTACCATACCGTCAGCCACCAGTGAGATTTAAACCGCCAAGGCCAGCCGAGAGTCAGATTTAAATGTTTTACGGACCTACGGAGTCACAAAGCGCTTTTCGCATCAACATTTATTGGGAACAGGGCGAAAAATGTGGCCAGAAAGGGGAATAGAAAAAGTTCGGATTTGACCCGGCAGGTCATTGAAACCTCCCACTGGGGCTATTTTCGGGGCAAAATGCGATTTTTATGACTTCCTGAATGGTACGACGGATTCGGCTGCAAAACTCTTTTTAGAGGTCATTTGGGACCAGAAGTGCGCGGCAATTGCCGATTGCTGAAGTTGTCGTCTAAAAAAAGTTTCGGCAAAAATACGTTAAAACAACAGGATTTGTCCTCACCGCAGTTTCTGTGTTGGTCAGCGATTCGAAGCTGCTACAAATAATCCATTTATGTAGTTCCAGCTCATGTAATGTATACTCTGTTTATCTTGAATTGCTCAAAACACGGTCCGCCAATAGTCCTCTAAGTGCCGTAGTGAACGTCCACGACGCGTTCTCGGCAAACGCGGGTGGCAGGGTGGGTGGCCGAGTGACGGCATTGACGAATGGATTGCTCTGCACACCGGGTGCACACCCGGGTCTGCCGAGAACGCGTCGTGGACGTACACTACGGTACTAGCGGGCCAATTAGAGGACTATTGGTGGACCGTGTTTTGTGCAATTCAAGATAAACAGAGTATATGACTGTACCCATTCAATTGGTAACTGATGAAAACATCTTCACTGGGTAAACAGAGGAGTTCCTTCCAGTTCTAGGTTGTTCGGGAGCCTACAAATGTCTTTTTCATAATCAAATCCTTAACCCCTGAAAAAAGCCACAAGCCCCTTTTCGGAAGCATACCGATTACTGCATGTTCTAAGATTACAGAACCTAGTGATATCAAAGTTGTAGCCGAAATGCTGCCTTTTTTAGACATGTGAACCAGTTGAGAACCCGTGTAAATCGGTCAGCTGATCCCGGAACGGTGGGCTGGTGGTATTAATTGGGATAGGATGTTGACCAAATCAGCAAATACTTGGTCTGGCTTTTTTAGAATTGAACAATATTTATGTGCAGTGATAAAATTCTTATTTTTGGAAGATGTAGCACGAAAAAAAAATTCACGAACGAATGTTAAAAGTGTATAATGATTGTTCACCTACAATTAGAACAGTAGAAAGATGGGTTGCTGAATTTAAACGTGGTCATACAAGCCTGGAAAACGATTTACGTGAAGGACGTCCAAAAAGCGGATCAACACTAAAAATCATAGTCAAAATACAGGATATGGTTTTGGGAGATCGTCGATTGACTGAGAGAGATTAAGTAGAGGCTCTACACATCTCATTAGGCAGTGTGATGTGAGTGTGTATTTTCAGTGAAATTTTGGGTTTTAGAAAGCTGTGTGCATAATGGGTGCCGCATTCGCTAACAATGGATCAACAACACATTCGAATTTAGCTTCCTGGCAAAAGTAACCATTTGGTAAGGATAAAAAAGTTTTAAAAATGTCTTGAAATATCTTAAAAAAATGATTTGGCGTAAAATAGCCTGGAAAAATAAAAAAGCCAGGAAATGAAGTGAAATAACCAAAAATGTGATTTGGTGGTCGATCATTTCACAATCTTCTCCGTTAAACTTATCAAAACGAAATCAAGCACGATATGGAATAGAGCCTTGCTTTCACCTAGCTTGACCTATGCTGTTTCCCCTATTACAGCTTTCAAAAATGGCCTAATGTTTCCGTTGCGCGCTTGATTTCGTTCCGATAAGTTTAATGGAGAAGATTGTGAGACGATCGACCACCAAATCACATTTTCGGTTATTTCACTTCATTTCCTAGCTTTTTGATTACTACAGGCTATTTTACGCCAAATAATTTTTAAAAAATATTTCAAGACATTTTTGAAACTTTTTTGACCATTACCAAAACGTTACTTTTGCCATGAAGCTATGTAAATTTTCGGAAATTTCACATATTTTTCCCGAAGGTTCCCTTTCTGACTTCAATTTTGCTCAACAATTTCCATCTCCGAATACTGAAATATCTAACAGACCATATTGCCGTATGAGTACAATTTTTGAAACTTATCACCCAAAACCATAAAAAAATACCACTCATTGCCGCATTTTGTGCAACATGGGAAAAATCGATATCATTGATCGATAATGTTCGGTTTTGCGTGATGAGAAGAATTTCCCAAACAAGTGACTTACAGCCATCAACAATCGAAAATCATTGCGGCATTTTGTGCAAAAGGCGAAAAAATCTATAGTATTGATCGGTATTTATCGATAATGACTGATGGGCAAAATTCTCCAACCAACAAAATCAATCCCATCAGCAATCACCACTCCTAGCCGCATTTTTTGCAAAAAGCGCGAAAATCGGTGATATTGATTATCGATCGATGACGTGTCATGAGTACGGATTCGGACAAGTTCAGTACTTAACTCCGACGACCTGTGTTGATTGGCTGCAGATTCACCCACACACCCCGGTCTCCACAGCCTTAGCAGAAAAAAGCAGTTTTCGTGCTCCACGGCTAATTTAGTTTATAAACCCACGATTTTGAGGTACCCATCAAAGTTAAGGTATCGAGTTCAAATTGAAATAGGAGCGACCTGCATCCATTTCCAGCCTCCTATCCGAAAATGAGCTCCCTAGCTCAATTTTAAGTGTACCAACATGATCGTGTACGCCGTCTGAAAAAAAAAGAGATTAACAACAAAAACGCGCGGTCTTTCAATTTTTACTCGAAAACCAGCGAACCGTTCTAAACCATTTTTGGGTACAGACACCAACTTTTCGAGCTCTTTTAAATGCGATTTAGCTCTAATTTCTACGTTCACTCTGAGCCGAGATTTCGAAAAAGGGGTTGCGCGGGGCCGATTCAAAAACCACAATTCGATTTTCTCAGCAACATTTGGAGCGTTTTTGAAAAGGATAAAGTGGATTTTGTGCGTCGATTCAGAGCAATGGATGAGACTTGGGTCTATCACCATAATCCTGAATCAAAAAAGAGGCCAAAGAGTGTAGTCAACTTGGTTGTTCGTCTTCGAAACGAGTTCGTGTCCGGAAATCGTCCAAGAAGGCTATGACATCAGTTTTTTGAGATGCGGGAAGAATTTTGTTTGTGGATTACTTGCAAACTGGTAAAACAATTAATTCTTAATATTCTTGCAACTTTTTTGGACCAGTTAAAGGAAAAAACTCGTGAAGAAAACACGGTTTGCAGAAAAAAAATCCTTTTTCATCAGAACAATGCACCGTGTCACAGGAGCATTTTGACAATGGCTAAAATCCATGAATTAAAGTTCGAATTGTTGGAGCATCCACCCTATTCACCAGATTTGGCCCCAGCGACTTCCATTTGTTTCCAGAATTCAAAAAAATTATGCGTGGCAAGCGTTTTTCATCAAATGAAGGTGTCATAATGGCTGTTGAAGCGTGTATTTTGCAGACTTTTCGGATTCTCACTTAAGGGATGGGATCCACAGATTAGAGGATCGTTGGAGCAAGTGTAATAATGTTCAGGAAGAATATACGGAATAATAAAGTGTATTATGAACCATAACATTGTGTTTTTCTTATCGAACGACAAAACTTATGGAACAACCTGGTACGACAGAAAAGTAAGTAGCTAGCATATGAGTAAAAGGGAAGGAGACGCTCCAACATCACTAGTGTAGCAGTACATGATAATCTACAGAGGTGTGAGGTTCGGTCAAACAATAAGGCTAGGTAACACCTCAGCATAGTGCCTGCAGGGAGCCTCAGGATGGAAAGCGTTTGCATAATAACTTCCCCATATTCTTCAATTCTTGTCCTCCAAAAAGTTCAATCTTCCAACTGGAAATATTCAAAGCGCACTCCGTACAGAACCCTACTTTTCATATCTCCCTCAGGCGATTTCTATTGGAATAATGCAAACAACAAAGGAACAGAAACCAGGTTTTCACCGTATGAAATATGTTGAGAATAATGACAAAAATATAACGTTAGGTTCAGAAAATGGCGAAGACAAGAAGGACGAGAAAACATAGGATGACTGCCTTTGGGGAAGTCACGTCTGCAGAACAAATCGCGGATCAATGACAATGGGTGGTCAACGACAGACATCATCTTAACTCGATCGAATGTCACTGGAAACCATAATGCATACTATCTAATAGACGCGATCGCTTATACAATTACAAGTGCCCTAAAAAATGCCTTGAATGCTGAACTGCAAAATTTGAATACTGTCAAAACTTTTGGGTTAATAGTTTTGACGACGCGAATTGAAATCGCAGATTCTATCCTGATGGATTCAGAATGCTATGCTTTTTGTGCTGCGGCGGATCACTTCACGGACTATCTGCGGCGATTTCGCGGCGCTACTAGGGCGATCAGTGGCTCATTACCGACGCTGTACCGGCTTCTGTGACGGGTCATCCGGTTGCCGGACGCGGACAGGCCGTAAGTTTCACAGAAAACTTCGCTCTTCAAATTTCCACCGAACTTCAACGTTAAAAGATCCGAGGATCCAGAGCGTAATGCAGTCAGTTTTCGTTTCAGTGATACCCTCCTCTGAGAGAATTTTGGCCGCGATATAGCCGGGAAATAGTACACCAGGCTCCGCAGCGGCTCCTGGTGGGCTATTTCCCGGCTATTTCGCGACTATTTCTCGGCTTTTCACAGAACGGACAAGAAGTAGCAGAGAAATAGCCGGAATATAACCGAGAAATACTCAGAAGTAAACAAAATTGACCAAGACGCAACCGTTGCAGGCTCGCCGAGCCACCATCTGGGGCCGCCAGCGCTTGCTGACATCTGAATTATGTATGCCTCTGGAATGCTCCGTATATCTACCGGGAGAGCATTATTTCTCGGCTATTTCGCGGCGAGCATTATTTGGCGGCAATTTTGCGGCGAGCATTATTTACCGGCTATTTCTCGGCTATTTCGCGGCTATTTCTCGGCCAAAACTCTCAGAGTCAATGCTGGGCTTCAGATTATTTCTAGCCAAACAACTACATTTTCTGATTCTGCTAGGAAGAAGGTCATCTGAAGAGTCAGTTGAAGTCGTCAGAATGAGAATAACGGTCCATGCGGTCGGCGTGCGTATCGAGCGGTCGTCGCCAAGATGTTCGTTTTATCTGTAAATCGATTAACAGGAGCATTGGACGACCAGTGAATAATATCCCGGTCAGCTGTTTGCAGCCGTGAGAAGGTTCGTCTGAGAAATGCGTCAGCCACTTGACACGCACGCCGACCTCGGGGGCAGGCAGTCTCATTCAGTCACTTTTTATAGATCCGAGACCCATTTGGATTTTTTTCGGCGGATTGAAGGAAGCGGAATAGAAGGTTCAGGCTTACAGACTCTACTCTAATGGGATTATTTACCCTTCTGAGATCTTAGCTGAATTGTGTGTTCTCTAGCCTTTTTCCAGCAGATAGAGAGAACTCTATCAACAGTCGGGCTTTTACAGTGTGATGCACTGAATCGCTGCCAACCCCGGTTGATGACGGAGCAGCAGAGAACCAGGAGTTCCAAAATCGTGCATTTTATACAGCGAGATTTATCTGGGGAGTCCAACAAGCTTCGCAGATCAGGGTAAGACCTGGGCGCCGCGAATCGACCGCGGTGCAGAAGTTTTTGCAGTTCGCGACACGTTCTCGGCAGATTCGCGGCGGGCAGAAGGTTCGCGGCGGGTTTGCGGCTGGTTCGCTGCAAGTTTTATCAGAGCGAAAAATCAGTTTCTCGGATTGGGATAAAAATTCGGCATGGCAGGTTTTTTTTCAGCTTTACGTCTTCCCTTTGCAGAAAAACTGGTAATCTTGCTTCTTTACACAAAATCAGCTGTTAGAATCGCGTTAATCTAAATGCTGCTTCCAATCGGCAGAGTTCATGACGGAATTTTTTCCATTCAAGCACTGAAGTCCGGAAAATTGAATTCTGCGTCTTTTGGTTCCACAGCTGAACCTGGCTTAAGGGGTCTGCAAAGTTCAAGTCGCAGCGTTGCTCGAAGCGACGAACAGCGGTGGGCGATGCAATATCGATTAAATTCGGCGAAGGGAGCCGTTAAGGACAACAAGGGGCACAGCAGAATGTTTTCAAGCCGCGACGGCCCTGCTTCACTGCCACCGAGTGGCAACCGACCAGGGGTGTGCGGCAATTGCCGTTGCCGTTTGCCGAAATTTCCGTCTAGAACGGCCAATTTTCGGCAAAAATTCGTTGAAATAACAGTATTTGCGCTCACCGCAGTTTCTGGGTTAAACAGCGATTCGGAGCTGTTACGAATAATTATATTGACTGGTTCCAGCCTCTAGTTCCAGCTTACTCAATGTATGATTGTACCCGTCCAATCGCTAACTGATGAAAACATCTCGATTGGGAAATCAAAGGAGTTCGTTCGAGTTCCAAATTGTTTGAGAGCCTCAAATGTCTTTTTTTAATCATCAAATGCCAAAATTACAAAAAAAAACTTTTTCAGAGGCATACCGATTACTGCAAGTTCTAGGATAACAAAACCAAGTGATATCAAAGTTGTAGCGCAAAAGCAGCCTTGTTGAGACATATGAACCAGTTGAGAACTCGTATATGTATATAGGCTCGCTTATCGTCGGTTGGTTCTCTGAGAAAATCTGTGGTGACGGCACCGCAATGCGGCCGTGTAGGTGCCCTATAGGCACCTACACGGCGTCATTGCGGTGCCTTCATTACAAATTGCTCTGTCTGCACGCCGATAGCAATGTAGGCTCCGCAATCGCACGTCGCTGAAGAGCCGATTGCCGCGTCCGCTGAGCGTTGACGCCGCGTAGGTGTTTTTCAAGACACCTACGCGACCTCGCTGCGAAGCCTCCGAGGTGAGACGAATTATACATGCCCTCACCATAATAAGGGATAACGAATAGTTGTTTGTCAAGCAAATCCTCTCCAGTTTTGGCCAGCCACCCATTTCACACCTTTTTTTCAGGATCCTTTGCTTTGAAATGGTTCTCGAACGATTTGTTTTCTCTATGCACTTTCGCTTTCCAAACCCATACCAATGCGGAAGTCGCCAAAACGTAATCCAAATGAAATGCCAATGCTAATCAGACACACCCATTGTACATCTACAATACCTGCCCTAATTTACTCCAAGAAAGCCGCAAAAGTCGCGAAATCGTCATAGCACGGCTCCAAATGACCGGTTTGGGGAGGTAGGAGCATATTTGGAATCCAGCATCGAGAGCTCTTGATTTCAAGCACACACATTTCTTAACCTGGTCCCGTTTCAAGCGAGAATGTGGCACATGTGGAGGGGATTATAAAATCGACTTTCCCGGATTGGGCATGCCACAGTGCCTATTTGAAAGAGGGTCAGAAAATACAGGTGTAGGCCAAGTCCCAGGTCGATTGGTCCCGTTTGAGCTGAGAACGGGTGGTATTTTCGTTCACTCGAGTTTCCTCTTAACCCTATATGCCTTGTCAAATCTGTTTCCACTCTCACATTCCCACACGTTTCCACTCTCACATTCATTTATCAGCACTTCCTTGACTTGATCATTCCTGCAATCCGAGTCTTCAATTGTTCATTTCGAGGGGGCGGATCTGGAGCACGGGGCGTGTTTGGAACACCAAAACGCTTGTTTGCAGCCGTTATGTTGCCGCTCTTGGCTCGTCTTCTACCGTTCGTTCGACACTAGGAGCCTAGGATCCTTCTCGCCTATCATTTTACTGTGGAAAGTCAACGAGGATGATCATCGTTACGCTGCCTTTGAATGTTAGGTTTCCCGATTATTTCGATAAAGATTGTTAAAAAACTTTTGAAAACAACCTCAATTATTCGTTCATTTCGGGTTATGGGCTTCGAATATTGTGTCATTGAAAAGAAATGTGTAGAAATATCTATGAAAAATTTGAAAAGTCAAATCAAATGGGCCGAGTACTTTTCCGAATATTAGTACCAAACGGGTAGGGTAAGGTTTTCAGATTAGTTATTTCATTCGGAAATTTTGAGAAGTTTTTATTTGAAATTTCCATTCAGTCGGGCAATTCAAAAACAGATAATTGAATTACACTCCCTTCTTCATAAGTCAAAAAAGCAATATTTTGAAAATTCAGTCATTAGAGACTTTCTGACAGTTGCCATTTCAATTTCCAATTCTTCGAGATCAATATGCAATTGTTTTCTGAAAATGCAATATTCTTCTGTTTATTAGGAAATTAGTGTCGAATGACCATGTCTACTCGGCCCTCTCCCCAAGGGATGAACAAACTCCGAAATTCAGGTGAACTCCGAAAAACACCCGAAATTTTAAGAAATGTAACAAATGGCATTGTTCTTCAGATCGTGGTTGCTGCAGTTTTGAAACCGAAATCTCGAAGAATACACGAAGCGTAATACACGGAGACCTAAGAGCATTACTATATTACTTAATGTAACAATATAAAAAAGACTTATTGCGTGGGATGGAAACTCAATATAAAGGCAATTTTACTACATAGGCGGGGTGTGATGTGGTCAAAATTTAAATAACATAAAAACGCGAATCTGGACAGCACCGGAACAGAAATCGGCGAGTCTAGTTGAAACTTCGATCGATATTGCAGTATGACTTGTTGCGCCAATTCGGAGGTGTGTCGAAAGCGGAGCCTACGAAACTAAAACCCTGCACACTCATCGCGGTGCCGACGCGGTTTTGCCTAAGAGCCGTGTTGGCGACGCTACCTCTTTACCGGATTGCGGAGCCGACATAAGGCTATCGCGGGGCCACTGCGTCACACACCACTTTTCCACGATCGCGGAGCCGCCAATCAACTGCCGATACCCCATCGCGATACCAGCGAGAATCTCGGGGCTACCGCGAAACCAGCGGCACCAATTTTCTCAGAGTTGGCTGATGTAATTGGGATAGAAAATTCATCCGTTCTGCTAACACTTTGTCCGGCTTTTTAAAAGTTGAGCAATATTCACAGCGGTCATTAAAGGCGGTGTTCAATAATATAATTGATTTCGAGATCATTAGCTGAAATGGAGGGTTGACTCAATGAAAGAGCTGGTTTTGTTATGAAATGGTGTAAAAATGAAACCATGAAAAATCTCTGAAGGCAACGATTGAAATCGCATTCAACTTTTCACCAGAAATTCAAGGGTTAGAGGCCCATTGCAACAACAAAACGGGAAACCGGCTTTAAACGAGCAACCAATAACAATATACGGCCCCGAAACTTGAACGTGGTGTACTCGCCCCACCCACTTCCTCGGTAGCCGCAGGGTAGGTGAAGATCGATCTGTTGCTTGTTTTTAGCCGACATTGTTGCTGTTATCGGCCTTGTGCCGGCTTGTAGGCCAAATACACAGAAAGCGAAGAGCTCAAGAGCAGTCCAGCTGGCTAAACGTCCTGCACGCGGCGCTCCAGCGACGAAGTGAGCGCAGCGGACTCCCGTCGCGCGCGTTGTACCAGTCGAACTGTCTTAGGTGCCCCTCATTCTGTGCATTCGATCAACATGCCTCTTGGAGCTTTTGATTCGAAAATTTAAAGGCTGCTTCTCCCGCGAGCACTGCATTCAACTACACTAGTCTTACTCCACTCCTGTAGCCTCACAAGGGTGACCATTCAATCGTAATTTGAAGTGAGCGAAATCTAGATCCCTGAGCCTACTACCTGTTACTAATAGTAAAATAACTGACAGATACAGTACCCGCGCTAATTTTTTCTAAAGCCGCAAAAGTCGCGAAATCGCGACTTTGGCGACTTTTCGTCATAACACGGCCCAAAGTAGCCCGTTCGGGGAACTAGAAGCCTTCATTTTGAGCAAAACACCTCTCTTAAACGGGTCCCGTTAGAAGCGAGAATGGACTTGGCACATGTGAAGGGGATGAATAATCGACTAAAAAAATCGGATTGGGCTGCCGTAGAGCTTATTTGAAAGAGGATCAGATAGTGAAGCTGTAGGCCAAGTCCCAAGTCGATTGGTCCCGTTTGAGCAGAGAACGGGACGTTGGTGGTGTTTTCGTTCACTCGATTTTTCTGTTAACTCTGTATGCCTTGTTTGCAGGTCAGGAGATGTGTGTGCTCAAAATGGAGAGGTCTCGATGGTGATTTCAAACATGCCCCTAGCTCCCCGAACGGGTCACTTTGAGCCGAGTTATGACGAAAAGTCGCGAATTCGCGACTTTTTTGAGTAAATTAGTGCGGGTGTTGTATTGCAAGGGATACGACATGGCTAACAAGAAAGGGTTGCCTACATCAGATGGAGTATCTTTAATATGTTCTAGGGGGAGGACAGTGTTCCCATATCCCACACTGAGAATCTGCTAAATGCCTCAGGCAGTCCCTGAAAAGGTGCGAATTCAAACAAGGCCAGAACGGCTCGGCCCAAGTGAGCTGGTTTAACGATTGAATAACCTTTACGTATGTTCAGAATAGATCAGGGTTTGTTCAACAATGCATAATTCCTTATCTTAACAGGATCAATGCATCAAAATTTTTTACATCTATTCTGAACATATCTGAAAAAAAATTCAATCATTCAAAAAAATTTTTAAAAATCAAAAAAAGTCAGCTCTACTCACTTCGGCCGAACCGTTCAGACCTTGATCAGATTTTGACCTCTGAGGCATTCGGCAGATTCTGAGCATGGGATATTGGAGCACTGTCCTCCCACTAGAACATATTAAAGTGCATCCCGAAAGTCCAACTGAAGTTGGCAACCCTCCCTCGTAAGTAAATAATGGTGTATTGTAGCTCAAATTCGCTTTTGCCGTTTGCCGTTTTGTCGTTTGCCGGTCATTTTTGGGGTTTGCCGTTGCAGTTGCCGTTAGCCGAAATTTTGAATTCCTTTGCCGCACGCCCCTCTGCAACCGACGCCGCGACGGTAAGGAGTTTCGAGGCTAAGAACACCAGCTTCGAATTGAATAATTTATTTGAAAAGTTTCAAAAAGAAGCATTCCGAAAATTCAGTCATTCAGGAGTTTTTTTGGAGAGAATTTCGAGTTCCCTCTTCATTCAAGGTGTTCTAAAATACAGACATCTGGTTTATTTAATAATCCAAAAATTAGCGTCAAATGCCCATGCCCAATATTTTCTCTTCCGATGAATATTCTGACTTGGGCCAAAATTTTCTTCTATTTTGGAATGGGTGAATTCAGTCATTAATGTTTATCTTTCACAAAAATAAGTGGAAAACAGCTCTAAGAGTTCTGTCTTCTTTGGAAACACAAGCATTTTATAACTCACAAGGGAACCACAATAAGTCATAGTGACCATTCCAAATGAAATGTACTTTTCTAGAACCATTTTCGGACGAAAAGTCCGAATATGCCCATCGCAGCTACCTAGACCCACTCTGAAAAAAGTTATGAGCGTTTTTTAAAGCTTCGCGGTGAGGTAAGGTCCCCATGGAATTTTTAGGGTGTTTTTCAATTTTTCTCCTGATTTTGCTAAAAACATGTATTTAGGGGTAATCTGGGGTGCTGAACACGAATCTGTGGTTTGCTTGCCCAAATTTTTAGGTTCACTGTAGGTTACGGTAGTTAACATGCCACTTAGGAGGCAAAACCTACCTCAATATTCCGATAATCGGCAAATGGACATCAAATTCGTATTCAGCACCCCAGATAACCCCCACATAGAAACTTTGAGACAAATCTGAGACTTTCACCAAACTACCGTACACCCACCGTAATCTACCGTAATCTGCAAAAAATCGACAAACCGAGATCAGATTCGTGTTAAGCACTCCAAATAACCCCCAGAGAAATAAAATGAGCATTATCTATAGTAGCATTCCGGAAATCGTCAAAAGTCGCGATTTGCCATAAAATTCACCCCCGATGGGAATCTGTGAACGAATAGAGTCGAAAACTTCGAAAAATCGATAAATGAACCTCAGATTCGTGACCAGCACCCCAAATAACCCCACAGAGCGGATTTTAAGACAAATCTAGAATATTTTTCTTGAACACTTTCTGGACCCCGTCATTGATTCAAATAAACGCCCAATCGAAAATCCGTTCAAGTTCAAAACGCTGTTACTCTGCGCAAAGTTTGGAAAATGTTTCTTCAACCTAACTTTGCTTAGTGGGGTAGTTCTGGGCGCTGAAAACGATTATGAGGTCCGCTTCCGGATTTTCGTAAAAATGATAAGCTTTTTGGAGGGTGCAATAAGTACGAAAATCAGAGAAAAAATGTCTATAACTTTTTTCAGAGTGGTTCTAGGCAGCTGCGATGAGCATATTCGGACTTTTCGTCCAAAAATGGTTCTAGGAAAGTACATTCCATTTGGAATGGTCACTATGACTTATTGTGGTTCCCTTGTCAGAAGAAGTCAGTAGTGGTTGTTAAATGACTTCATACATCTGCTTTTCTTAGAAACAGTTCTGGAACAAATCTATATCAAGGCGCTGGAAATTCTCTACCCTTTGTCTCGGCCGCGTATCAACCATACCTGATATGCTGCTTTGCCTCTGGGGTCTGGCCGCCTTTGACGCAGTGGCTGACCCATTGGGCTATCATGCAGCGCTATGATAACCCTTGACACACGTCATCTGGTCGTCTCCCGCGGGCTTTGAGTGCTCTAAATAGCTCCGACGTCTGCTCCAGATGGGCGTGTCCGAGAGGGCGAAGGCGGGGCATTCAGCGGAGCGCGAACTTTGCCACCGCGTGGAGCGCCTTTTACCCCTTCCTGTTCACCGCCTGGTCTGCCATGTCGGATAGCGTTAAGGCCAAGCCGAAATCATCCATATTACTGTATTTACTGCTTGCCGTTACTGTACTTGTGCTACTATGTGCGGCCACCATACTATACCTGGCCTTTGGAGGAAACGCCAATCGACAGGCCGATGAGGCTGATCTGCAGGGAAATGCCACCAGTTCTCAGCTTTTCCTTGTGCCTGCGAGCACCACTGTGGGACCTTCCAGCACGCCTATTCCTGCGACAACTAGCACCACTAATTCTAGGACAACTAGGCCTACTAGTCGGACAACTACAACAACTTCCATCCCCACATTCGCTACAAGTAAGTAATTGATAAGTACTAATCTAATTGGGCGGAATGAACACTGATTTTTTAGAACCTCCCACAACTACTGTAACTACTAGGACTGTAACTACAGTAACCCCGGGAACTACCACTACTACCACTACGGTAGCTTCAACTTCAACAACAACAATGGAGCAGATGACATCAACCACTGCAGCCCCTACCACCCCGAGTACCAGCACTGCTACTTCCACGGTGGCCCCCACGACTCCATTCGTCGATGAAAACAAGGAGGTACCCACAACATCTATATTTTTCTCTCGAAAAAATATTATGTTCCAATTGTAGATGATCGATCGATGCTCGGTAATTGCCGAGGAAAGTGTCAGTTGTCCGAAAACCAGGGACGATGTGGTGTGAGTTTGAAGATTTTTTACCATTTTCGTTTTTTTTTTGTCGCAAAATTTCATGGAAAAGAAAATAATTGTGGGAAATAAAAAGTGAAAAAAATTCTGTACTTTCGAAACTTCAGTTATCTAGGTAAACCAAAAAGTTTTTCTTTTTCTTTATTTTCTTAGCTTGTTTCCTTTTCCTTCCTCCTTTGTTCCTCCTTCTTCTTGCCCTTCTTCTTAGTCTTCGTCTTCATCTTCCTCTTTTCCTTCGTCTCCTTCTCTCCTTCTCTTCTTCTTCTTTTTGTTCCATTCACTTCTCTGTCCTGTACTTCCTAGCCGGTCTCTCATGTTTTTTCTATTTTCTTCACCTCTATGTAATTATTTTCTAACCTTCAAATTTTTCTGACCTACCCTATCAGTCGTCCTCAATTTTTCTCTCTCTTTCTCATCCTCTAATTTCTCCTAATTTTCTTGTTCTCCTCTTTCTCAGTTTTCTTCTTTACAATTTCTATCATCTTTCCTCTCTCTCCCTTTGTTTACCTCTCCTTTCTTTTTCTCCTTCTTCGCTGCTCCCTTCCCTCCTCGCTTCCCCTCTGGGCTTTCTTTCATTCTTGCCCTTCTTTCCCATTTCATACTCCCTTAGCTCTCTCTATCGATGTTCCCCCTGCTTTATGCTCCTCCCCGTCTCCTTTTTTCCTTCCTCTTTTTCCTTCTCATTCTTTCCTCCTCTCCCTAAAAACATCATTCCCTTGCCTTATTTAGCTTCTTTTCCATTTTTTCTACGCTTTCCGAATTTCCTTCTTTTTCTTCTTTTTCAATCATTCCTCTCCAGCATATCCAGGATTCACGTTCTTCCATCTCTTCCCTCTCCTGTTTTTTTCTTCTCTTCCTCTCTCCTGTATTCCAGTTCCTTTCGATTTGTTTGTTTGCTAGTTGTCTTCTCCTCACTGCTTTTCCCCTTCCTTTCTTTCCAATTTTCTCTATCCTTGTCCACATCGATTCTCCTTCTATCTCTGTTTTCACTTTCTCCCATTTCTTCACCATTTATCTTTCATTTTTATTTTTCGCCTCTATCAAAAGCGTTTTTCTCCTTTTTTTCAGTTCTCTCCAGGATCCTCTTTTTCCCCTTACGATCTCTCCATTTTCCATTCCTCTCCTCTTTCTTTTCTTATTTCCTTTCTTCATGCTCCATCCACTATAATTTTCTATTTCCTCTCTTGATCCACGTCACTTCTTCTTTCTTTTCTTCTCCTTCATACTTGTCTTTCCTTACAGTCATTCTTCCGTTTTTCTGAACTTCTTCATTCCACTTCTTTATTTTTTTTGCATTCCCATTTCCCCTACTCTCACTCTCTCCTTACCCTGATTTCTTTCTCTTGCCGCTAATTTCATGTTTCCCTTTCTTGCACGACTTCCCTTATTCCGTTTCCTTTGTGTTCCAGCCCGGCGCTTTTTTGCATACAATCCCAGGACCTACCGTTATACACCTGCGGCTCACCCGCTTTACCATGCCGGGCCCCAGAGCCTCTGCTCAATCGATACCAGGGCATGTTAATCACCCCGCTTCTATCTGGAATTTTTGAAATACAAAACATTCAAATTGTTCGTAGAAACTGTGGAGTTCTAAAAAAAAATGTATAAGAGCAGTAAGGCCTACTTTTGTAACTTCATACTGCGAACATAAAGTCGGTCCGAAGGAGAATGTACATCCACGCGGTCGGCGGGCGTGTCATGCGGCCGTTGAGAAGCATTTTTTGAAGTTGAGAATCTATCACCAGAAATATTTGACAAAAAATGAATGATATCCCAGTCAGCTGTCTCCAGCCTAAAGAAGTTTGTTTTCAAAAAAACGCCTTTCCGACTGTCGCTCGAGACGCACGCCGTCCTCTATGGCTGGACAGTCTCTTTCGAACCGACTTTCTGTTTGCGTATTTTCATCAGTATTTGTTTTTTGACCTCCAACTTCAAAAATGTTGCTGTGGTAAGTTTTCGATTCAAAATACCAAATCGTGGATCAGTGTCCAAACTACCGTAACCAAAGGGATATGAAATTTCTATATCTCTCCTCCCGACGGAAGCCTTCCAACCACACTGCCGGTAGTGTGTAGCGTGTATCACATATCAAAATCGCATATGTCATATGCGATAACATGTGTAGCACGGATGTCGTAAACTTGCGGACCACATCACATATCTCACGTCATAATTTTGCCGGTCAGGCTATATTGTGAACTTGACCGGCAATAAGAGTGTTGAAAGCCATATGGGCGGAAGCTTTGAAGAGGAAAGGAAAATAGTTACGGCTCTCAGTTACACACATTTCAGAACACTCGCGTCGTCAACACTGGCTCCACTGCACTACGCCCTGACCCTCTCCGCGCAGACCGCCCAACCTACCCTAATAGAGGGCGACGTGCAGTTGTATATTCGAATCAATGAACACGGGAAACAGGTGATTCTATTGATTTTCTCCGCTATTATACTGATTGGTAATGACTGATTTTTCCCCATAGATCACGCTGGATGTTGACAGCAAACTTCGCAATGTGGAGGATATACATGTGGTGAACTGCGATACGGGTAGGTATTTTTCCGCGGATGAATAACTTGATGAACCAGCTAGTCAGCCTTTTTGTTGGGTCAGGTCAAGTGCCGGCGGCTCCGAATATGCGCGACTATCGCCAGCGTGAGGGACACCTTGTTCGATAAGGTTGTTCCAGGATGTGAACAATGGTGACCCGGGGGTTATTCAGGAGTAGCTGGTATGATACTTTGAGGCCACCTATGATGTAGAGAAAAATTATATCGTTTCATGGCAAACCTTTTTGCTTACTTAAGCCGCAACAAAATCGTTATACATATTGATTGATTTCGGGCATAATTACCGTATACTCTCACACCGTAATTACAACATTCGTTCCGGACGGTAATCCAATAGATCAGGAAATCGATATATCCGATTAGTGTAGGCGATTGCGACGATATGATAAATTTTCGCCGGATTCATCACTAGAGCTGAAACGACTTAAAAAATCATTAGTATTTCTGGGGTCTCCAAGCGCGCGGTGAGTTACAGTTGAGGGTTGAACCGGAACCGTCGGAAGATCGATATATTGATTGATTTCATGTGATGGATGAATAGCCAAATCATGTTTATGATTATAACCAGGCTATCAAATTTCCTAAATCGATTCAGAAGATTAGTATCTAAATGTTAGGCTTATTGAGAATTTCTATACCGTATTCCACACGCCCTTGTGTACAGCGAAAAATCAATATATTAATTTCGTGTGCTCAGCATAGTTCCAAAACTTTTCACACTGTGGATGTGACTACAATTCAGAAAAGAGCTCAGAAATTCTGTGTATTGGTCGGTATTCTGACTGATCTTCAACGATTTTTCGGCGACCTCACTGATTATATAGAATTAGTAAAAAATCGATAAATCGACTGATTTCCAGATCGACATGTTGCAGTACATGCAGCATTATATCACTGACTCTTTTGAGAGTCAATATTTCATTTCACATTGGGATCAACTCATGATGAACTGTTGAAATATGGTCGGGACAACACATTTCTAGGGTTCAGGGAATCAAATTATTGATTGATAATTCGGTTGTGATGCGACGTTTTTCTCACAATAACTGCAGCTAGACCTGCAATGACTTTACAAATCGACATATTGAGTAGTGCTCTTGTAGGTTAGACAGGAAATCTCATTCGGCCCACTCTTAAAATGTCTTTGTGACTAGCAATAAAATCGATAAATTGATTTGGAGTTCTTATCAGTCCTTGATAACTCTCCCCGCTGTAGATACAACTAGGGGCATAAAAAGTCAGTAACTCTTCAGTTTCAATCGAACACTTTACAAATTGTCAACGATTTTTTTAGCTTACTATCTAACCACCGGAAAACATTGATTGATATCCTGATCAATAAATTACACCACAGGTAGCGGTAGATTGCGTATCCCACAAAAATCAGTATGTTGATTTTGATCTCAATCGACGCATTCACTACGCAATCATGTGTCGTATGTTCTGGATCACTTAGGAAATCGATATATTGATTTACGTAAGCTCCGACTCCTTCTCTGTTGCGCTATTCGTAGTAATATGACACATTGATTTTTATCCTGACCGACTTCTAACGAATTTTCTGCACCTTTTAGTGTTACGAAGAAATCGATTCATTGATTTATTCTCAGATCTGCTAGTAGCGATCCGTTGAGTCATGCTTAGCAAATATGTATGCATCCAATGATTCGATGTAGATCGATAGGCAGATTCAACTTCAGAGCAGCTTCTTACGAATTACCGTAAGCGAACTCATTAGAAAATCGATATATTGATTGTTCACTTTGTCGCAGTTTTTTACTCAGTTTGCAGCGACTGGTAATTTCCACATTTGGATGATGCTTCACAGTGTTTCCTTCTCTTTACCTATTTCCATATCGATTCGGCTTTTGCCGATTGATTGGTATTGATCAATATGCTATCATTTTTGCTGCCAGTATATTAATCGATATTTTGACTGTGTTGCATTTCTCCATGCCACACCGCATTTATCCGATGCAATTTGTCATCGAGTCTTTCGTATGTGATTATCCACAGCCGGCTGTCATGTTCGGAAACGTCAGCCGCGAATTTGTAACCCGAGGTAGGTGGCCCGAAGGTGTAAAAACTCGGCCGGCCAGCGGGTCGGCTGCGCCTGAACGTCAAAGATAAACACAGACCGAAAAACGCCTCAGTTGATTGACAGAACCAATAAAAATTCTTTAGGGCATGGGGGAAGGAATAGAGTAGGGTTGGGGCTTCCGGACTCCAAGCTTTTTCCCTATGCCTCCAGGGAGACGAGAAACGTGAGTTTCGTGCCGTTTAAGAACTTGTAAACTATCAGGCGACTGAAAAACCGAATTAATCCCCATGATGTAAACTCCAGATTCCAATGTCGCTGTATGGGAACCGCGGGCAGCCCAACTTGCCCAATGTATCGAAAGTTGAAGTGTCCAGTAGCTGACACAGCAGGCCAGAGGTGGGCCTTGGCTCGTGTTTCACCCGACTCGGATCGACCGGTGACTCACCACAGAACAGCTGCCACCACAAAGGGAGAAGGAGCGGTCTCGGCTTACAATAACCATATTTCAAGGCATAAAGATAACATTTGGCGGTGTCGAACAGCATAAAGGGACAGCTGAGGTATTGCCAAAGCGTTTTGACTGATAGGGGAGGAGCGTTGGGACAGTTTCTGGACGAGTTTTCGTGGTCAAAAAATCTGTATGACTATGACATTTTTGGAAATCATAGAGTGGTTTTGGGGGTTTTGTGCTGGGTAATCGTACCGCATGAACCAGAACTATGTCTGCTGGTTAAGCAATTCTATGGAAGTGACGGACAACTCGTCCACACAATTTTGTCGTTTGGAAAAATTTAAGACAGATAAAAGACAAGATAAGTTATTAGAATGCTGAGGCAGCCATTTGAAAAGATTTAACCACGTCAAACTTCTTTCTACACTTCTTTAACTTTTCCATGACAGTTGTCCGTGGAATCTGGACGAGTTCTTCTATTGTTAACATTGCCCAAAGTTGAACAGTAACCATACATTACGATTACATTAAAAATTACCCTCATTGGTCTCCTTTGTTGAAATGCGTGCAAGCAGAACCTGAAAATTCTCGTAACAGTTCTCCGTAGCAATAGGTCCAGTTATCCTGCAACTTCCTGTTGCCATTTAACATATCGATTTGTTATTCTGAGACTGCTGTCTAGACAATAATTTTGATGTTAGTCCACATAAACTACCCCTGTTGTTTTCTTGTTCTAAAACCCATTCCATCGAAGTACAAAACAATATAGTGACAGTTGTCCATAAGTGGAATCTGGACTAGTTGTCTTGCTGATAATGATGTTTCAAATCTTTGCGCTGACTTTAGTGATAGACTATTTCACTATACCCTCTGTTTCGGAGTGAAATTTATTTCCGTCGATCGCGTGCTTGCGCGCGCGTATACTGTGTCTACCCGCATTCCACACTTTCTCACTGTCTCCCATCTCGCTCCGCTTACGCACGCGGAGGAACACAGTAAATTCGACTCTGAAATAGACGATATTTTGTATAGCAGTAATTCATCACTATTTAAATGGATGGATAAATTATGACTGTTCCCTGACAATTTAGGTGATAGTTGTCCGGGAAACCGGAATGGTTGTCCGATCGCTCCATATCTCCGAACTAATTTAGCATTGCGCTATTCAAACACAAATCTATAGTTCATCCCATCTGTATTCGAAAAATTCCTGTTGTGACCTCAGGGTCTTATTGAAAGTTGTCCGTGAAAAATGTTGTCTCATTAATGATATTTTGCTGCTAACTTTCTAGAACTGACAAGTTTACTGTCTGGCATAATTGGCCATTTCTGACTATTCCCTGGCCACCTACGTGATAGTTGTCCATGAAAATTGGAACGCCTAAGTGATAGTTGTCCGCGAATTGCGACATTTCTTGCTTGAAATATCAGAAATTGTGCCTGTCTATACCTCAGCCCATTATTAATCCAAAAACCACATACGATTTCTGAAAGTTTGGTAACAGCTGTCCGTGCAGTCAGGACCAGTTGTCACACTGATTTCTATTTACTACGCCTCATTTCAAGCAGCAAACTTTTTCGAACTTTAATTTATCACTACATCTTGTAATCCATAAAAGTTGTACATCCGACAGTTCCCATTTGAATAACACTTGTCCAATTCACCTGGATTAGTTGTCCCATTATTCTATAGCTGCAATTCCCCTCACTGTTGAGGTTATCCGAAGAGCGAATAAATTGCCATTTCATTTTTGAACTTTTACCTTCTGGAACGCTAACATTTAATGACAGTTGTCCATGCATGATGGACGAGCTGTCTCGCTATTTTTTGGGACTCACACATTATCAAGTGACTTCTTTTGCTGAAAAGCGGAAAACTCGTCCAGACAGTGCTACTATTTTTTTGTAATTTCAATATATTTCAAAGCCTCAAAATTTTCTTTTCACAGATGTTTCATACAAAAATTTTTGATGGGCGAGTTGTCGTTCTCTTTTGAGCCTCTCGAACAGTGAAATTTTGCCCATACCATGCTATTTTTTTATTTTTTTTTTACTCCGAATAACATTTTCTGGAACTGTCATCACAGACAGAAAAAAGTTGCAACAATTTGAACCTTTCCTGATTGATGACTCACTCACAAGGGAGATGTGTGACAGCCGCATGTGGTCCAGTAAATGGGGCTATTAATCACCAAGCTGTCGGCACTCGCTCAGAGCAACCAGCACATCTGCGAGTGAGACTGTGGCTATTAGAGGAGTTCTTACACGGATAGATTTACTATCGCCAGTAGCCAGACTGCTGGTGCTGCTCATTTGAATACTCCTGCAAAAAAAGCGTTTCCAAGTGCCACACTGGTCGTTCTAGGGGTACCTATTGATTGATAGCTCATGGAAGCCAGAATCGCCTCTAATCAATAATCCGCCTTCATCTTTCAGGTCTAACTCTGTGTGTGGCGAAGACTGTGTTCGATCAGCGGGAACAACTTCTTTCACTAATGCTGTCGGAGGCAGTGCCAGCTGTAGGTTTTTCCTGTGGAAAATGTTCTATTCGTTTGATTTTTTAAAAACGCGTCTTATTATGGGAATTCAACCAGAAAATCAATATATCGATTGCGATTCTGATTGAAATGGTAGTCACTTGCTCCTAAGTCCTCAGGAAGTGAACATGTTGATTTCTATCCTGATTGATACTACGTGTAGCCATTTATTGCCAAATTCCCCAATAGTCGATATATTGATTTGCAGAAATATCGATGCATGAAGATTTTTTCCGAAATTTCGATTATATATTTTCATAGCTGAGAAATTCCAAATCCGGAGCGATATGTTGCCCGGCATGTATTTCTATGAAAAATCGATATATTGAATCTAATCCTAAACAATGCCTTGTACCACAAATGGTAGTTTCTTCCGAATTTCCAAGGAAATCGATATATTGATTGATATGCCTTTTTGTTGCAAAACTGTGGATCATAAATTTTTGATCGCAGCGAAGTTCTGTATGTATATATGGTATGTTGCCCCATATCCGGATCGATCCGTTGCACCACATTGATAATTAAGACCATACAAAATCGACTTATTGATTTTTGCTTATCGATAGGTTGCGCCACAAGCAACTATTCACTTCCACAAGAAACCGATAATACGATTTAAACGTATGTATTTCGACCCAAAAATATTTCATACGAAATCGTTAGACATATATTTTCGAATCAATATTTCACCCCACATTCACTCCGAGACCTTAATAAATCGAGATATCGGTTCAGCTCTGAATTGAAGTTTTGCGATACGGCTAGACATTTATTACTAAAAAATTGTTTCGCTGAGAAATTCAGTATACGATTTATGTTATGCCGCATCACAGGTCAGCCATTCACTTGTTAATCCTCAGAAAATGGGACCATTTAGAAATTTTTGTGCGGCTGCCTATTTATTGCTAATCTTCAGAAAATCGATTTGTTGCCTCATATATCAACATAGTAATGTAACGACATTTTGCTCCATCGGTTGCCGAGTGTACATGACTACCTTTTAAAAAATCGATATACTGTTTATAGAGCGATCGGTATGTTGAATCGCAGGTAGTAGCTACTTTAATGAGTACTCAGATGGCAGAAATAATGTTTGATTTTTCGATGAATATTTTGCATTACAAGCCGTCATTTATTTCCTAACTGAACCCTCCGAGAATCGATATATCGAATTGTATCCGGCTCATCAAAACTTTCCGCAGTACAGATTGCATTATATTTAGAACACTCTAGAAAACCGATTTATTGATGAATATACTGATTGGCTTATAACGAATTTTGGCACCAATGGTTCCCACTTATAGCTACTCCCTTGCGGATCGACATATTTATTGGTTTACGAACCTACCTATATCGATTTGTTCGGCCGATTCATACACACACCTAATACAACTATATCGAGTCTTACATTTTCAATTGTTCAGAAAATCGATAAATTGATTGATATCCTGATCGGCTTACTATTAAGTTTTGCACCAAGGCTGATATTAGCTTGATGAAGGATCGATATATTGATTGGCACCCATCACACACACACACACACACACACACACACACACACACACACACACACACACACACACACACACACACACACACACACACACACACACACCATTGGTAGTAGTATAGAGAACCTCTACGTGCGCGACGTCGCATCGTGTCGCGTTCGGTGTCCGCTATGCTGCAGCTGCGACATCGCAGTAGGTTTCTTAAACCAGAGCGCTAACTTCAAATATGTCCTGGAAACGAGGTAGATTGATCACATTTTTGGAATTTTTCAATAATGAGTTTGTGGAAGTTTTTTTCGTAAAATCCTGGACCTTCAACTTTTTTGATTCCTGAATATTTGTTTTTCAAGATAGAACTTCATCAGTATTCTGTTCAGGGCACTAGTCTACGAGTGGATGTGCAAAAGTTCACATCGGTGGATAACAAGGACTTCACATACTCACAGGTGATTTATCATTTATCCAGATACAAATGTGCGCATTTAGTTCCGTGGCTTGCTTCCTCAAGATTAAACATTCAAATCTCACCCGCGGCTGGCGCCGGCGATTAAAATCTCAACGGCGGCTGGCAGTATGGTAAGCTGATCAGCTGCGTTCTTCCTCGGCCTGGATCGATTAAAGGCCGGCGCACGAGGTCGCCCTCGTCAGCCGCGGATGAGATTTAATTGTTTTTTTCTTGAGGAAGCAAGCCAAGAGCCTAACTATACATACAGTTATCAATTTTTCTATTCCAACTCGTGTATTTTCCGAAGTTTCAGATCGCCCCACGATGGAATCGGAATGCCCCAATCATGGTAGGAACCCTGTTGACAGCCGGATCGGCGAAGAGACTGTTCCCTCACTGGATAGCCCCACAAATAGGGTATATTTCTTACTTTCTGCAAACCCGTGCTCCAGTACACAAAAAAGGGCGGAGCTGGGGACTAGTTGAGCATTGGAGTATTCTATCGAGGACACTTTCGCTTATGCATTCCTTAGCGATAACGACTTCTTCAACAGTTCGCTATGGAATGCATACTGACAGGGCTTTGAATAGAATAGCCTCACAGTTACCCTGTCCCAGACTTCACCCTTTTCATGTACTGGTGCTCCGATACTTTATCATAGAGACAGAAACCTTTGCCAAGTTTTCTGCGGTTGGTGATCAAATAGTGGATCATTCAGCAGCAAGTTGGTGTTAACTGGCGCATCGTAGGAATCCCACGATACATCTTTGAACGATTTAAACTCTACCACGCGCTCCATCAATAATCTTGAATAATTTTTTTTGTCACGAAAGAATGGTTTGTCGGATTAATCAATTCTACACAGGTCATAGACACTGCGTGCCAGATACATGAACACGCAGAGACGCAGACTGCTCAAGCATACACCAATCCGACGAACAAATCTGCTCCGAAATGAACCATACTCTGCAACCTCTAGGATGACAACTGCAGTTGCTAAAGCCATGCGGGGCACAGAGACAGGCGCAACTGATGTTGGCAGGATAGCGACATTATTGACCTTTAGGATGATAGATATGAGACGGGAGCCAATTTGTGGTTCGGCTCCAGTTCCTACTGCAGTCGGCTCGTAGCCGACTATTGACTGGGAAAAATAATTGAAAACTAGGCTTTTGTTTTCGGTGGGGGGCACTACCTCAGAGACCTTCAAGGCGATTCGAATACTTTTCGAAGGCTAGTTGGAGTTACTTAGCCACTAAAACATCATGTACAACTACAGGCTCCGAGCCGAAAAAAACAGGAAGAGGAGCTAGGTGACAGTTCGGCTCCTGTTGCCGAATCTCATGCACTTCACGTACTTACCATTGATATCTTGCCAACAGCAGTTTTTGAACTGGCAACAGTAGTTGCTGTACTGTGGCTGGGGGCGGGATTCTGCGAATTCATTTCTCCCAAAGCTAGTAATTGTCCAGAGAGAGAAACCACGGCAAAGTGTTTATTTCAACCGCGTTTTTGAATTTCAGGCCACGATGGACCTGTGTGTCCGGTTCACGCCAGCCGGCCATGTGCGATCGAATGCGGCGACAAAGGTGGTCTCAGGTGACGTCACCTGCTTCGAGCGAACCGTTCCGCTGTCTGGCTGAACAGATGGCATTCGCAGGATTTGAAAAGGTTATTTTGATGAATTACTAATTTGCACAGGTTTTCAATTTCCAGTTGTTATAAAATAGCCGCCACAGTGAAACTTAGGTATTCAGTTAAAGTCTTTCCGGATAGAACTGTCCGCCTACGCGGTCGGTGCGCTTCGCGACCGCTTCGCGACCGCCGCGCGACACGCAAGCCGGCCGCGTGGGCGGACAGTCCCTTTGACGAACTCAAACATGTTCGCGACAGATTACATGTGTTGACAAGGTAACAGCACACACCTGTCGAAACAGTCGTGAACGTGTTGGAACACCTAAGTTTTACTGTGGTGGCTATTTTCATCAACTGGAACTCATTGTCTTGTCCGATTTTCAGGATCCAATTAAATTTTTTCAATGCAATATTCAGGCAGAGACGTTGATTCATAACAAGACATCAGTCGACGGCGTGGACATTCCAGCGGTGGAAATTGTTTTTTCACTGAATAAGAATTTCAAACGTGAAAAACATCAGTGGATATACCAGGAGGCGTCGAAGGTAGACTCAAATTTTGAATTCTGCCCGTTTGCAACGAGTTTTTTTGTTATAACCAACTTTAGGCTGTTTCCTGATGTCACAATGGACCGGTTTCCCGTATCCGCTTGAAGCCCTGCGGATAATCTCAGCACCCATCAGGCATCCTCCCATTCCGCTCTTGGACTCATCACTCCTACAGGTGTGGACATTGTGAACCTAACAGCCTATAGATTCAAGATAGATCAATTTGACTGACTCGAAAATCCGTTCAGGACCGCCTCGTTGAGCACCCTTCCTACACACTGGCCCATGTGACCCTGGATTCATGCGGTGATTCAACAGTGGCTTTCCGGTGTCGTCAGCATGGCCAGAGTTGACGGGGCATGCTTTGCGGTAAGAGAAATTTGTCAGATTCTGGAAAGCGATATGGGGTGCAGCTAAAAGTTTTGGTCAAGGATGAGGGAAAAGAGGCGATTCAGCTACCCCTTTCCATCCACTGGATTATGCGGGTCCCACTATAGCCCTTCCCTTCCTTTGAAAGACCGTCTACGCTCTCAAAGACACCCGGCCTCCAAAAAGCGCTTAGTGATCACCAAAATTGGTGCTCCTAATTACCCTTCCAACGACCCAGAACACCGATCAGATAACGCCAAAGACTTTGAAAGCAGTGCTCACGTAAATCTTTTTTTTCGAGTACCTAGTATAAACACTGTGCTGACGGATGCTGGAAGGGAGAGGGTCAAAAAATGCAGCGAAAACGGGCCAGAAGTCAATAAAAATGGCTGCGAAGTGAAGATTCCGTAAGCCCAGTACGCCTGCTAAGCCCGCCACGCCCCGTTATGACGAGCGATGGAAAATTGCCAAGCAACTCCGCCACGTCCAGCCTGATCGATTCGGGCACATTTTCTCATTGGCGCACGCTTGCGAAAACTAGCAGTGCGTGTAAACTCGTGCGTGCCCTGAACCTGTACTTACGTTAAAAACCGCTATTTTAGCTTATTCTGAGCGTTTTTCTTCGCTGTTTCTTCACCATTCGTTACACACGACTAAACAAACCCATTTTTGAGTCGAACTCGAATATGATATTTGTCCTGAACACTCCCAATATATCCAGGGCCCTCAATCAGGCCTTAAAGGCACAGTACACCCTCAGATATGAATTCTGAGATTTTCATGTAATTGTGTAGGAGACTCCTCCTGTATAACACGTGCCAAATGCCAGATCTCATTTCCTCCGAATAGGCGAGGTATAAGCGACCACCACAGGCCCGACCCCCTTCGCTAACCACCACAGGCCCGACCCCCTAACAGATTTTCGGACTCGATAGCGGCTCGATGGGTGGATGAATTTCAACAAGTCGTCGTTCTTCGGTCCATTACCGGTCTGTCTCCTTATCCTGGTTTCTCTCGCGCAACGATTGCGAATGAAGAGAAATACAGGCCTGAGACAACTCGTCCACCAATTTTTCACCCTCAAAATCTAGGCATCTTTGAAGAGCCATAACTCTCTTCAGAGGGGTTTTGGACGATTTCAGAGGTACCACTGTGATCAGCGTGTGACTCCTCTAAGATGAGCAAGAAATCTGAAAATTAATTTTTTGGGTGTCTTCTGCCTTTAAAATCCGTGCAGTTCGGGACATGGGTTTAAACAGTTTGAGGTGTTTGTACTTGGGGTGAGGATATATCCAGGCGTATTTGACGAATCCCAGATTTCTGTTTCCTATCAGAATGTCATTAGAGTGCAGGAGAATTGTTTACGTCCCGCGAAACCAGTGTGCTTTGCGTATGTGTGTGTGTGTGTGTGTGAGTGATTGTAATAAGCGCGCATATGATGCATCGGATTTCGCATAATATTCCAACACCTCGCGACAACTGTTACTCCTAGAGGTCAGGAGGGCATCAAGGACACTGAAATGGAGCTAGGTGCTTTTGGCAGGAAATAGTCGGGTAAATTTTAACGAAATTACAACATTTTCGAACATATCTTAATTTATTTGGTTATATAAAAAATTCGAAAAAAAAATCACAAATTTTAGACGAAAACGATTTTGGAAAATCTGTCAAAGGGAGCAAATTTCAACAGTTAATTCAGTGACACGCCACCGCTTTATTTTCGGGACAGTATATTTCCATTCTTCCTCTTCAATTTTTTTCCCGTGGAGTTCGAGAATCTCTCCGATAATCAAATAATTATCCTTATACTTAAAGCAGTTATGTCCCGATGTGTGTGTGTGTATGTGTGTGCATGTGTCCCGCTTATCTTAGGAATGGCCGATCAAAACTTGTATGAAATGGTACCAACATTTAGGTGGGTGCGACATTTACCGATTATCGAAAAATCAGAACGAGTCATCTTTACGGGCCTCGGGCCAAGCGAGTTTGTCTGTGGGGCGCACTTTCGGCCGTGGTCATGATAACTTCTGCGAGTCGTCCAGCGACGCAAAAAATGCAGGGCGTCATAAAAGGTGTGCAGGACCCCAGTGAGGGTGTGCAGGACGTCATAGAAAGTGTGCAGGACCATAGCGGGAGTGTGCAGAACGTCATAGAAGGTGTGCAGGACCCCAGTGAGAGTGTGCAGGAAGTCATAGAGAGTGCGCAGGTCCCCAGTGGGAGTGTGCAGGACGTCACAGAAAGTGTGCAGGACCCCAGTGGGAGTGCGCAGGTCCCCAGTGGGAGTGTGCAGGACCCCAGTGGGAGTGTGCAGGACGTCATAGAAAGTGCGCAGGTCCCCAGTGGCAGTGTGCAGGACCCCAGTGGGAGTGTGCAGGACCCCAGTGGGAGTGTGCAGGACCCCAGTGGGAAAAAGCAGGACCCCAGTGAGGGTGTGCAGAACGTCAAAGAAGGTGTGCAGGACCCCAGTGAGAGTGTGCAGGACGTCATAGAGAGTGCGCAGGTCCCCAGTGGGAGTGCAGGTCCCCAGTGGGAGTGTGCAGGACGTCATAGAAAGTGCGCAGGTCCCCAGTGGCAGTGTGCAGGACCTCAGTGGTAGTGTGCAGGACCCCAGTGGGAGTGTGCAGGACCTCATAGGAAAGCAGGGACCCCAGTGAGGGTGTGCAGGACGTCATAGAAAGTGGTGCAGGACCATAGCGGGAGTGTGCAGAACCTCATAGAAGGTGTGCAGGACCCCAGTGGAAGTGTGCAGGACGTCATAGAAAAAGCGCAGGTCCCCAGTGGGAGTGCAGGTCCCCAGTGGGAGTGCAGGTCCCCAGTGGAGTGCGCAGGTCCCCAGTGGGAGTGTGCAGGACCCCAGTGGGAGTGTGCAGGACGTCATAGAAAGTGCGCAGGTCGCCAGTGGCAGTGTGCAGGACCCTGTGGCAGTGTGCAGGACCCCAGTGGGAGTGTGCAGGACCCCAGTGGAAAAAGCAGGACCCCAGTGGGAGTGTGCAGGACGTCATAGAAAGTGCGCAGGTCCCCAGTGGGAGTGTGCAGGTCCCCAGTGGGAGTGCGCAGGTCCCCAGTGGGAGTGTGCAGGACCCCAGTGGAAGTCTGTAGGTCATCAAAAGTTAGCAGGTCCGCAGTGGGAGTGTGCAGGACGTCACCAAGAGTGTAGAATTTTGAAAAAAATTTAAATTTTTTAATGCTAAATCTTAACCTTTTGTGGAGAAGAAATAGATAGGAAAACATGAATCTTGAGGAGCGTGCGACGCGTTTTGAGATTGACGCAGATCTCCTGCGTCCTTTTTTTGCCAGTTTTAGGAAACAAGCAGCAGCTCCACTTCCACTTCCCTGTTCGCCACCAATGCAAACTGCTCAGTCAATTCGATTCCCTAACTTCCAAGAACCAGTTTTATATATGTTGCAAGTCTGAGCTTATCAAAATCTGCACCACAAATACATAAACAACCGCCTACTAATTTCACTCAGTGAGAACAAGGGCATGATGTTGGTCAACTAGGGAAACATCATATAAAATGAGAATGCGTTTTTCCTTATAATGACAGAGACGGTAAAGCGAGAATAATCGCTTGTGAACTTTACAAATTGGAAGAAAGGGCATTGGGTAGCGACGTAAGGGAAGGAAGTACAGAAGGGGTTGTAAATTTTATGCCGGTAGCAACCGACGATTTACCGCTGGCTTCTTATGTTTTGCTTTTTGATCACACATTTTGATACCCCCACGGCCTGCTGTAAGGGTATGGCACCCTGCTCTTCTCAGGAGAGTCCGTACGTACAGCAACTTTTGGGTAGCCGGAAGTCAGTTACCACCGTTCCACCAAACTAATCCGTCTCAGGTAGTTGGCTCACGCAAAAGTTTCTGTGAGCGAAAACTTCGCTAGGTCTCGCTAGTTTGTGTTAACCTAAAAAAATATTCGAGTGTTAACAAAAAAAGAAAATAAATAAATAAAAATAAAATAAAATTAAATAAAAAAGGGTTTCGAATGATCTGATGAAAATTCTATAAAAAAACAAAAAATCAATGAAAGATCAGTCGAGAATCTCATAAAGGAATGTCACTTAGACTCTGTAAGTGTCCATTCAAAAACAATGAGCAACTTCTTTAAGATCGATTTTCGACATAAAAAATATGAAATTGACTTTCTCTAAAAATAGTTGTAGGCGAACATTGGTGGGAACTGAAAATGGACCCCATAACTGCTTTACAGGGTCCTAAATAACCGCCCTAGACAAACTTTGGGAAAAATTTTTTCGACTTGCGGTGCCCCAAAATTTCGCACAAGGGCTCCTCCCTTTCTCCATGGGACATCACAGGTGGAAAAAACATTTGCATCGTTCAGAGGTGTTACTTAGGCGCTGAACACGAACCTTAGATCCTATGGCTTACTGTTTGGTAAGGTCATTTACCCACCGCAGCATGTCGCTTATAACTCCGTTCAGAGAAATGGAGCGCAGCTAAAAGAGTCAAATTTCAATTTTTCGTCGAAAATTCATTTAGGAAGACTAGATTTCATTTGGAACGGCCACTTTCTCCAAGGGACTTTTCCTTGTAAGAATGAACTTGGTAAGATGATTGATTCTTTTTGAAAAAGTTTCCGATCCCAGCATTAATTTTTAATGCATTAATTTTGTGCACATAGTGTTGGTTGCTCAAAGTGTCAATTTACACACTTGATACTGTTGTAACCCAGTAAATTTTACCCTTGAGAGGTTCTTGATAGGCTTGATGGCATATGTACATACCGTGTTGTGGCAAGCAGTTGTTAAGTAAATATTGCGTAGAGTCCTTATGTGAGCATTGGGGTCGTCGCGCAAGTTCCATAACGCGATCTCTAAAGGAATGCGATGGGGATTACCAGTACGATAGGGTTAGGAGGAAGAGGATTAAGCTTGTTGAAGATCCTGACTAGACATGACATCCGACGGTAGTTTTCGGAATGACCGAAAAAATCGATTATTGAATTTTTGACTTTTTGACGGCTGGAAGAATCACTTTTAATCGAAAATTTGAAAAATAGATGAGTATATGAGTTTTTCAAATATACTTGGCCTTCTTAGAAGCTGCGAATGAATCAGTTTTTTGAGTTCCCACGTCCAAATTCTCGATATTGTTCTAGGGTCTGTTCGAACGAGACTACACACACGCAGTCAAGCGGCCGTCGCGGAAGCGTTTTCCGGACAAGCCTTCTAACGGCCACAAACAGCTGACTGGGATTCTATTCACTATTTGTCCAATATTCCTGCTAATCGACTTACAAGTCCGAAAAAAATACTTCCGCGACCGCTGGTCTACACAAATGCGAACCAACCTCTGAGAATTCTTGCCACGATTCCCCCCGCGACTCCTCCGACTCGGTGCCTGCCGGCGCCGAGCCGGAGGAGTTGCGGGGCAGTCGCGGTAGAGTCGCGGAAGCTTCATCCAAGAATAGGTCGCGGGGGAATCCCGGCAGAGTCGCGGGAGAGTCGGGGATCGCGGAAGAGTCGCGGGGCAGTCCAGGATCGCGGTAGAGTCCCGGGGCAGTCGCGGAGGAGTCGCGACAATATTTCTCAGAGACCGCTTGAGCGGACAGTCCCATTCGGACAGACTTCACATTATATTTAATATGATATTATTATAATTTTCAGAAACTAATTAAACTGTTTTTTGCGAGCTATTGACTGGTTGAAGAGTGAAAAAATATTCTTTTTTTTTTCAGAAAACCATCCGATTCGGTTACAACGATTTTTTCAGTTTGGTCAAATTGAAAGTCAAAATTATCGAATTTCTCATTATTTGTCCTTTCTTCAGGTCACGACATCCAATCACTCAGCAAACGACATTTAAAAATGAATTATTTGGAGACTATTTGAAAAATCAATGACTTACACTGATATTCGGCAATTTTCTGGCTCGTTTTAGCTTCTATGTTGATTTTATTCCGAATAACCTGGAATTGACCGATTTTTGTTCCAAAAAGAGGAACATTTTTGATTTCTAGAAAAACAGTAAACCCTCTTCTACGAACCGAAAATTACTCGGTTCCATCGCGTTCGTGTCCGCGCGTATTCTGCTTTTCCTTCTTCCCCACACTCTCTCATAGTCTACACACCTGCTCAGCACACGCACGCAAAGTAACAGAAAGAAGCTCATTTTACTTGAAGTTAAAGAAAACAAAAGAAAAAATAAGTAGAGTGAAGTTAAATTAAATAAAATATAATAAGCGAATTCAGGAAAAAATAAATGAAGTAATGAATAGAATTTTTATTCTTTTCACTTATAAAAGGGAAAATGCTGCTTAAATTTTTGACTATTACTCCGAAAAGGAGCTTACAGTTTTGAGAAACGAATAAATGTGAATTCCGGATGCCAAACTTTGAGATTTTGAACAAGGCGAATATTTCAAATCTCGAATTGATCGAACATCCGAACAAATTCCAAGCCCATTCCAAATTGATATCCAAAAATATGAATAAATCGAGAATCGAAATCTCTGAGCATGCTTTTTGTTTGATTGTGTAGGTACGGAACATGCCTTAAAGGCAGTGGTCACGATGGAAAGGGTTATATAAAAAACTACAAAATCTACTTAGATCGAAAACAGCTGAAAAACTATGAAGGTAGCGCGGTGAAAAACGGGCTAGAATTAGAGTTATTAAGACCCTAAATTTCCAGTTCGTGCACACGTGCACAGAGAGATCACAGTCTCATGCCAAGCATTCAAAAATCATCGACACTCAGAGGAAGAAATAATTACAAATTCACTCAATAAAACAGTTGAACAATGAAAGCAAGCACTTCAGTCAATGTTTTTGACTAGATGTGTTCATAAATCCGAAGGTTCATTGGTTGAAATTCATTTTCAAGCCAGCTGATGTTCTTGATATTAGAGATCATCGATGCCGATGATGTGGGGTATGCTCGTCCACCATCAAAAGACAAGAAAGTTCAGGCTTCAAATTTGGCCTAGAACAGCCTTTTTTTCGCGATTTTTTCTTATAGGTTCTGCTACTCCATACCCAGAAAAGGGTTTAGAGAGGAAAAGAAGACGAGCATAATTGAGCGCGACCACTGCCTTTAATAACGCTATAGTATCTAAAAATATAAATGCGAATTTTAAAAAAATCAGTTTTGCCGAGAAAATTTCATTTTTTCAGGTCATACTCTTTTTCCAGTTTTCCTTATTTCCTTGAAAAATCGATATTGATTGATCGATAGATGGATTGACTCAATCTGTCTTTTTTTCTGAAAGCAATTCCGGAAAACAAAACCGTTCAGACACTCTACCATTTGAGCTGGAAGTTAAGGATCATCTCCAGAATCGTCCAGATGACCCTAAACACTTGCCAGAGTCATAAAGTCGGTCTGTATAGACCATTTAGGGGGGCGGCTTAGGCTCAGATCCTGCCTGTAGGAGTCCGAGGACTGTCGGCCAGCCGTCGTGAGGACGTCTGGCGAACAGCAGACGCTCTTAGCGATGGCGTAATGTGCGCCTTTCATGACACGAGATGCCATAACAGATCACACCGCGCTGCGAACATTTGCCACCACCACCAGACAGGACCGGGGGAGAAAATGGATCGGGTAGACACAGGTCACACAGGAGGTGGCTTCTGTGTGGATAAGGGGTTAGGATTGAGAAGAGATCGGCAGCTGGTCGCGCAAACCGTTTCCAGCAAAATTCCGACCAGTTGATGTACTTCCAGTGACGTTTTTAAGTCTATGTTCGTAGCTGCTGCAGAGTTTTCTGAACCGAGTCATGGCGGGTTTTCTCAGTTGGGCGCTACACCCAACAGGCAATTTTTAGGGTGTTCAGGAAAATGGTTTCGGATTTAGCTCAAAACTTTTTTTCTAAGGGTTATCCGGGATCCCGGGTTCTGAACACAAAATTGAGGTCCAATTGTCGTTTTTCGGAGAATTACGACAGGTTCGGCACAAATAGTCTCACCGGGGAAGGATTTTCGAGGCAAAACACGACTTTTGGTGATTTCCAAAACGCAATGATAGATTTGCTTCGAAACTTCCTTGTAAAGGATATTTGGAGTCCTAGACACGAATCTGAGGTCCGTTTATCGATTTTCGGCAGGCTACGGGAAGTTACGGCGGGTATACAGTAGTTTGTTACTGTGCCTACCTGTCAAATTCAGCTCCGCAATTGCGTCTCGACACGCTTTGCGACCGCACGCGCTCGAGTCAATCTAGTTTCCAGCTCCAAAGCGGACTCGATATGACTTTTTTATAATTTTTAACTTTTTTTCTTCAATTTTGTTTAGTTTTCAGTTTCTTAAACCCACCTGGAATCAACAGATCGGCGGCTGGGGCGGTGGAAACTCTTCCGACTCGAAAGTGCGCGGCCGCAAAGCGTGTCGAGACGCAATTGCAGGACCGAACTTTAACCCAGATAAGCACAGTAAATGTCTCAGATTTGGTTCTAAACTTCTGTGGAGGTTTTCTGGGGTGCTGAACACGTATTTGAAGCCTATTATTTATCGATTTTCGATATACTAAGGAAGGTTACGCTAGCTGAATATAATTATAGCTACTTACTGTTACCCCCAGAATATTGAGAAACAGACTTCATACTCGCGTTCAGGAACCCCAATAACCTCAAGGAAAAAAATTTTGGGTCAGATCGGAAACAACTACAGTTTACCGCAGTGTTGAAAGCACATGGTGCGGTTGCAGTCACACACTAAAACTACGGTGGAAGACGCCAGATTTCATTATCGATCGACAGTACAGCTGATTTTCTGGGTAACCGACGAATTTTCTTTTTTTTTCTTGTTTGCTTCGGCATTATTTTTGCTTCTGGCTGTTTAAATATTGCGGATAGGGGCTATTCCTAGTTTGTGAGGGAAATTAGCCGTTTGTCAGAGCTTCGAAGTGTTTTTTTTTCAAAATTCTGTTTCGAAATCGAAGAAAAAACGACAATATCCTCTCGCACACCAAGTAAAGCCCCTATTCGTAATGTTATAACAGCCAGAAACAAAAATAACGCCGAAGAAAACAAGAAAAAAAAAACTGTAACTCACCCAGAAAATTAGCTGTGATATCGATCGATAATGAAATCTGGCGTCTTCCACCGAGGTTTTAGTTTGTGACCGCCGCAACCGCAGCATGTCCTTTGAACATTGCGGTAAACTGTAGTAAAGGTGAGGGTACACCCACCAGGGTAAGCACAAACCCACAAGCGGCCGGATTCATCAACGACAAAACCATGATTTAAGGGTGACTGCAGTGGCGAGAGAGTGTCATATGTAGATCATTGAGGAGTGCAGAGAGTTCGGGGTAAAATATACCCTAGAACCGCGGTTTTATCGTTGATGAGTCCGGACCTAGACAATTTTCAGGGTGCTCAGGAAATTTGCTTCGGACTTGGCTCAATAATTCTTACTGCAGGTTATTCGGGGTCCTGAACACGAATCTGAGCTCTGTTTCTGGATTTTCTAAGGCCTACTGTAGGTTACGGTAGATATAATGCTACTTAGCTCGCGAAACCTACCTTAGCATTTCGAAAATTGACAAATAGCCTTCAGATTCCTGTTCAGAACCCCAGGTAACCCCACAGAAACGTTCTGAGAAAAATCTGAGACATTCAACAAACTACCGTATACCCACCGTAACTTACCATAATCTATCGAGAATCAACGAAGAAAGCTCAGATGCGAGTTTAGAACTCCAATTAACCTTTAAAAAGACGTCTCGAGGCAAATCTGTCATTGCGTTTTGGAAATGAGCAAAAGTCGCATTTCGACCCGAGAACTTTCCCCGGTGAGTCTTTGGCACGAACTTGTCGAAACTCCTGAAAATTGACAGAAGGACCTGGATTTCGTCTTCAGGATCCCGGATAACCCCCAACTGAACACCTTAAGAATCGCACGATGCGGTCGGTACCCTAACTTTAGCTCCCAACCGAGGAATCCCACCATACCTCCCTTTAGAGAACTGAGCAGCAACTACAGACATAGATTCAAAAATGTCCTAGGAAGTACATCAAGTGGCATGGATTTTGTGGGAAACGGCCTTTGTGACCAGCTGTCGATCCCTTAGAAGGTAACTATTCGTTTTCAGGAATCCCTGACTACCTACCTAGAGTGGAAGCTGAATGAGGAGCTGAATATTGTGAATAAGACCCGAGCCGGTGAGGTTGAATCCATACGGCCACAGGATCTCACTACTGAGGGCAAGGATGAGGCGAGAATGCTGCGCTCATTGGAGGTATGTACCGACATTTTTTGTCAGAAAACCGGATTTTCCCCGTTTAATAACAGACGAATTGGAATTTTCTCCAAAGCTTCTGACGTTTTCTGAGAGTTTTGGCCGAGAAATAGCCGCGAAATAGCCGTGAAATGTCAGCCTGCCGCGTAATAGCCGCGAAATAGCCGAAAAATAATGCTCGCCACGGAATAGCCGAGAAATACTGCTCTCCAGGTAGGCTACGGCGCATTCCAGAGGCACGATTAAGATGTCAACAGCTCAGTCGGTTCAATTACATAAGTTTGAGTTATTCGGACCTCTTCAGCCTCTGAAGGCTCCGCCCGACCGCTGGCGGCATCGGAAGGTGGCTCAGCGAGCGACGGTTGGTTACTTTTGATTGGCTATTTCTTGACTACTTCCTGTAGCCGAGAAATGGCCGCGAAATAGCAGGGAAAACGCTCCACCAAAAGCCGTTGCGGAGTCGGTTGGGCTATTCCTGCAGCTATGTCTCTGTTAAAACTCTCAGAGTTAGGCGTCGTTTATACTTCCGACGTCAAGCGGCTCGGCGAAGTGCAATCCTACCATATCGATCGTGCCGCGTGATCAATATTTATTACAGGAATGCACTGTACCGCACCGCTCGGCGGCGGAGTATAAACGACCCCTTAGAGGCGTATCTGGACGCGGCGTTAAAATAAAGCCGCGCTGGACGCCGGTCTGTTCCGTGGTGGGCTATCTGAACCAGTCCCCAGGAAATTGAAAATTTTGGTTCCACTCGGGATTTAACCAACTGGGTTCTCATTTCAGACGATGCACTCGTGTCCAGAGCGACTGATGTCGGTTTTCTATGCGATCGATGAGACTTTTGGACGCGATACCATCACAAACATGCTTAAATTTGTGAGTCATTGAATGGATTGAATTTGAAAAAATAGAACTAATTTGTGAATCGTGTTTTTATAGATTTTCCGCAATTTCGCGTACGCTCCGACAACAATCGCCGACTGGCAACACGCAGCTGTTGAAGTAACTGGAAACGAACACGCCGGTGGGTGGTGTATGCTGGGAAAACAATATTGATTGAAAATATTGATTTTTCAGTTTTTTTTTTCGCAAAGTATTGATTTCAGGCCTAATGATGGGAGAATGGTTCTCTAGGAGTTCCAGACCAGTGCTGCACATGGCCGTTTCGGCTCGATCAATTTTGTTTGAGGTAGAAGATTTTGACATTATATTCATGAATTAATTAATCAATTAAGATTAGTTATTCACTACTTATTCAATAAATTAGATCAACAATTATTCAATATTATCCCATCAATTATTGTAATTGCTTGACTACTTGATTACTCAATTATTGATTGATAGATCAATTTAATAATTGATCAATATTTTAAGAAAGTAGATTAATATTTGCATAATTACAGGAACGACTGTCTAATTGATCGTCTTGTGACCTACATAATTATAAGATTCATTCAAAAATGTATTGCTTGAATATTTGATAGACTTGAAACTCGATGACTAATGATTATCTGTTTGCTAATCAATTATTCACTCACTCAATTAAATAATTCATCTTGTAAATATTATGCTAAATAATTATCCAACCGGAAAATTGTTTAATGAGGTAAACAGTTGATTAGTAAATCAAGCAATTGGCATGTTAGTTAGGCCATCTATCACTCAACTTATCTATTCATTCATTTATCTGATTATTTATTTATTTAATTATTTTTTAATTTTTTTTGTTTATTTATTTACTTATTTATTGCAGCAACTGACTGATGATGTCTGGACCGTGCCTGTGGAGGTGGTTGGGTCGTCGGGAATCCAGCTGGTCGCAGTTACGGACAAATCGATGACGCTACCGTACTCCTCAAACGACTATGTCATTGCCGATCCTCGGCGAAAATCCACAGCTATGGTTGTCTACGATGTGAGTTCTAGATTAATCAGAACCCTTTTTGGGGCTACGTTGAATGTGAAATGTCTGTGATTGCGGACCTTTTTCGGGCCGATTTTCCGCGAATCAGAGGGGAGGGGCGGGCAAATCGAGGTTTCCGGCCAACCTCTGGCAATGTTCGAGTAATCGACTTCCCGGGGTCCAATCCCGGAGGAGCCGCCAGTCTTTGACAGTCGTTTCTATGGGAACATTTCGGTCTCCAGCGAGCTTGGGACCAATTGCGAGTGATTTCCGGCAGGATTCCGGAACCTAGCCGGACGAGTCCGTTTCTACTAAGTCTCTGAACAACAACAGTTAATATGCGGTCGGGCTGCGAGCTTCTATAGAAAACATTTCGATCCATTTCCAAGACAGTTGGAGGCAATTTCTGGACTATTCGCAGGCAATGTCCGTGCCGATATCTGGGAAACGACTGTCCGTGCTCAGACAGTAGGTGCGGGCGGATCGCTGGCTTTCGGCGGGCGGATCGACATCCCCCACCATCCGCCCGCCAGTAGCCAGCGATCCGCCCGCCAGTAGCCAGCGATCCGCGCGCCATTAGCCAGCGATCCGCCCTCGATGCCACTATGGGTTATTTCCTGATGGTTCCGGTCTCCATATCTCCATGTGCGGGATCACACCCTCTAGCCGTGAGGACCATCCCTCAGCTGCCAAAAATGATTCTTCGGCTTCTAGGTGATCCTTCAAAGGTGACTTGAAGTCACCTTCCAGAATGGGCCTCAAAATGCCGAGTGAGCAGTCAGTGCGATAAAGCGCCTTTATACCCTTCGGTTTGCTTACTTCTGCACATTACGATACTGATACCAGAAAAGAACTCGTCAACGATTGTCAGTTTCATTGTGTGAAATTTGAGCGGGCGGGTCGCTGGCTATCAAAACAGTGGCGGGCGGATCGGCTGGCAGGTTGCGGGCGGATCGCCGCATCTCATAGCTTAGCGGGCGGATCGCTGGCTATCCGTTTGCGGGCGAATCGCTGGCAGGTTGCGGGCGGATCGCCGCTAGAGCTTGTCGGCGATCCGCCAGCTAGCGTGATCAACTTTCCCAGATGCCGCGATCCGCCCGCTGACAAGGGAAGGATAAAAAGCGGAGGTCGGATCTGCCAAAACGACTAGTATGGTTAGTATCTCTTCGGGCTCAATAGTAAAAATGCTCAGTATCCTGCCGCGAGCCGCAGGTTCAAAAAGTTATGAGCATTTTTAAGCCTGAGAAAAGGCAAGGGTACATCAGGCATTTTGGAGTTTCAAAATTTTTTCGGATTTAGCTCAAAAGTTGTATGTAGGGGTAATCTAGGGTAGTGAACACGAATCTGGAGTCCATTTGTCGAAATTTTGAGGTTTAATGTAGGTTACGGTGGGTAACATGTCATTTAGGGGTCAAAACCCACCTTAGTATTTTGAAAATAGACAAACGGACGTTAAATTCGTATTCTCCACCCCGAATAACCCCCGTATACAAGTTTTGAGTAAAATCTCAGATTTTGACCCAACTACCGTATGCCCACCGTAATCTACCGTAATCTGCAAAAAATCGATAAACGGACTCCAGATTCGTGATTAGCACTCTAAATAACCCTCAGCAAATGATTTTGAGACATATCTATCGTAGAAAACCGGAAATCTCGAAAGTGGCGTTTTTCCCTCGAAATTTTCCCCGGTTGGGAAGCTTCAAACGAAATGAGCCGGAAACTTTTGAAAATCGACTAATAAATCACAGAATGGTGATCAGTGACCCAAAAAACCCTCCTGGGAGAATTTTAAGTCAAATCTGGAACATTTTTCTAAAACGCTTCCAGAGCCCTCAATCAGTAGAAATAAGCGCCCAACCGAAAATCCGTACAAGTCCAAAACGCTGTCAGTCTGGACAAAGTACGGAAAATGTTCGTTCACCCAAAATTTGCTCAGGGGAGTAGTTTTGGGTGCTGAACACATTTATGAGGTCCGTTTCCGGATTTTCCGAAGAATAACGCGCTTTTTGGAAGGTACAAAAAGCACAAAAAAATGAGCTTTTCAAGCTTGTAACTTCTTGGAACCTGCGGCTCGCGGCGGGATACTGCGCAGTTTTACTATTTAGCCACAAGAGATACTAACGACACTAGTCGTTTTGGCAGATCAGACCTACGCTTTGTATACTTCCCTTGTGAGACGACGAGAGGAAGCGATCCGCCCGCCGAGGCCACGATGAGCAGCGATACGCCCGCGACTTGCTGGCGTACCGCCCGCAGGGGCCTTGATTGCCAGCGGTTAGTCCGCACCTATCGTCTGAGTGCAGCGCAATGCGGGCATTTCTCGAGCCACTGGCGGCTGAATAACGGGCTATTCGCGGGCAATGTGTGCGAGCAGCCTTTGGGAACAAGTTCGGGGAATTCCGCGCTGGTCGCGGGCGAACACCGAGCTGGAGCACTTATATCGGCTAAATCCTAAAGTTTACATGGAGTATTTCGAGAATCTGATTCTGGCCCTCGGCGCAAAGAATACGCATTGATTGCTTGCGCAATTCGGGAGAATGTAGCAGGGTTTTCCATTAGTACACTGGCTTGGACAATACAACATATCGGGCGGGTTGCGGCCCCTTACTCGCTACGTTGCGGACCCTTTACGGCCCAATAGCGGGCGAATGATAGGCTGACCGCTGGCAATATCCGGTGTATACAAATTGTTTCCCGTTCAAGACGAGTACACCTTTTTGGGAGAAGTTGAAACTGTCGATTATTGACTTATTCACCCACTTTCAGGTGGATTCGTACATTCGAATGATTCGATGCTGATGACAGCCGATGTCCGGCAAAACGGGACGCGATTCGGGGAATCATCAGAGATATGGCCGCCATTTTGCTCACAGACCGACTACAACCCCCACCGATTACGGATATCCCTAAATGGAAAGCGATCTTCAAGGTTGGGAAGATTTTTAAAAAAATTTTCTGGATTTTTCTTCAAATAAAATGTTCGAAATTGTTGCAGGAGTGGGTAGGAACCTGTTATTGCCCCAAAAGTCGTGATCAGGAGTGGCCGGAAATTTTGATATACGCTTTCCGACTTCCAATTTCCAATGGTGTTTGGTCTTCTCATTTTCGACTTTCGGTTTTCGAAATTCCGTAGACCCCAACGATTTCCGATTTCCGAAATTTTCAACATATTTCCGGGCTTTCCTCGTCGTGACACTTTGATTAAGAACATGGGTCGGGAGACTCCACCCCACGTTTCCTTCAGAAGAAGTCCCGCATATATATGTCATTGAAATGTAAAACACTAATGAGTAATTACATGCCACCTCATTTTCTGTGACGTCTTAAGTGGGCGTGGCTGTAACTACTCACTCGTCCCGACCATAGTGCGAGTTTTTTTGTTAGGTTTTCTTTTCGGAACAGAGGTGGGAAACCTGCTAATACATCCAGATGGAGAAGAGTTTTTCGCTAAACCATGTACTTCCTCTGAAGAGTACGAGAAAGCACTAAATGAGGCATGGCACCGATCAACCCCTTACCCTCCCACTGGAAGAGGCCATTGGCTCCCTCCCAACGGACCAGTCGTCCTCGAAGTTTTGAAAATTTCGTGTTTCATTTGAAGGCTCAGTTCGATTTTCAGAAAAACTATAAAGATGTTGGTTGAATGTCGCATACCTATGCCATTCCCTCCTAAGCCACAGAGAGGCAAGGAAGAGGGCGTGGCAACGAAAATCCATTCGGTCCGCCCACTGAGCTGATTCTTTCTAGAAATTTTATTTTTTAAAAGTTTTGGAAATATATGCACTCCTCCAAATGGAAATAACTCTTTTAGGAACTTGTTACCTCTGAAAGCTTCAATATCTTGAACTTCTCACTAAAATTTTGTATAGAGCTAGGTACATTCTAGTTCACTTTCGTAGAGCACATGAAGGTGCCCTGATGGGCGTGGCGACAATAAACATCATGCTCCGCCCATGAGACGAACTTTCTGGAGATTTTCCCGCGCGCTGTACGAAAACGTATTCTGGCCACGCCCGCTTTTGTGCCTTTTGTCGCCTCCGGAGACGTATTGAAAGGTTGAATGATTGAATGAAAAGTCAATATCAAACCTATTTCTTTCAGTTCTCGCGGAACAATCGTATTCTGAGCGGCAACGCGGCGTGTTGTGCAGAGTACGCGATTTCGCGTACTGCTGAAATCGCCTGCACGTGGGTGGTCCGAGACACCTGTGAGAAGATTCGGCTATTCAACACGATCGCCACATCCGGTGTCTGAGATTGACCCGAGCAATACCAGTTGTTTGAACTTTTTGGTCATGTAGTCTGATGTAATGCCATGTACAAAGCCCGAATCCTCTGCGTCACTGACTCTCATCTGACCGTCTCTGCCCTCCTCCTTGCCAGGTGCTCATTTGCGGAAATCTCTTCCTCTCTATCTCTTTCTATGGATTCATCGATTAGAAATGTATATGTACTATGTCTTATGATGAAAAGAGAATAACCTCATCGAAGGTATTTAGGTCATTACGGCCTTAATAGAGCCTAGAGCTTTATGCACGCCTCAGAAAAAGGTACCATACATAGTCGTGCCTTGCAAATACGGTTGTATCATATGATTTTTTTTTCTTTTATGGATGTCATGATTTGAATTTTATGGAAATATAATCGGTAATTGTTTACTTAAAGTTCATTTTGTAATAAAAAATATGGATGAAATTGCAATAAAACTTTCTAAAACTGAATAGAATTTACAATCTTAAAGAATGCTTAATGAAATTGCAGATAACTGGCTCACCGATTTGAATATCATATGATCATTACATTCTGAAAAATTTTGTGCTTCTTTGTAATTTATCGAAATCTTCATATTCCCTTTGATCCATTACACAGTGAACCTCTCATTCGTGAACTCAGTATCCGGAGAGATGAAATTTCCTACAATATGTCACTAATCATGCTTTGTCGATTGAATTATTGTCACTATTCCACTTTTCCGACTCCGTGATGGAAACGAAGATGCTCAGGTGGAGTGGTGGATTGACCCGATTGGACCGAGTTCGGAATGAAGATGTGCGTGAAAGATTCGGTGTCGCACCCATTTCGGACAAACTTCGCGAAAATCGCCTAAGATGGTATGGGCACGTTCTGCGAGCTGGAGAACACTCAATTGCGAAAGCGGCTATGCAGCTCCAAGTGACGGGCCAGCGACCAAGAGGACGACCTAAGCAGAGATGGCTGAATGTTTTGCACAACGATATGAAAAATTGCAGGCCTCCATCCTGACAACGCGAATGACAAGGTCAAATGGCGGCAACGTTCGAGAAAAGCGGACCCTGCTACAATGCGGGACAAACGCTGAAGAAGAAGAAGATTCCACTTTTCCGACTCCAAAGCTCGAACAAGTTTTCGCCTAAACTTTATGGTTACTCGGTGGTGCTGAACACCAGTCTGTTTCTGTGTTCAGCACCTCAACTGCATAACCCTCCTATACGAAGCTTGGGCGGAAATATTACTCGACGCCTGAAAAAAGGAAATACAGATATATACTTCTCGAGTTTCATTGAAAGAGTTTTTATCCTTCGTGTAGAAAATCAGCCTAATATCGGTTTAAACACGTTCGGGTTCCATCACTTGGCTATTTTACGCAGTGAGAATTTCGTTCCCTGTCCGACGTTAGCGTTCGAGTCTTTTCCACCACTCTTCAGAGCCGAATGAGGTTTGTGATTTACTGCATGATGCTTCACTGACAAGGGAGGCTTGTTACCTTCCGGTGGCGATTTGGAAAATCATGTTGTCGTTGCTGTAGGTCTGTGAGAGTAATAAATGATCCGTGCTTGAAATTGACTAAATGGCTAAGGGGATTCTAATAACGTCATTTTTATTGCTTCAAAAAAAAGGAAGGGAATTTCGTCAGGGAATTTATGTGGCGTTTAGAACGATTTTTTTCGGATTCGGCTCAAAACTTTCAACTGAGGGTTATTTAGGGCGCTAAACCCGAAACTGGTGTCTATTCCGCGGGAGAATCAGGGTTACTGTAGGGTTACGGTAGGCATAATGCCTTCTAACTGACGATACCTGCCTTAAAAATTTTGATAATCGAAGAATGGACGTCGAATTCGTGTTCAGCGTCCCGAATAACACCCACAGTGAAAATTTGAGTCAAATCTGAGACTTTGACCGTGCTACCGTATACCCACCGTAACCTACTTTAATTTATCGAAAATCGATAAACGGGTTGCAGATTCGTGTTGGGCAGCCCGTATGTACAAGTTTGTACAAGTTAACATTTGCACAACTATGTACAAGTTTTGAGGCGATTCGGTCGTAGGGTTCTTGAAATCTTCAAAAGTCGCGTTTGGGCAGCAAAATTCCCCCCATTTTGAATTTTCGGACCAAATCAGACGTATTTTTTGAAATATCAAATTGGGCCTCAGATTCGTAATCAGCACCCAAAACAACTTCCAGAAACAAGTTTCCGACACGATTTCGCTGGACACGATAGGTGGAAACGCCAAGAACAAACATTTCAACATTGCGAAAAATTTGCTATGATGAGCTCTGAATACTGATTTATGATTAGTGTAGTGGATAATGTATTATGAAGCATCCTGGTTTTCTGTACCTGTTTTGTCTTTCTAAACGCTCAGTGATCTTTCCGAAACCTAGAAACGGGCCTCATATTCGGTTCAGAACCCAAAATGATCCCCGGACTATGTTCGGGTGAATGCACATTTTTCGAACGTTGAAAGGAGTTCTCATCGGGGGAAGTTTTTGAATACAAAACACGACTTTTCTCGATTTTCGGAACGTTAGGATAGATGTGGCCGAAATTTATCTCTGGGGGGGGGTTAGTTTGAGTGCCTAACACGGATCTGACTCAGACATTCGCCGGGTCCGACCCCAGCTCGAACGGGGTCCATCCCCAGATTTCTGTCGGGTCGGACCCTTCAGCATTGTCCCTCCACGTAGTCTCAAGTGAGACGACATGGGGGGGAGGAATAAATTTTACTTCTCCTCCACGTCGTCTCAGTCGAAAGAAGTAAGGGAGGGAACGCTAAGGGTTTAACCCGACAGAAATCTGCGGTCGGACCCGTTGAGTTTCTGAGGAGGTGCGTTTATCGATCTTTGAAATCTTACGTGGTTCACGGTGGGTATACTGTAATTTGGTCAAAGTCTCAGAGGTGACTCCAAATTTATATGCGGGCTGCTGAATACGAATTTAATGATTTTGTCAATTTTCGAAATGCTAAGGTAGGTTTTGTCCCTAAATGACATTGTACCTACGCTCTTCTACAGAGAACCTCACCATTTATCAAGCGGACCCAAATGTCGTGTTCAGTACCCTAGATTATTCTTAAACACAAGATTTGAGCAAAATCCGCCAATGTTTTCCAAAATACTTTAGAAATTGCCTGATCGGTACTCTTATCCTCTGTTTCCGAGTGTGATTTATTTCATTTCGTCACGTGCGCGGCGTCTGCGTGCGTACACTGCGTATCCTTCTCCCCACAATTTCTCGCGGTCTCTACCCTCGCTCCACGCAAGCGCGCGAGGGAACAGTAAATCTGGCTCGAAACTTGAGGCGAGGCTTTTATAAAACGCGTGGTTCTAGGCAGAGTGGTTGAGTGGTTCTAGGCAGCTAGAGAGGGTATTTACGAATTCTAATTTTCGATTTTGTAAATTCGAGTAGTTCCGATTTTCATGCTTCGAAATCCCCCCAGCTCTGACAGAATTACTCTGAATTCTTTTGGAACGACGAATATTACGTTGCAAGCTCGCCATGCGCTAAAAATGATATTAGGCGTGCGATGGTGTGCAGTGGTCCGCATTCACGGCACGCCAAGTGGGTGTCTGGTTAGCATTCCTCATTTCACCGTGCCGCACTAAATTTGAGCTCCTGCCCGGAGTTTCCCTCTTTCGCTAAGGGCAGTAGAGTTATTGCAGCACATAAAAATGGATGTGGCCAAGTGAGATACACCGGTGCCCTCAGGGATCCTCCGCACATCTCTCCCCGATCGTCCCCGTCCCGCGGAGGCCATCCATGATTGGTCAATTTCGTCTGATGACCAATCACAGATGGCCTCTGCGGGGAAGGGGACGCTCGGGGAGAGATGTGCATAAAGCCCTAGGCCACGTAGCACCCTATTTCTAATAATATTTTCCCGTTCCATCGTGTCGTTCGCGAGTCGAATTACATCGTTTTCGTCGCTTCAGAGTGTTAGTAAATAGCTTTTCATAAGGGATTGTACGCTCGTGAAGAATATTCTTGCAGGTCGTATAGGATCTCGCAATTTCGGATTCATCTGCAACGACTGAAGTGCGCTTGACAAGTGAGTTTTGATCATTTTTTGAGCACTATTCCGTTTTTGGGACTACAGTGGCCGGGAAAAATTGGCTCATCGTGGTCTTAGAGGGTTATTCAAGATGCCTAACTTGACTATGGAGTTCTTTTTGGGTGCTATCGCAGAGGAGGGAGGGGCACCGTAGTATCGCATTTGGCCACGCCCAGTTTTTTCGTGCCGCAATAACTCTCCTGATTCCAGCAGAGGAGGGAAACTCGTTTTTTTTAATTTGGTTAGAAGCACACAAGACGTTGAATCCAGGGGAAAAATTTTCGTCCCCGTGAGTACCGTAGCTAGCAGGAGAACAAATCCCGGCAGGACCCGCCTCCAACCGCGACGCACATCCGGCTCGACAGCGCTGGCTTGCGCTTTGCCAACTTTTTCCGGCCAGCGTATGACTCATCGCCTGGCGGATAATCATTAGCCGGCTCTCGTATTGATTAAGCGATGTTCATTCATGTAATGTAAAGGGAATTCAGAAAAAAAAACTTCAAAAACTGCGAGTAAAGAAACAAACTTCGAACGGAAGGACGATAAATAATGCCGGAAAATGAGAAAGTTGGAGAATTTAAACTTTAGATCAAAATTAGAGAAAATTAGGTGATTAGAGCAATTCTTCCGAGGAAACTTTGTTTATACCAACCACGTTCTACCCAGAAAACCAGTGTGCCATGACGAAAACCGATCCTTACCCCTTCCGTCGACTCCGTTACCCCTTCGATGCTTGCCGGTCTAACATCGATGATTGCCGGAAAGGCTGGCAAAGCGCCAGCCAGCGCCGTCGAACCGCATGTGCGTCGCGGTTGGTGGCGGGTCCTGCCGGGATTTGTTCTCCTGCTAGCTACGGTACTCGCGGGGACGAAAATTTTTCCCCTGGATTCAACGTCTTGTTAGAAGCACCCGTCATTGCGGTTAGGCTTCGAAAAAAATGCATTGTGTAGTCACACATACTACGCGTGCCGTTACACGCAAGGCTAGCACTCCCAAGTGGGTATCTCGGTTGGCTTTTTCACATGCTGTGTGAGGGGTACAATGGTTCTAGAGTGAATTTCAAGGTGTCCATCTTGAAAAGCTCGTCATGAGTTGCTATATCTGTGTAGGGCTCATCTTGAAATTAGATTTTTATCAAAGAAGAAGATTGCGATGTCACACAGGAATTGAAAAAATTGCTGGGCAAAATGTAACATCAATTAATGCGAATAGAATATTGACTTGGACCACAAACTTGGTGAAAAACATTATTATGAACGCTATGTAGTGTTGATTGGGTAAAAAAATGAAATGCATGTTTAGAAGAATTGTGAGCGCAGAAAAAAATGCTGACCAGGATACCCCTTCTGCTCAAAGTTGTCGTCTCAAAATGTATGTGTGCTCAAAACGTGTGTTTAGAGGTAATCTAGGGTGCCGAATAGGGATGTGCGGCAATTGCCGTTTGCCGGTTGCCGGCTGTTTGTGGACGATTTTTGTCGATTGTCGTTTGCCGTTTTTCCTATCACTGTTTTCCAAAAGTCGGCGAAGAAAAGGGGGCGATAGATAACAAACGCCGCGATTAGGACGCGCATGGTAAATCCCATAAGCCTTGCAGCGACCGGCTCGAAAGTAGGGAGACAGGCAGTACGTACTTGAAAACTTCAAGCCAGTTGATGTTATTTACGGTCATGTCAAAGCAATTGCTAGTATTGTAGTGTCATGCTCGTGTGGGTCCTCTTGTCTCGAAGAGTACTGAATTCAACACACTCTCCTTGCTGAGGCTTGATCAATAAATGTAGGATTCATCGGGACAAGAAATAACACCCTAAGCATTTCAGGAGAGGGCACAAAGGGTTCAGAGCTCAATTTCTTTCAGACATTTTTCAAAGCGTCGTGTGGAGGACGTTGGACTTCACTGGCAGTTTGTGGGGTTATGCACTTTGCCATCTCCTGTTATGCTCACAGTTACGCTGAAAAACATGCTACCAAGTTGAAAGTTGGAGTTCTGAGTTAAAAGGGTGGGGGAGGATGTACACATCGTGGGGAACATTCGTTTCGGTTAAATTCGCTGCCGGACTATAAACTGGATTGACGGAGTCTACGGTGTTCGGAATAAGAGGTGGCGTACAGTTTGGGAAGGAGGTGGTTTGAGAAAACCGCGGTTTTTTAGGAGTCGTATTGGTGGAAAGCTTGAAAAACTACCCCATTCAATGTATTTGAGTTATTAGCGCGCAGTTCAGAAGAAATTTAAAAGGTCGCAGGGGGAGAAATGCCCGAATATTTAGCCGTTTCTCAGCAACGTTTCCAAGGCTGTTCGGAAACGTGCGTTTTAGGTGTATTTTTTCACGTGATTATCTTTGATCTAAATTCCGGTTAAACAGTAAACACACCGTGAGGCACGAAACGAGTACGCCGCGAACTTTGAGAAAGTTTCCTAATCAGATAAAGGACCTAACAACCGTAGATGCACATTTCTGTTCGTAGGCCCCGCCCAGTTGTAGTATGGCTCACGATTAATTTTATATGAGTTACTCTCAGTTGGTCCTATTTTTGTAAAGGCGCAGCCACCCATCGTGGTGCCGCAGCGGCACTTTCGCGGAGTCGCTGTGGTACCTTTCGCGGAGCCGGTATGGCTTTATCGCGGAGTCGCAGCGGCGATTTCCTCAAGAGAAGGGCTGCCACGCTCGTTAAAAAATAATCACGTCAAGTAGGGACACACTGACCTCTTCCTTTTTTTAAACTACTTTCGAATGCTCATCCCCTTAAATTGGATTGCACGATACTCTGAATTTCGTGCGATAAATTTGAAACACGAAGCAATTGCATGACTACTACATATTCCGAAAAGGGTTGATATTAGAGAACCGCAAAAAATTACTATCCTTTCACCACAACATTCTCATTACCAGTGTTCAATAGAATGCCCGTTCCGGTGCTGCTTTTTATATCAGGTATGTAAACTTACGGGAATTTTTCGATTCAGAGCGCACATCTATGAGATTGGCGGAACCTCGTATTTAGTTACTATTCTTCAAAAGCCATGTATTCGAAGGACCGGAAAGTAATGTCGTTTCTGTTACCGACGAAGTAAGACGGAGGTGAAAGGAAGTCCGTCTCAAACGATCGAGGAATTGTCGAATAGTGTTAACCAACCTGAGTCGACCATCCAAGAACATTTGAAGCTGACTGGGAAAGTAGGCAGAGCGGGTGTTTGGGTTCATTACAGCAACACAAGAACGCTTTGCACCAGGCGAACCTTAGAAAAAGTAAACGAAATTGGGTGGGAGGTGCTGCCTCAACCACCATTTTCGCCCGGTGGTGCACCACCGGATTTCCACTTATTCCGAGCGCTGCAACGCGTTTTAGTGGCAAAAAACTAGCAAATTTGGATGATATCCAAAATGCCATCTCTAGATACAATACCCGCGCTAAGTTTTGTAAAAACGGGGAGCATTTGCCAAACTTGGCAAAAAAGCGTCCGATGCATGTAACTTTTTTGAACGAAGACATTTTTGGATTCTGAAAAAGCTATCATATTCACAGCTCGAATTCCTACATAACAATGTGCCTTGTGAACCGAAGTTCCCTGAAATCACTTTGTTTTCGAGTGAAATTGTTTTTGCGGTCGTTTTACAAAAACGTCGCGCGCGGCAAAAAGCGGCGAAACGTTGAGTAGTAATTGTACAAGTAATAGAAGAGCAATCTCTATGTTTTCTTCGTGTGTTGGATGAAAGTGAGGCTCTCTCGAGATCTGTGCAGATTGAATTTTCGAAATCATTCACTAAACACTCTCGGGAGCTTCCTGAAAAGTCGGACTTTTGTTGCGAAAGCCCCAGACCGATAAATAGAGGACATTTGCCAAGTTTGGCAAATGCTCCCCGTTTTTACAAAACTTAGCGCGGGTATTGTATTTTGCCGAAAACCCAATGAATTTTTATCGATCAGTGATTGAAAACTTACACACTAGATGGAAAAAGGGTTCTGACAATGGTGAGGATTATATAATTGATTAACAAGAAAGACTCATAAAAAAATGTATGTGTTTGTATTTAGCGTAAGAGAACGACATTACTCTCCGGTCCCTCTAATATCTCCGATGTTTCGGTACTAAATTAACTATGATCCGTTGTGCGCTTGTGCGGAGCGAGAGGAGAGACAGCGAGAAACTGTGGCGGCGAAAGAGCCGCCGCATACGCGCACAGACGCACGCGGTAAACGGAAACAAACTCCACCCGGCTATAAATGATATGTATCCACAGCTTTGAAACACGTAGAAACTCTCTACAGAGGTGAGCAGAATTCCGATTTCCGCATCCAGATTCGTTTTTCAAATTTAAAGACAGTGTTCACGGAGAAAAAGTTGCTCGTTTTTTTTGGCTAAAACGTAAGCTTTGGGTCCCTCTGAGAAGATTAAGAACGGAAGTACGACAAACAACGGCCGCTAAGTGGGTGAAAATCTCGTCGGCCAGCCAACCCATTGGGCCACTCCGCCCACGTCCTATAACAGTTCCCATGAATTCGTGGTTAAATGAGCGATGGTTTCCGAACACTAGAGCCGTTCTTCCCTTCATTCTCAACTTCTTTCTTCACTCAGGTCAGCTCGTACACATCGGCTGCAAAAAAACGGGAGCTAGAAGCCTCGGACAACTCGTCCACAATGCTTCCCTTGCTGAATTTCGAGGGGCCATAAATCTGTTTCCAGGGGGTCTTGAACGATTCCAGGGACATCATTGAAATCAGCATTGGACCATTTTCAAGATAGGCAGAAAAACAGAAAAGTGACTTTTATCGTGAACACCGCCTTTGAAGGCAGTGTCCACGATAAAAACCATGTCTGATTTTTTGGTCGAGATCGGCAGTTGTAGGGCCGAACGCATCCCTAACATTGAAAAAACTAAGAAAAATTAGCTCGGAACGGTCTCCTACGGCCCCAAAGTTGGACGACCCTCAGCTCGTCACACCCAGATGCACTTTCCACGCCCACCGACTTGAACAAAAGAATGCTCGAGATTGTGAGATGAGCGATGGTTTCTCAACAATAGAGCCGTTCTTCCCTTCATTCTCAACTTCTCTCTTTACTCAGGTCAGCTCGCATACATCGGCTGCCAAAGACGGAAGTTACAAGGCTCGGACAACTCGTCCACCATGTTTTCTTAGCTCAATTTTTGAGGGGCCATAACTCCGTTCTCAGAAGGTCTTGTACAATTCCAAAGACATCATCGGAATCAGCATGGGACCGTCTTCGAGATAGGCGGAAAAGCAGAAAACGATTCTTATCGTGAACGCTGCCTTAAAGGCAGTGAGTTCTAGAATCAGGGAAAACGACTATAACTTTTCAGAGTGATTGTAGGCAGCTGCAAAGGGCGTATCCAGTCTTTACGTTCAAAATCAGTTCTACTGCGCTTATCTAGGCCAAATTCCGGTCCGCAATTCCGTATCGACACGCTTTGCGGCCGCACGCGCTCGAGTCAGTCGAGTTTCCTGCGCCAAAGCCGACCCGATATGGTTTTTTTGAACAGTTTTCTCTAATTTTGTTTAGTTTCCAGTTTTAAAACCCATCTAGAGTCAACAGATCGGTGGCTGCGGCGCTGAATACTCTTCCGACTTGAAAGCGCGCGGCCGCAAAGCGTGTCGAGACGCAATTGCGGACCGGAATTTGGCTCAGAGAAGCACAGTAGAAGAGAACATTTTTTTCGGAATGGTTATCCTTACATATGACTATTATGTAGCAGTTCCCTTAATAGGTTTTTTGTAGCAGACGTGACAGACACCCACAAGTTGCAGCAACTTATCATTAGAAAACACAACAATTATTAATTTCACTGATTTTTTCTGATTTGGGCTGATTTTTCAGAAAACAAGAGGGCAGTCACCAAAAATTAGGCGTGGTTGTGAATGGTTCAAAATCAGTTGTGAAGAGGTTTTTTCGAGAAAAAAACTATTTTTTGACTTTCTGAACTTTTATATTGAATCACATTTCCTTAGCAACGCATGTGAACTACTGTTCAGTACTCCAAAACTTCCGGGACAGTTCAATTTAAAAATCTATAGAATTCTGCAGGAATTTCCTGTTTCAGCACCCCCATTTATAGAAATTCACAACCAAGAAGTTGATGAGTAGCGCAAATGCACATAGAAAGACCGCTGAACATAAAAACACCTTCTGGGGCCGTATTCATCATTGAAATGCCGGGTAAATCATACTTTTTTACCTTGCCCAGATCCGATTACTTACTCATCGTGAAACGGAATTCACCCACACTTACTTACCCGGGCAAGATACCGCGCGAAATGTGTACCGTGTGCACTCACCGAAACACTCAATAGGTAACGTCAATTCACAAATTTTTCAACGATTCACTCTGTGGTTTATTTAAGGAAGCTAGAGAGAAGTGCATGGGTTGCGTGATTAATAAAAACTTCAGAGTAGATCATAGGGGACACTTCATTTATAGAAAATACCATCATTTTACATTACGGACTTTTTCATTTCTTCTAGCGAGATTTTTTCAATGGTACTCGTTTGTTTTTCTTTATCGGTGTTCAACTGTATGACAGAATATTTCTTCTATGAGTATTAGGTGGTAGCCAAAGCTTCCTGCCATTCTTTTTTGCCTTTTTTTTCGGCGCAGTTCTTCAACCTAATTTGATATACCGTCCAAGGCTTTTTTGAGCTTTCAACTACTCGTGGTGGGTCATGAATGTTTGGTCGAGATTCGGGAAATTTTCTGGATTCGCTCACTGATCAGCCTCTTTTTCTGCGAAAAACAGCGACAAAAAAAGCCAAAGAATCTTTCTTTGTATCGAATCGTGCTGACCTAATTCTTGAAAAGATGTTCTTTCCAATAGTTTATTGGGTAGTATGTAACATATAATTAGAAATGCAGCTCTTCCTTTGTCGTATACTGCTGGGAATTTTCTTGTGAAATGTGTTTCATTGCGATTGGTCAACTACAGTACCGAGCATTATTTTTGCAAAGAAAGCGTTTTGCGGCGTTTTTTGTGCTCACAAAGCGCCGCAACGCCATAACTCGCTTCAAAGTGGTCCAATTTCAATCCTGAAGCCATTTCTGGATTGTTTCCATTGAGTCCTATACGATTGTGTTGCAAGATGATAATTTCAACTCCAGAAGTTTTTCGAAAATGGTATATTTGCACCTCTAAACTCCTCATAATGAAGTGATCAGACGGTCATGATAGCAGAAATCTGTCACATTTTGACCTGTGGTCGATGTGAATTTTAGAAGGAAATACGCATTTTTCAACAGAATACCGGAGTTAAAAGAGCTTTTTACATATACCGCTACCTTAGTTTCACCGAGAGAAACACGAAAACTACCTGAAAAACTCATTTCGTCCACTTTAAAGTGGTTTATGGCGATGCGGCGCTTTGTGAGCGCAAAAACGCCGCAAAACGCTTTTTGCAAAAAAATATGCTCGGTACTGTACTTTTTGGAAACTCGGAGAAAAAACAAAAACTGGTTGAAAAAAAGGAGATTATTCGTAAGTTCTTTATGGTGAATGGAAATTTTTTGTGTAGAATTATGTTGTGCAGTGTCCCCAAACACATTACCCAGAAGAAGCTTTGGAATGCCAAGATATTCGCTAATTAAGCTACAAATTGAATTCGAGCAAGTTCGCAAGTTACAGTGAGCTTCAAAAATTTATATTATAAAGGAACTATTGTGCTTCCGAATGCTATACTTCTAATATATGGCCTTAGAAATTCGATGGGACTAGAAAAATTATTTTCGCAAAACTTAAGTTTTTTGTAAACTCAATATAAGCCTATTTAGTTGGAGTTCGGTGAAGAATCGCGCGAAGAGCATAAAGCCGAAGAAAGAGAAGTTTTTTGGTTGGGTCTCCTGATGCATTCAAATGTAGTAAAGATACCAAGTGAACAGAAGGAAGGAAAGTTCACCGCTTTTCCACGACTTACAATAAAATCTTATGAGAACGCGTGCGTAAAAAACTGAAAAACTTTTCGTCTATGGAAAGCAACGCGTTGAAGGAGTCATAAAAGACACACATAACTTTTAAGGAAAGGATTAGAACATTTTGTCGATGAAGATATTGCGCTCCATTGCTAATTCTGCTATGAATGTTGGAACGTAGCAGCTGCAGCTGGCTGGGAGTAAAATATGCCCGACCACATACGTCGCGTAAAATTTACCTGGCTTTTTGCTCGAAAATCCCGAGTAAGTAAGCGTGTGAATACCGGGTAAGAGCCAAATTCAAGGGACTTTACACTTACCTCGCGGGTAAATCATTGATGAATACGGCCCCTGGTGTTTCAAACGTTTCGCTGATGCCAAGTTGCTCAGCAATTAGTGATGCGTGATTAACAGGTTTCCTAGAAAGCAAATAATTGGAAAGATTTTTCTTCATTTTATATATCCTTGTTCATTACGTGTTCCGTTTGCAGTATCGCAGAATTATTGTAATTTATTCTTTTTTTTTCTGTTGTTCTCACGACGTCTTATATGTCGTGATAAATCTAATCTAATCTAATCTAAATAGAGCTTTGGGTCTTCTCAAGGAGGGTAAGAACGAAATTTATGACGAAAAACGGCCAGGCGATGGGTGGAAATTTTGTGGACCAGCCAACCCATTGGCTCACCCCGCCCACGTCCTATAACAGTTGTCCTGCATTCGTTTTATCCGAGGAACAGTTGCCGGAGTTTGAATATTTTTTATCACGTGAATTTCTACCATTTAAGCATGTGCATTGGCTCATCTTATTTTTCAAGATTTTTTTCCGGTATAAGAAACAGGAAGCAAAGTCTTTCATCTAAGAATTTCGGAGCGCAAAACCACTTCTAACGTTAGGCTTGACGCTTTGTCTGCGGTCTCCCGTAGAACGCCTAACAGGCATAATTAAAGATTCCAGAGGTTTCTGAAAACAGTTTTCTCTGGTATTGGATAGTTCTGTGGGGGATTCTTCCCTATTACCCTCTTTATAGTGGACTCACCAAAACGAAAACATCGGAAACTAGAATATTTTATCGTGAGCTTTGCCTTTAGGCTACATCTACAAATTCGCAGTTTAGTATGAACTGGTTTAACAGTTTTTCGGTTGAAATAGAGAGTTCTTGGCTTGTTAGTACGAGTGATATAGGAAAAACTACCAAACATTCAGAATAAAAAAAAACGCCAATATAGCGGCTTTAGTGTTTGTAAGGAATTCTCAAAGTGGACGAGCTGTGGGACAAGCAGTTAGAGTTGGACGAGATTTCGCGAGAATTTTCCGAAAAATGGTCGCACTCCAAATGGCCTACATATCTGCACCAAAGCATTTGGTCTTGGAACGAGAATCTTCGACTGCGAAATTAGAAAACTTTTTCGCACATCGGGCTGTGGGCCGACTACACGAAAAAGGAAGAAGCCGCTGGCGATTTCACCGCCTGACGCTATGCGCGCGGCGAAAAATGTCCTCCGTTTCCCTTGTCGCTCCAGCGCGTTCGCTTCAGGAGTATGAAGTTATCAACCGGACGGCTTTCCGTGGCGCGTAGCGCGTGTAAGTGGCTGTATCGTCCGCGGGGCCTACTTTTTCGTGTACTGGGACCACAGCCGGTTTGAGCCCACTTGGATTTGCAAAGCATTCATGGACAAGCGTCACGGCACGGTCGCTGAATTTTCAGGATTGTTGCCGTTTAGATATGCGTTTTTCTTTTTCATCATAGCGTCCTTAGCACTTCTCTTCGATGAGTCGGTATACTCTGAAAGAAATTTCTGCTGCGGCTCCGTGACAGTGCCGCTTCGGAGCCTACAGGCACCAAAGCGGCACTATTGCGGGACCGCGCCGGGACTACCGCGGAGCCATAGCGGTGATGCGGCAGCGTCGCTTCGGCTCCGCGATAGTGCCGCGGCGGCTCCGGGAGAGTAACTGATATGAAGTTATTTAAGAATGATAATACAACTAGTGGGGCCTAAGAACAAAAATACGCGCCTGCGGTCTTTACGTTCTCACTCTAATAGAGACATAGGTTACCGCCGCTTTTGCGCCCAAGGAAGTACGGAATGTACCTCAAACTTAGGAAATTGAACCGGCGACAGTTTCGTTCTATACTCTGTTTATCTTGAATTTCACAAAACACGGTCCGCCAATAGTCCTCTAATTGGTCCGCTAGTACCGTAGTGAACGTCCACGACGCGTTCTCGGCAGACCCGGGTGGCAGGGTGGGTGGCCGAGTGACGGCATTGACGAATTGATTGCTCTGCACACCGGGTGCACACCCGGGTCTGCCGAGAACGCGTCGTGGACGTACACTACGGTACTAGCGGGTCAATTAGAGGACTAGTGGCGGACCGTGTTTTGAGCAATTCAAGATAAACAGAGTATACCACACATGATAGTAAATCGTACTCCAAGCGGGTTCACTGCTGCATCCTCGCGGATCCGGCGCGGTTCTAGCGCGGAGCGGCTGCGGTACTATCGTGGCGATGTCGAGGCTCAAGACACGGCAACGAAATCGTTTGATTACGGAGCCGCTGCGGTGAGGGACTATTGCGGCATAGTCGAGGATTGCGGTACTTTCCCGGCACTGAAGCGGCGGATTTTCTAAGAGCCACTGCCTTAGATATGACTAAAAACGTACAGGGCACTCTTTGTTCACTCATCGTTCAATATTTTTCGAGTCTTTTCCTACATAGTTGCTCCTATTTAGGAACCTCACTCCTTCTACGGTCTTCCGCGAACATTACTTTTCACCGTACTCGATTGATTTTGTCAGTCCTATATGCTTTGTTTAATGAGCGAGCCATACTACGGACCTGGCAAATTTACGATTCCGCTTTACGCCTGAGACATTCCTATGTAGAATAAGGAATCATAGAAAACGTTTATTTTCTCTATTAAAACCGAAACTTCTTGAAAAATCGATAATCGATCGACAGCACTTAAAGGACGCGACGCTTGCGGTAGCCGCCACTCCCTCCAGGTGGAGACAAAACGGGTACGTCCGCATTTGGCTTGTCCTGTCTCTGTGGGCAGTTGCAGTAGTGTGCATCCTCTCCAGGGTTTCCAGGCTTACCCATTGGTCCCGGCAGTCCAGGGAATGCATCATGACCGACGTTTCCTGGTGTTCCAGGTGCTCCTGGCATGCCGACTACGCCATCGAGTCCATTATCACCGGCCTTTCCGGGCAGACCCTGCTCACCGGCCCATCCGGGCTCACCGGGCTGCCCTGGTGCTCCGGGGAAGTAGGTGGTGCCGGGCATACCATCGGGTCCAGTGGTTCCATCAAATCCGGGTGATCCTTGTGGTCCCTGATCGCCCGGCACTCCTTCTGGTCCAGCGGGTCCATCGTCTCCTGGAGGGCCGAGCTTTCCAACTGCTCCGGGGAGTCCTTGCTCTCCAACGCCTCCAAGCACTCCCTGCTCTCCTGGAGGTCCAGGTGGGCACTTGATGCAACCTAGAACGCCAACATTCAAAATTCCAAATTTTTCTCTAGCAAATGAAAATTTGTGAGATTTGAAATGTTTGATTACCTCCGGGATGGTCGTGTGTCACTCCTAGGATGATTCCGTTGGTTCCTTGCTTTCCATCCTCTCCAGGCAAACCCTCGTCTCCACGTGGTCCAGGTGGTCCGGGTGGTCCAGCTGGTCCAGCTGGGCAGCCCTCGCTGCTCTCCTTGCAGTTACACTGTCCGGGATAGACGAAGCGTTTAGCACGGAACAGGGCGGGCACGGCGTTGGCTGACACACCGGTAGGACTCTGCAGGACCAGCAGACGGTCCCAAGTGTCTTCGGCGAGGAGGTTGAACTCGTCCAGGCGGTCATGCACCTCATCTCGAAGAGACGAGATGTCGTTGGCGATCTGGCCGACGGCAATGAGGGCGCATAGCACGCCAAATAGACAGATTCCGGCCCCAATGTAGCCGGTGGTAGTCATTTTGGAATGTTAAGGTATGTGTGAGGAATGGTGGGGGTTTTATAGCAGCGCGGTGAGACGAGTTGACCGCATAGAAGCGCAAAAACTGCATCGGCCGGATTGGACTCTATATCTGTATCGCATAGTTGATACGCGCTCCGACAGGGCTAAGCATATGGCTGATAAAGGAATACGATGACCTCACACATGACTGGCAACGAAAATTAAATATATGGGGGTTTGTTTGATCAGTTTTATTCCATTTTATGATTGATTCAAAGGTTAATGATTTGCCACCATGTTTTTGAGACTTTTATTGAGTTTTACCCGCAGATACCTGGTTGTTCAATAGGTTTTGTCATTCGATAAGGAAAACACAATTTTATGGTTCAAAAAACATTTTATTATTTAGTATAATCTCCCAGAACATTGATACACTTGCTCCAACAATCCTCCAATCTGTGGATCCCATCTCTGAAGTCAGAATCCGGAAGGTCTGCGAAATACGCTTCAACAGGGGTTATGACCACTTCATTTGATGAAAAAAGCTTGCCACGCATACATTTTTTGAGTTCTGGAAACAAATGGAAGTCGCTGGGGGCCAAATCTGGTGAATACGGTGGATGCTCCAACAATTCGAACTTTAATTCATGGAGTTTAGCCATTGTCAGAATGCTCTTTAGACACGGTGCACTGTCCTGATGGAAAATGATTTTTTTCTTCTGCAAACCGGGTCTTTTTTCACGAATTTTTCGCTTCAACTGGTCCAAAATGTTGCAATAATATTCAGAATTGATTGTTCTACCAGTTTCCAAGTAAACCACAAACAAATTCCTTCGCATTCCAAAAAACTGATGCCACAACTTTCTTGACCGATTTCCGGACACGAACTCGTTTCGAAGCCGAACAACCAGGTTCTCACCACACTTTAACACAGTTTGTAATTTGCCAACGGCACAAAATTCTCACGGAAGTGAAGTAGCTTTTCTTGTCATAGTTTTCCATGAGTAGACCCCAATATCGTGTTATCTTTATCACCGGTGGGGCTGTTTCGCTAATCCCTAGCGTGTTCAGCTCCAGGCGCTCACCTCCGGAAAAAGATGGTGTGTGAATGAAAACACACCGCTCTCAATCTCTTTTATACCCTACCCTTTATCAACTGGGTATCATCAATTTTGTTTACCTTGAGAATTTTGTGCCGGTGGCAATTTATAATCGTCTCTCTTTAGCTTCTTGTTTTGATTCAGGATCATGGTGATAGGGGTATGGTATACTTTGTCGCGGTAATGAGCGACAGGCATGCAATCTAACACAAATCGCGACGGGACCCGCATCGGATCAACTACAACGGCCGTCATAGGAACAGATGTCGCGTGCGGGTCGCAGCGACGTGTCGCGGAGGGCTGACATACTGCAAATGTGCCATAGCCTGTCGCTACCACTGTCGCTGTCGCTGTGCAGTGCACTGCGACAGCGACAGATTTAAAGGACGGGAGGCGGTCGCTGTCGCTGTGCAGAGCGACGCGACCGTGTGTCGCAAAAGTACACCATACCTCCATAGACCCAAGTCTCATCCGAAGTGATGAACCAAAGCACAAAATCCTCTTTATCCTTTTTAAAACGCTCCAAATGTTGCTGGGAAAGTCGCATTCGAATGTGTTTTTGTTCCATTGCTAGCGAATGCGGCACCCATTGTGCACACAGCTTTCTAAAACCCAAAATTTCACCTTAAATATGGCTCACACTGCTTAATGAGAAATGTAGAGCTTCTACTAAATCTCTCTCAGTCAATCGACGATCTTCCAAAACCATATCCTGTATTTTGACTATGATTTCTGGTGTTGATGCGCTTTTTGGACGTCCTTCACGTGGATCGTCTTCAAGGCTTTTACGACCACGTTTAAATTTAGCAACCCAATCTTCCTACTGTTCTAATTATAAGTGAACAATCATTATACACTTTTAACATTCGTTCGTGAATTTCTTTTGGTGCTACACCTTCCAAAAATAAGGATTTTATCCTTGCACGATATTCAATTTTTTTCATGGCTGTGACTCGGCGACGCTAAATGGCTTGTAAACAAAGAATGAATTGACAGATTGAAATGAAACTTCACATACGTTCATATGAAGAGTGAAACAACAAAACAAAAACTTTGGGCTGGTAGCAAGTTATCGAACGACAAAATTTATTGAACAGCCTGGTAACTGCTGTCAAATCGGTGTCAAAACGAAGGTGCGAAGGTGTCAAAACATTAGTATTTCTCGGCGGTGGCAATGGCAGGTTGGTGGGAAAGTACTGAAAGCGACACCTATTAAGCAGTAGAGGAATCAAAATTAATACGCCATTTTGACATTCAATCTTTCATATGAACATATGGAAAATTTTATTTCGATCTATCAATGCGTTTATTCTTTACAAGCCTTTTGAATTCGACGTGTCCGTGTATTTTTAACAATGGGTATCGTGCAGTGGTAATTTTTCTAGTTTTTTAAAGGCTGATCAGCAACAGAAACTCATACAAAAATGGTTTATCTCTGTTGTTTCCTTTAAGATAGCAGGGTTCCTCAGCTTCTATTATCATCTTTTGCTTCCATTTATCTTGTATTTTCTCTTGTTATTCCTGCGTGTATCGGGTGTGCAACTTTAGGATAAAACCATTTAGTGGGGACTTTAATTAGTGATGGTTCGCACCTAGACTCAGACTGCCAGAAGATATAATTTTCTTCCTCGACTCAGAATCTCTCGCCCACACCGCACGGCGACCAGATCGCCGCAACGCGACGATGTAGTGTGCCTTCGTATCCCTCTTTTAGGAGAGTAAGTGGAGGCACTGGCATCGTTCTGAATGGGACGCTCTTAATGGCTCTGCCATTGGCAAAGATAGGGGCATGGTGTTCTCATTGATTGATCTTAAAGGAAGGTAACGAATATCGAATGGATATGGGTATAACACGAAACAAGGATCTCTTTCAATAAGAATTGAATGGTATTCAAATAGATAAGTCAATATGGATACGTGCAACACGAAAATTGAATTATGTTATGGAATCTATGGAATTCAAATGAAATAATCGTAGAAATGAAATGTAATAATGATCATCGTACGAACCCTGCAATAATCATCGAAATAAAATAAAATAATCAATGATCATCATCGAAATAAAGTAATAGTTTGAAGTAAAATAATCATTGAATTAAAATATTATAATATTTATCGAGAAAATCATGTAATAAACATCGAAAAGAAATTTTTATTTAAAACAAAAAGAGTAAAGTTCCGGAGCTTATCAATCCTCTCGGGATGCGCCACACATTCGACTTCCATTCAGAATCGTAGAAGCTTTTGAATGTGTATTGGGCCTATACAATGACTTGCGGGAGCCAGCCGATGTCCAAGTCACTGTTTTCATCCTCCCAGACAAGTCTGGTGCCAATTTACCGACCCCGGAGGGATAGAAGTTTGGTTGACCCTGGGTGAGGATCGATCACTTGACCATGTGCGTTACAGTGGTGCCTCTTGCCACTGCCCCACTCGCCATTTGAAGTAGCTTTAGAAATTATGACAGGTGCCCTGAGTAGCAAAACTGTTAACGAATGACGAATTCGTTGAAAACTCAAAAAAAAACAAGTTCGTAAAGTAGATCCGTTTGTAACAGAACAACTCAAAAAAAACAAATCCGTTAAAAACACATTCGTTTGTAACGAATTCAGCTGTGTGATTCAGTAGTACTTTTGTCACATTGTGAATTAATAATTTACTCGCTTGTAATGATCTAGTGAATCTTACATAGTTATTTTGTTTTCAAATACTCTGGTAAAGTAATGATATACTCTGTTTATCTTGAATTGCACAGAACACGGTCCGCCAATAGTCCTCTAATTGGCCCGCTAGTACCGTAGTGTAAGTCCACGACGCGTTCTCGGCAGACCCGGGTGGCAGGATGGGTGGCCGAGTGACGGCATTGATGAATCGATTGCTCTGCACACCGGGTGCACACCCGGGTCTGCCGAGAACGCGTCGTGGACTTACACTACGGTACTAGCGGGCCAATTAGAGGACTGTTGGCGTGTTTTCCACAAACGTGGACTGTTTTGTGCGATTCAAGATAAACAGAGTATATATGTTCATGTAATATCTATTGAATGCCAATCCAATAAACATGTGCTGTCAATCCCGTAATTATTATACTGGCAGTTTATCGGTTAACGTATGTGGTCCAATCGTAATTCGAGAGACAGCAATTGAGCCTGCACAACTCGCCGCGCGGAAACCGCCGCGCGATCTTGGCTGTCTGCTCTCTCTCGAGGTGGGAGGAACTTTCTGGCGAGCGAGCCGAGGTGCGAACAGCGTTATCGAGTTTATAATTACACCAATCATCTCTGATTTTATCCTAAAGTCCCTCTCCCCGTATATCCATGGTAAAGACTCCAAGTAAATTAATAATGTTTGTGTGTGGGAAAAACTCACAGTTTTTCGACGTTTATTCCTCAGAAATAAGGAAAATACAACTTCACCGTTGATTATGGGGGCCACCTACAGTATGCACAGTTGAGATACGCAACCGCACTTTTTCCGTTTCCAAAGACCACACGTGCTCTTTCAGAACTCAATCGCTGTGCGACGCTACCGAATGCGAACCCTACGTATCGACCTGGTCGCCTTGCACGATCAGGTCGCAGGACTTTCAGACAAAATTGCGACCAAGTTAAGTGCACAAGGCCGGCAACGGGGTCTTTGACTCCTTGTAGATGGCGCGTGTTTGTTATTGTTTCTCAGCTCGGAGCCGGTGAACGTGCTCCTTACGCAGCGCTCTCCACTCCACCATCCTGCTGGCCAGCAGTGCGGGGCTTTCGCGGGGCCATTGCTACGTCGACGCGAGACTGTTGCGGAGCCGGCGCGGCGCTTTTCGGGACTGCTGTGTCGGCGCTACGCAGTTGCGAACCCCCAACGATTGCGGAGCCGTCGCTACAGTGTCGCGGCATGTTTCCGATCTGCGGTGCCGTTCCGGTTCGGTCAATGTCAATATCATAGAATTGCAAAACGTTTCAGTTATCCAGAAGCATAGATGACCTTAAAAACAGTGTTTACGATGATTTTTGTCCCCGACATAAAACAACATAAAACAGTGCGTTGCCCTCCAGGTGTTACCAAAATTACGCAGAAACGGCGAGAAACGCACTAAAACGTCTTATTTCTGTGACATTGTTCTCTGACCTGGACCAGTTGTCCGATTGCATGAACGTGTTCATGGTGCTTGTCACCGGTGGAAAGTTGGGTCAATCGAAAATAGAAGAATATTTGATGCAAAGCAGGATTAGTTAGGGCCCTAGGGAAAGAACGCAGCAATAGAGAGTAGAGAATTACAAAGGACGAGTCCACAAAAGATTTCATTGTCACAACAAACACTTCCTGTGATACTTAAAGGCAGTGTTCACGATAAAAATTGTTTTTCTGTTTTCCCGCCTATCTTGAAAATGGCCCCATGCTGATTCCAATTATGTCTCTGAAATCGTACAAGACCTTCTGGGAACGGAGTTATGGTCCCTCAAAAATTGAGCCAAGGAAACATGGTGGACGAGTTGTCCCAGGCTTATAACTTCCGTCTTTTGCAGCCGATGAATGCGAGCTGACCTGAGTGAAGAGAGAAGTTGAGAATGAAGGGAAGAACGGGGCTATAGATCGGAAACCATGGCTCATCTCACAATCTCGAGCATTCATTTGTTCACGTCGATGGGAGTAGGTTGCGCTTTTGGGGTTTGCATTGCGCTCGAAGTGGCAACTTCGGGCTCTTTTGGAGCTTTTCCTGGCTCGTTTTCATGCGTTCTTTCGACGTCAACGTTACAGTGTGCCCCTCCACTACCCATTCCTAGTGGAAACTGAAACCCGTTTTTTTATCGTGAACACTGCCTTTAAGAGGGGGTAATAGGCAGTGTACACGATAAGAATCGTTTTTCTGCTTTTCTGCCTCTCTTGAAGACGGTCCCATGCTGATTCCAGTTATGTTTTTGGAATCGTACAAGACCTTCTAGGAACGGAGTTATGGTCCCTCAAATATTGAGCTAGGGAAGCATAGTGGACGAGTTGTCCGAGGCTTTTAACTTCCGTCTTTTTCGGCCGATGTATGCGAGCTGTTCTGAGTAAAGAGAGAAGTTGAGAATGAAGGGAAGAACGGGGCTATTGATCGGAAACCATCGCTCATCTCACAATCTCGAGCATTCATTTGTTCACGTTGGTGGGCGTGGAAAGTGAATCTGGGGTGTGACAAGCTGACGGGAGTCCAAATTTGAGGCCGTAGGGGACCGTTCCAAGCTCATTTTTCTTAGTTTTTTTCAACGTTAGGGTTGCGCTAGGCCCCGCAGCTGCCGATCTCCACCAAAAAATCAGACATGGCATCGTGGACACTGCCTTTAAGGATTTCTTGTATTTCTGGTGCGTTTTTCTCAACTTCTACGTCATTTTATCTGTACTCGGGGGCCACTAAATCAATATAGCGAATAATCTTGAAATTGGAGATTATAGTGAACATTGCCTTTAAATTGACAACACCTACCTATCCGCCGCAGGCGTAACGACTAGCAACGATTGGTGCCTTGTCGCGTAACAATGATTGATGGAGGCCTTTTTCGTTGCCAATGCTTCGTCGACTGCACGTTTCCTCAATCATCAAAGACTATATTGGATTGCGGCTGCAGCTCTATCCAGTTGTAAAAATTCAGGTAAGTCACCATAAAGCAAATTATCCTAAAAAAGAAGAAGTTTAGTATTGTAAAATACAGTCAGGGTTGAAGAAAAAATGGGCAGAGATCTTCACTGCGTTGAGGTCCTCGGGTTCCTGCTCCTATCGCAGGTATGTATGGCTGGTTTGAGTTCTGTTATGAAGCATTTTCAAGCATATGTCTATGTTGTGGCAATAACATCATTTCAGACACCTCCCGCTCATTCTGGTACTTTCACACGCATTTTTCAGTTGACTAACCTCAACATAATCGTTTACAACATATCTGACAGTCGCTACGATTGCATGCAGAAATGCTTCATGTTGCCCCAATGTGAACAGTTGGCGTTCCTCGAAGTAGGGGTAAGTTCCGACTTGGGAAAGAACGTAAACATTCTATTACAAAGCGTACTTCATTAGACTTGGTCCTGACACAAAAATTTCTGTGGCGCCGTGGTTCCTCGGAAAGCCTCACGATTCTATGAGAGCTCGTACCCGTCTGAATTGTGGGCGTTCCGATATCTGCCAAATAAGCGCCCTTTTCCTCGCAGTCAGACTTTGAGAGGAATATGAAACCCTCTAGACACTGATTCTCTGGACTTCCGAAGGGGAACGAAACTCCGGATTCTCGCGAAGGTTGGGGTGAGTGCATCACCGAGCGCGACCTGGCAGGGCCGAGTTCTCCGGCAGCCAGGCCTGATCGGCGGGTGTTGCATCTTCCCGGAATGTTGAAGGCAGTGTTCACGATGAAAATGTTGCCCGTTTTTTGTTTTTGGGTCCATGCAAGAAGAGTAAGACCGGAAAAGCGGCAAAAAACGGTCAGGAGGTGGGTGAAAATCTCGTGGGCCAGCCGACCGACCCATTGGGCCAACCCGCGCGCGTCCTATAACATTTTTCGTGCCTTCGTTTTACCGTAGGAACAGGCCCCGAATTTTCGAGTACTCTTCATGGCGGAATGTTTGAACGTCCCAGCATGTACATACGTTATTTTCAAAGAATTTTCGGAACAGAAAACAGGAAGAAAATACACTTATCCGAGAATTTTAAAGCGCGGAACCATTTTCCCGACGTCAGGTTCGATGCGTTGTCAGAAGTCTCCCGAAACACAAAGCACAAGCTGGCATAATTGATTTTTTTTTAGAAATTTCTCTAAAGGCAGCGTTCACGATGATCATCCTCGATGCCTTTCCACAGTAAAATGATAAGCGAGAACGATCCTAGGATTCCAGTGCCGAAAGAATGAAAGTAGCGGCAAAATAACGGCTGCGAACAAACGTTTTGGAGTTCCAGAACTGCCCCGTGCTCCATTTTCGCCCCCCTCAATGTGAACAAACGAACACTTAGATTACAGGAATGATGAAGTCAAAGAAGTGCTGATAAGTGAGCTGATCGCCTGATTGCATTGATAGGCACCATCCTTCATAGCGGTCAATTCCTCCACGCTCAAAAATCAACGTAAACAAGGGTGTGCCTAGTTTGGCACAAAAACGCGGCTTTCGCCTCCTTTTTAAAGGCACAGGACACCCAAAAAATTAATTTTCAGATTTCATTCTTATCTTGGAGAGAGTCACACGCTGATCACAGTGGTATCCCTGAAACCGTCCAAGACCCCCTTTGAACAGAGTTATGGTTTTTCGAAGATGAAAAGATTTTGAGGTTGAAAAATTGTTGGACGAGTTGTCTCAGGCCTGTGTTTCTCTTCATTCGCAATCGTTGAGCGAGAGCGAGCCAGGATAAGGAGACAATCCGGCAATGGACTGAAGAACGGCGATTTGTTAAAAATTCATCCATCCATCCAGCCGAGATCGAGGTCGAAAATCCGGAAGGAGGTCGAGCCTGTGGTGGTGAGCGAAGGGGGTCGGGCCTGTGGTGGTCGCTTATATCTCGCTTATTTGGAGGAACTGAGGTCTCGCATTTGGCACGTGTTTTACAGGAGGGGTATTCTACACAATTACATGAAAATATCGAAATTCATATCTGAGGGTGTACTTTGCCTTTAAGCATGCCTAGCTAAGTAGGGCACCAGACCTTCCGTAGACCGTGGAGGTATTGAAGTGAAATTTATCGTGAACACTGGCTTCAAAGGCATCGTATGCGCAAAGAACCGTGTTTTATTTTTTCATGTTTTTGTATAGCTTGACCTCTGTAGTGAATGCAGTGGTCAAAAATGTACTGAGCAAGCATAACTTTCAAAAAAGCTAGAAAAACGTCGTACTCTTGTTTTCCAGAAGAAAAAAACCCTTTCAGAACAAAGATCAGTCGAGATTTCACAAACTCTATATGTCTGACCCATGATTAAGATGCGCAGGTCATTGAGAATCAATTTCATCAACCGCACACTGTCCTCTGTGATTTGTCGCTGTGATCCATCTTCTCCTTATTCTCGTTCATGATTATATGAATTGTCTGAAGTAAGAGCCGAAAAAGTGTCATATAGAAAAAAAATAGTTCAGCTTTGTTCACAAATTACATTTCAAATGAAGCGATAGTGTTTTTTTCACTAGTGATTCAATTCTATTTGCAAACTTGTGAACCTGCTCAAAGTATTACGCGGAAAAACTTGATACTAATTGATAATAGTGAAAAAGAACCTGTTGGAAACTTGTGTACTCACTATCTCCATTTGTAAAATTTCTAGTCTTGTAAAAATTTTGATCTACATACAATACCCACCCACGAACTCGGCAAATCAGCAAAAAAAAAAACGCGTTTTCGCGTTTTTCCGCCCCTTTGGATTAGCTCTGTCAGATTTGGGTTTTCGGGGGCTTGAAAGATATTGCCAGAATCGTCTCAACGATATCTACAAGATGGTGTCGGATTTTCCTAATATATTAAACTATACCGCAATTATAGGAATGTTGCTCAAAAAAATGAAAGTGCCTGCCGAGCGTCCTGACGAGTCGAAATGTGTTATAGAAAGAGCAACATATCTATAATTAGGGTATAGTTTAAGATATTGTGCTTTTTTGGGAAAAATTCCTGTCCGCAGTTGCGTCTTGACACGCTTTGCGGCCGCGCGCTTTCGAGTCGGAATAGTTTCCAGCGCCGCAGCCGCCGATCTGTTGACTCTAGGTGGGTTTTGGAAACTGTAAACTTTACAAAATTGGAGAAAACTGTATAAAAAATCCACATCGAGTCGGCTTTGGCGCTGGAAACTCGACTGACTCGAGCGCGTGCGTCCGCAATGCGTGTCGAGACGCAATTGCGGACCGGAATTTGGTCCAGAGAAGCACAGTAGCAATGAAATTTTAACACAAACTTGGAGATCTTGATGAGACGATTCCAACAATACCTTTTCCACTCCCGTAAACACAAATCTGACAGAGTTAATCCAAAGGGGCGCAAAAAACGCGCTCTTGCAAAGTTCGAGGTGGTTATTGTAGAAAGATGGGTTAGAGTGATCATAAAAGTTGATTAGCAAAGTAGCAATAAACTAATCAACCAGGACAGGCCTAGTATAGTAGTTTATAGCTTCAGCAGCGGGGTAAAAAAACTTCTTGCTCAAACTTAGTACAGGGTATAGTCATTTGAGGCGCCGAAGACGAATACAATGTGTCTTGAAAATTTTGGATTTTCACGGTAGGCCACGGTAGGCAAACTTTTATATCACCGTGGTGAGCGTCGTGATTGAGCCTCACCGGCTGCGTGCGGTCGCCCCACGTGCTTGTTTGTGCTAGATAGCGTGCGATAGGATAGACAATCAGTATAAGAAAAGTAGTGGCGATACTCGCAGAATGCTTCCGAGATAAGATATACATCATGCTGCGGGCTACCTAACATTAACGAGTAGATCTTTCGATCGGGTAGCCCACTACGGCGGCGTCAGGGTCTACAACGCCAGTAAACGACCGTTGCCCGCCTTTCCAAGCTCGTAGCGCTTTTCAATCTAGATTGGATAGATGTCATTCACAATTCCAAAAGGTAGCAGCAAGAGTGTTTTCATGAAAGTTCAAAATTTTGCCTGCTTGGTAGTGCACCAAAATGGTTTCCTTCATGAGAAAGCGCACTATCAGAGCCTTATCCATTGTGCATTTGCAGTTGTGCTACTTGATGAACGCAGGTGATCGGCAACTAGGCTGGGCGTCGGCATGGACCGCATATAGACTGGACCGAGGATTCACTAACCTGACATGCCTCAATGTGGGACGGACGCTCAAAGGCGTTGTACCATAGACCAGCATCTGTATTGTAAATCATTGCCACCTTTTCAGTAAGATATGGATTATTGCAGTCTGATTTCGTTGTTATGTTATGCAATATATGAAACTTTGGTTGCTGTTGTTGTTTTAGTCTGAATGGGCACATGCTCGGATATCCTCCTTATGAGTTTAGGAACTTCTTACAAAAGAAGGTCAATGGGAGAGAGTGGCCATTCCAAACGAAATGCAACTTTACAGAACAATTTTCACGGAAATAGTTGCGAGCCATTCTTCTGAACGGAGTTTTAAGCGTGCATTGGCTAAAACCATAGTTTATCGTCATCATGAAAACTATAGTCTACCTTAACCTTTCCACAAAGTTAAAATTGACGTGACGTCGGAATCGTGTTCAACGCCTTGTATAACCCTCCTTGACAGAGTACGAGCGAACAAATTTTTTTTTCGATTTTCGGTGACCCAAATATCCACAAGACCTCTATGAGACTTCAGTGGCCGAAACGAATTTTCTTGAATATCGCACAAAGCAGTTGTTTGGGGCGCTGGACACGAACATAGGGCCATCTTTCAGTTTCTGGGCTAAGTTGCTGGGGTGGCAGTAATCTGACTTCATATGCAACTTAAAGGCATCGTTCACGATTATCATCCTCGTTGACGTGCCACAGTGAAATGATAGGCGAGAAGGATCTAAGGCTCTCAGAGTCGAAAGAACGGTAGAGATCGAGCCAGGAGTGGCAAAACGGCGGCTGCAAACAAGCGATGTGGTGTTTCAGAACCGCCCCGTGCTACAGTTACGCTCCCTCGATATGAACAAATTGAGACTCAGATTGCAGGAATAATCAAGTCAAGGTAGTGCTGAAAAGTGAGCTAATGGCTTCATTGCACTAATAGGCATCATCCTTCATGGCGGTCAATTCCTCCACGCTCAAAAATCAACATAAACAAGAGATAACCTATTTTGCCTCAAAAATATCGCTTTCGCGTCTTTTTAAAACGCCTTGCTATATAGGGCACCAGACCTTCCGTAAACCATGGAAATATTGGAAGTGGAATCTATCGTAAACACTGCCTTCATATCGTTTATTTGAATTGCATCTGAGCGTCATCTGTGTAATAGCTCAAAAACTTTGTTTGATGCATAGGGATGCTCTAGGTAAAGTCTATTATTATCTAAAATTCAAAGATGTCGCTGATTACGAACATCAGCGACAGGTACCTGCCGCCGATTGTGTGGTGGTTAGAACGCACGAGACAGTGCGGCAAAAGAGAGGGCGCAGCGCTTTCAGATCGATCATTGCTAAATGTCCTCTCGAGTACATAGAGTTCGCGTGATAATTTTAGTCTGATGAGTGGAAGGGGCTGCGACGGTAGATCACCTCGAGCGAATCGAAACCACATTCTCCAACGAGGCCACTAACCCCGCACGGCCAGTAGAGTGTTGCAACGAATAATTTTTTTTGAATCCTACTATATATATTTTGGTAAATTTGTGTGTGCGTGTGTGTGTTTATGTATGTGTGCGTTTCTCTGTGTGTTTGTTTGACCGTTTATTCGGCTTGACTTTCAAGACGGGCTACCTTACGGGTACGGGCTCAAGAGCGCGCAGAACGCCGTAGAAAGTGTGTGGGACCCAAGTGGAAGTGCGTAGGACGCCGTAGAAAGTGTGCGGGACCCAAGGTAGAGTGCGCCGGACGCCGAAAAAAGTGTGTGGGACCCAAGTGGAAGTGCGTAGGACGCCGTAGAAATGTGCGGGACCCAAGGTAGAATGCGCCGGACGCCGTAGAAAGTGTGCGGGACCTTAGGTAGAGGGCGCCGGACGACGTAGAAAGTGTGCGGGACCCAAGGTAGAGTGCGCCGGACGCCATAGAAAGTGTGCGGGATCAAAGTGGGAGTGCGCAGGACGCCGAAGAAAGTGTGCGGGACCCATTGTGGAAGTGCGTAGGACGCGGAAGAAAGTGTGCGGGACCCAAGTGGGAGTGCGCAAGACGCCGAAGAATGTGTGCGGGACCCAAGTGGGAGTGCGCAGGACGCCGAAAAAAAAGTGTGCGGGACCCAAGTGGGAGTGCGCAGGACGCCGAAGAAAGTGTGCAGGACCCAAGTGGAAGTGCGTAGGACGCCGTAGAAATGTGCGGGACAGAGTGGAAGTGCGTAGGACGCCGTAGAAAGTGTGCGGGACCCAAGTGGGAGTGCAGAGGACGCCTAAAAAAAATGTGCGGGACCCAAGGTAGAGTGCGCCGGACGCCGTAGAAAGTGTGCGGGACCGAAGTGGGTTAGCGCAGAGCTTCAAAATCGTTTTGTGCATCTATAAGAGAGTGTATACCACCCCTTTCTTCACGTCCCTCCCCTTAACCACTCATTTCAACTGCTTAGCTGTTTATATGCACCAACGCTTTCTAAATCGGGTTTATATACGATGGAAATGTGAGTTAATCAAAATATGCATCCAGAAAACACAAACATCATTATACTTCATTTGGCAATAAAGGTACCGGGGTGTCGGTTGGTCATGTAGGCGTTTTCTAAATCTCAAACAGCGGTTGTCTTTATCTTTACAGAATTGAATATCCTTATACTTAAAGCAGTTATGTCCCGATGTGTGTGTGTGTGTGTGTGTGTGTGTGTGTGTATGTGTGTGCATGTGTCCCGCATATCTTAGGAATGACCGATCAAAACTTGTATGAAATGGTACCAACATTTAGGTGGGTGCGACATTTATCGATTACCAAAAAATCAGCCCGAGTCACCTCTTACGTGCCTCGGGGCAACCGATTTTGTCCGTGGAGCGCACTTTTGGCCGCGGGTCATGATAACTTCTGCGAGTCGTCTAGCGATGCAAAAAATGCAGGGCGTCATAAAAGGAGTGCAGGACCCCAGTGAGGGTGTGCAAGAAGTCATAGAAAGTGTGCAGGACCCTAATCGGAGTGTGCAGGACGTCATAGAAAGTGCGCAGGCCCTAAGTAGGAATGTGCAGGACCCCAGCGGAAGTGTGCAGGACGTCATAGAAAGTGTGGAGGACCCCAGTGGGAGTGTGCAGGGCGTCATGGAAAGTGTGCAGGACCCCAGCGGAAGTGTGCAGGACGTCGTAGAAAGTGTGCAGGACCCCAGTGGGAGTATGCACGACGTCATAGAAAGTGTGCAGGACCCCGGTGGAAGTGTGCAGGACATCATAGAAAATGTGCAGGTCCCCAGCGGGAGTGTGCAGGACGTCATTGAAAGTGTACAGGACCCCAAAAGGAAGTGTGCGCGACGTCATAGAAATTGTGCAGGACCCCAGCGGGAGTGTGCAGGACATCGTAGAAAATGTGCAGGACCCCAGAGGAAGTGTGCAGGACGTCATAGAAAGTGTGCAGGACCCCGGTGGAAGTGCGCAGGACATCATAGAAAATGTGTAGGTCCCCAGCGGGAGTGTGCAGGACGTCATAGAAATTGTGCAGGACCCCAGCTTGAGTGTGCAGGACATAACAGAAAATGTGCAGGTCCTGAGTAGGAGTGCGCAGGACGTCATTGAATGTGTGCAGGACCCCAACGCGAGTGTGCAGCACGTCACAGATAGTGTGCAGGACCCAAATGGTAGGGTGCAGGACGTCATAGAGGGTGCGCAGGTCCCCAGTGGGAGTGTGCAGGACCCCAGTGGGAGTGTGCAGGGCGTCATAGAAAATGCACAGGTCACGAGTGGGAGTGTGCAGGTCATCAAAAGTTAGCAGGACCGCAGTGGGAGTGTGCAGGACGTTACCAAGAGTGAAGAATTTGAAAAAAAGGTTTTTAAATTTTTAATGCTAAATCATAACCTTTTGTGGAGAAGAAAACAGATTAGAAAACATGAATTTTGAGAAGCGTGCGACGCGTTTCGAGATTGACGCAGAACTCCTGAGACATTTTCTTGCCAGTTTTAGGAAACAAGCAGCAGGTCCACTTCCGCACCTTCTCTGTTCGCCACTCATTGCAACCCCTCAGTCCTTTCGATTCCCTAACTTCCAAAAACCAGTTTTTAATATGTTGCAAGTCTGAGCTTATCAAAATCTGCACCACAAAAACATAAACAACCACCTACTAATTTCATTCATTGAGAACAAGGGCATGACGTTGGTGAACTAGGGAAACATCATATAAAATGAGAATGCGTTTGTCCTTATCATGATAGAGACGGTAAGGCGAGATTAATAGCTTGCGAACTCTACAAATTGGAAGAAAGGGCAGTGGGTAGCGACGTACTCTGCCAATTCGAGACTTGATGCTTCGGCGAAAGCGGCCTTTATCACGCTTTGTTATCATAAGGCATCAAATTCACCTTTAGCGCCGTCATGAAAGCTTATCCGCGCAAAGGGTGAATTTGCTGAGCGGTTGGATATCAGTCAGCGCAAAGCGTGAAAATACCGCCTGCGCTAACATGTTAATGCATATCAGTTGTTGAGCGGCTGGATACCACTCAGCGCAAAGGGTGAAATTACCGCCGTTGCTGGCATCTCAGAAATTTCTAAACAAATGAAAACATCCCAGCGAAAACATGATAAAACGAATAATCACGTCTCAATGTGTTTACTATGAGCACCGCCGGTATAAAAACAGCCTCACCCCACCAGAGTCCTCATTCGGCATTCTGCTGCCGGTCCTGAAAGGTGACTTCGGGTCACTCTCCGGAGGCCAGCATAATTTTGGTTGCTGGGAGGATACAGTGGGTATCCTCACGACGGGGGGACGAGTTACGCCGGGGTCCGCAGAGGGTGGCTCCTCACCGCAGACCTCGGTGAAGATTACGCTCATGTTGCGGACAAGGGGGGCTTCCTTGCTGTGGACCTTCAAACTCGTGAAATTTTCGGGGTAAATTCACCCATTTTTCGAGGTTAATTCACCTCATTTTCGGGGTAAATTGGACCCTCTCTCGCTGCCAGTTCGCACCATTTTCACGGGAAATTCACCTCATTCTCACCTCTCCTAGCGGCAAATTCACCCATACAGTGAATTTAGCGCGGCAAATTAAGACTTCATGCCGACTTGTACATGAGCATCAAGTCTCTTTTGCTGCGGCATCAAGTCTCGAATTGGCAGAGTAAGGGAAGGAAGTGCAGAAGGGGTTGTGAATTTTATGCCGGTAGCAACCGACGATTTACTGCTGGCTTCTTATGTTTTGCTTTTTGATCCCACATTGTGATACCCCCACGGCCTGCTGTAAATGTACGGCACCCTGCTCTGCTCAGGAGAGTCCATACCTACGTACAGCAACTTTCGGTTAGACGGAAGTCAGTCACCACCGTTCTAACTAACTAATCCGTCTCAGGTAGTTGGCTCACGCAAAAGTTTCTGTGAGCGAAAACTTCGCTAGGTCTCGCTAGTAAATGAACTACCACTTTAGGACCTCTTAAAGCTAGGTAAGGGTCGGTGTGCAACTGCATAAGAAAGGAGGTTAGCAGGGTTTGCATGGTTTGAAATAGTTTGTAATTTCTGATTCCTCGAGCGTTTTCGTCGAAACCAGCTCACGTGCTGGCGCAACCGTACTCCAGCAACAGAGGCCGGCGATGGCCGGCAAGCGTGAGAACTTCGAACGCCATCTCACATAGAAGTAGCGGAGTTCGATTCATTCGCCTTATACTTAAGATGCCGGCGAAGCCGGCAAATGGGCCGGCGTAGCCGGACCCCAGCGGCAGAGGCCGGCGTCAGCCGGCGACGCCGCTGGTATTCGAATGAACGAATAATTCGAATATTTCACTTCTTCGAATATTCGATTATTCGAATAAACGAATATTTCACTTCTTTGAATATTCGAATATTCGAATTATTCGAATATTCGAATATTCGAATTATTCGAATATTATTCGAATCCTACTATATATATTTTGGTAAATTTGTGTGTGCGTGTGTGTGTTTATGTATGTGTGCGTTTCTCTGTGTGTTTGTTTGACCGTTTATTCGGCTTGACTTTCAAGACGGGCTACCTTACGGGTACGGGCTCAAGAGCGCGCAGAACGCCGAAGAAAGTGTGCGGGACCCGAGTGAGAGTGCGCCGGACGCCGTGGAAAGTGTGCGGGACCCGAGTGAGAGTGCGCCAGACGCCGTATAATGTGTGCGGGACCCAAGTGGGAATGCGCAGGACGCCGTATAAAGTGTGCGGGACCCGGAGTGAGAGTGCGCCGGACGCCGTAGAAAGTGTGCGGGACCCAGTGAGGAGTTCGCCGGACGCCGTAGAAAGTGTGCGGGACCCGAGTGAGAGTGCGCCGGACGCCGTAGAAAGTTTGCGGGACCCAGTGAGAGTGCGCCGGACGCCGTAGAAAGTGTGCGGGACCCGAGTGGGAGTACGCCGGACGCCGTAGAAAGTGTGTGGGACCCGAGTGAAAGCGCCGGACGCCGTAGAAAGTGTGCGGGACCCGAGTGAGGAAGTGTGCCGGACGCCATAGAAAGTGTGCGGGACCCGAGTGAGAGTGCGCCGGACGCCGTAGAAAAAGTGCGGGACCCAGTGAGAGTGCGCCGGACGCCGTAGAAAGGGTGCGGGACCCGAGTGAGGAAAGTGCGCCGGACGCCGAGGAAAGTGTGCGGGACCCGAGTGGGAGAGCGCCGGACGCCACAGAAAGTGTGCGGGATCCAAATGGGAGAGCGCCGGACGCCGTAGAAAGTGTGTGGGATCTAAGTGGGAGTGCGCCGGACGCCGTAGAAAGTGTGCGGGACCCGAGTGAGAGTGCGCCGGACGCCGTAGAAATTGTGCGGGACCCGCGTGGGAGTGCGCCGGACGCCGTAAAAAGTGTGCGGGACCCGAGTGGTAGTGCGCAGGACGCCGTAGAAAGTGTGCGGGATCCGAGTGAGAGTGCGCCGGACGCCGTAGAAAGTGTGCGGGACCCGAGTGAGAGTGCGCCGGACGCCGTAGAAAGTGTGCGGAACCCGAGTGAGAGTGCGCCGGGCGCCGTAGAATGTGTGCCGGGACCGAAGTGGGAGTGCGCGGGGCGCCCGCATAAAATGTGTGAGACCCGAGGGAGATCGCGCCGTAGGAAGTGTGTGAGACCCAAAAGGGAGCGCTGAACGCCCGAGAAAACATGTGAGACTCATGAGAGAGAGAACGCATTACTTCTGATTAACTATGTGCGTCTAAAAGAGAGCGTACACCACTCCTTTCTTCAGGTCCCCTACCCTTCACCACTCATTTCAACTGCTTAGCTGTTTATATGCACTAACTTTTCTAAATCGGGTTTATATACGATGAAAATAAGAGTTAATCAAAATCTGCATCCATGAAACACAAACATCATTCTACTTCATTTGGCAATAAGAGTAGCAGGGTGATCATGAAAACGTTTAGTAAATTCCAAACAGCGGTTGTCCTTATCATGACAAAAATTAAGATAAATCAAAGGCCACTTCAGGATCTTATAAAACGGAAGAACGACCGGTGTGTCACGGTACAGATAAGGTAAACGGGCGTAGCAAGGTTTGGAATGCTTTGTGATTTCCGATGGTTTAAGTGTTGCCGCCTAAACCAGCTTATGGGCCGGCGCAGGAAGAAAGAAATCACCGAGTTATTTGCCTTATATCCAAGATGCCGGCGAAGCCGGCAAATGGGCCGGGGCAGCCGGGCCCCAGCGGCAGAGGCCGGCGTCAGCCGGCCGACTCCGCTGTTAAACGAATATTTGGGGAACACTATTGCGTACTATCCCATCCAATCCACTCGGGCAAACTGGGGCATCGACAACAGGTTGAGAAGTTGTCATCTCATAAACTGCACCCTCTTGACAAGTCAAATCGCTCGCATTGTAAACCTGACAACTGCCCGTTGACCAGCGACGTCCGCCTGTTGTCGGTCTGTTGACATTTTGACCTGTCACGTTTAGCGGCCTATTTAGCAGCGGTTCACATCCCGCAAGACTTTTATGTGGCTTAGGAACTACTTTGCACCGACCCGCGTCGGCGCATCGAAACGCATCGCGGTCAGCGCACCTACACGCATCGCTGTCGGCAAACCGACACGCGTCGCGGTTGGCACACCGACACGCAGCGTAGTCGGTAGACCCACGCGTCGCGGCTGGGTCGCCCAACCTCCACTGAGGCCGCCACCGGATGGGCAGGGCTTCCAGATGCTGGGCGGGGCCAATGTACTGCATACTTGGGTAATTGAACCGGCTGCACTCTTATCACTTAAAGGCAGTGTTCGCGATGAAAAATGTGTTTCAGTTTCCACTAGGAATGGGTAGTGGAGGGGCACACGAGCCAGGAAAAGCCCCACAAGAGCTTGAAGTTGCCACTTCGAGCGCATTGCAAACCTCAAAAGCGCAACACACGCCCACCGACGTGAACAAATGAATGCTCGAGATCGAGAGATGAGCGATGGTTTCCGATGAAAAGCCCCGTTCTTCCCTTCATTCTCAACTTCTCTCTTTATTCAGGTTAGCTCGCATATATCGGCTGCAAAAGACGTAAGTTACAAGCCTCGGACAACTCGTCCACCATGTTTCCTTAGCTCAATATTTGAGGGACCATAACTCCGTTCAAAGAAGGTCTTGTACGATTTCAGAGTTATCATTGGAATCAGCATGGGGCCGTTTTCAAGATAGGCGGGGAAACAGAAAAACGATTTTTATCGTGAACACTGCCTTTAAGTTCAGCATACACGCTCGTAAACGTGGTTGAGATACTAACTACGGAAGTTGAATGGCATGGCTCAGAATACAACGCCTACGCATTCTGAAGCGTCGAAAACGACCACAAGTGACGCTACACGACTGAGGATTCGGCCCCGCACCTGTACTTGCGTCCTCCCCCAAACAGGAGTGCTGGGCCATACCCACCATTGTCGATGTGTATGGCTCACTTATTGTACTCATTGTACCACCCACAAGCGTCGCCGATGGTGGGAATGGCCCAGAATCCTTTTTTTGGAGGAGGACGCAATTGCAAGGGCGGGCAGATACGGGGCGGGGCCAACTTCTCACACCTGTAGCGTCATTGTGGGTCGTTTTTGACGCTTCAAAATGCGTCGGCGTTGTGTTCTGAGCCATACCATTATATTTCCGTGGTTATCTCAACCACGTTTACGAGCGTGTACTCTGAGTTTTGGCCGATAAATAGCCGCGAAACAGACGCAAAATGCCTTTTTCCCGAGTATAGAATGGTATGGCCCAGATTGCAACGCCTACGCATTTTGAAGTGTCAGAAACGACCCACAATGCCGCTACATGAGTTAGAAGTTGGCCCCGCCCTGTATTTTCACGCCCCCTCTATTTGCCCTTTTTCTGCAACGCAAGGTTGCTGGATCATATTTACCGTCGGTACAGTTGGTAGATTGCCTAACAAGTGAAGCACACACGTCACTGACGGCGAAGATGGCCCAGCAACCCTGCGTTGGAGGAAAATGGCAAATATAGGGGGCGTGAAAATACAGGGCGGAGCCAACTTTTAAATCATGCAGCGGCATTGTGGGTCGTTTTTGACACTTCAAAATGCGTAAGCATTATGTTGTAAGCCATACAGTTCGATTTACGTAGTTAGCTCAACTACGTTTACAAGCGTGTGTGCTGCCTTAAAGGCAGTGTACGCGCAAAAAATCGTGTTCAAGTTTTTCACTATTTTGAGCAGGTAACCTCACCAGGTTGTGATATATCGCAAAAAGACCACCCAAAACACTCAAATTCTGGAGAGAAATTCGTTTGAAAATCCCGAAGCATTCACCTTCCTTTTTTCAACGTCTGTCCGGTGTGTCTTGTGTAATACACAATTGTCGGAAATGCTGGACGTCTGAAAGTGTTTAGCCCCTGTAACTTCTTAAATTGATTATTTCTTTTGGCCTTTTTAGTGTCAGGAATCCTATTAAAATAAGAAGCTTGCGATACACACGTTTGAACGCGAGAATTTCTCGAAATAAAGATTATGGACATTGGGATTTGCCGGGGCCTGTTGTGGCGCTTCTGCTCCTTGTGCTAGATGATCGACCGGGAAAACGCCTTTTCAGACCACGGAGCGGTTTTCGAAAGGCTGTAGCATTACGAGTACCCAGCTTTGAGGTCTCAAGCTTTGCCAACTATCTCCACTGGGTTCAAACATTGGATTGATATGAAAAAACCAAGTGCGGTTTTCTGCGCGGACGCTGCCTTTAAAGACAGTGTTCACGATAAAAAAAGTTTTCGAAATTCCACTAGGATTGGGTAGTGGAGGGACACTCTGTAACGTTAACGTCGAAAGAACGCATGAAAACGAGCCAGGAAGAGCCCCAAAAGAGCCCGAAGTTGCAACTTCGAGCGCATTGAAAACCCCAAAAGCGCATCACACGCCCACTGACGTGAACAAATGAATGCTCGAGATCGTGAGACGAGCGATGATTTTCAATCATTAGCCCCGTTCTTCCCTTCATTCTCAGCTTCTCTCTTTACTCAGGTCAGCTCGCATAGATCGGCTGCAAAAGACGGAAGTTACAAGCCTCGGACAACTCGTCCACCATGTTTCCATAGCTCCATCTTAGAGGGACCATACCTGCGTTCACAGAAGGTCTTGTATGATTTCAGAGACACCATTGGAATCAGCATGGGGCCGTTTTCAAAACAGGCTGAAAAACAGGAAAACGATTTTCATCGTGAACACTACCTTTAAATGTAGTGACAGACTCTCGTCGGCACATAATTCGCCTATAATTGTAATACTTTTGGATTTAAGTTAGTTGTAGCAGCTAGCCGGGTCTTCTTGCAGAATGAGGTCGCTAGTCCATGGTCGTCAGAAGTCGCTGATGGGTCAGAGTGCCTCCTAAGGAAAGCTAACTGAGGCGATCTCCTCATACAGTAGTGGAAAGCATGAAAGTGTTCGTGAAAAAAACCATTGCAAGCAGGTGCTAACTGCCATTTGCAGGTTGTCGTTTAGTTTTACAACATTGGAATTCTAATTCATGGAAGAAAAACTTCGACGGCGGATGAGACTTTTTACGGTCGGTACATTGACGACATAATCCTTTTAGCCAGAGAACAGGGAATGCCACGTCAGAACCTATCAGGCTCAATTCGCGACACAATTCGATCAAGCCTGTCGCTGAGGAAGCCGGGTCTAATAGAAATTCACTTTTTTCTCAATTCTGAAGTAAACCTCTCTGGCCATCGAGTTGAAATTGCATGGTACTCAAAACTTGCGTCAAGAAACAACCTGCTGCATTCACATAGTCGCCATCTTCTGTTCATAAAAAGCAGTGTGGTCGAGAATTAGGTGCAAACAGCAAGGAAAGTGACCACCGACAAGAAAGGAGATGTGGAGAGACCAATAGAGTCTATTCTGGGTTAAGCCTGCTACGTGGAAAACAACATTCAGGCTTTGTGGCCATACAGATACCCTCTATTGACACCATTATTGTGGTCCTTAAAGGCAGAATTCACGATGAAAATCGTTTTTCTGTTTTTCGGCCTGTCTTGAAAACGGCCCCATGCTGATTCCAATGGTGTCTCTGAAATTATACAAGACCTTCTGTGAACTATGGTCCCTCAAAGATTGAGCTATGGAAACATGGTGGACGAGTTGTCCGAGGCTTGTAACTTCCGTCTTTTGCAGCCGATCTATGCGAGCTGACCTGAGTAAAGAGAGAAGCTGAGAATGAAGGGAAGAAGGGTGCTAAAGATTGAAAATCATCGCTCATCTCACGATCTCGAGCATTCATTTGTTCACGTCGGTGGGCGTGTGATGCGCTTTTGGGGTTTTCAATGCGCTCGAAGTTGCACTTCGGGCTCTTTTAGGGCTCTTCCTGGCTCGTTTTCATGCGTTCTTTCGACGTTAACGTTACAGAGTGTCCCTCCACTACCCAATCCTAGTGGAATTTCGAAAACTTTTTTCATCGTGAACACTGCCTTTAAGTAAGCGAGTTGTTTGCCCAGGATGTGAACACGGGGTGAGGAGATCCACCTCTCTCTCCGTTCGGTAATCCGCCCAACGCCAACGCTTCCGCTCGTTATCTTATCGGAGCCGTTTGAAAACAGCTGCATTAGAAGGGGTTTCACTCACTGCGCCAATTTAAGTGAAAATATGTCAGTTTCGAGACGTGGTCCACAAAATTTAATCTGACGCCTGCCGAGAGTTTCCTATCCTGAAGACGGAGGCCCGGCAGTATCGGCTAGTTTCGTCCAGAGGAACACATGAAGACGCTACGAATTTTTTTAGCTCACCCAAATGGTGCCTTGCCGAAACACAGACACCTCGAAGACAGCTTGTCGACCGTAGCAACGAGCATCACGCACATGAACATTTGGGAGACTGACCATGGATGTTACGTAAAGACACCTCTAGTCGTCTTCGCGCGGCGTAGCTGGGATGTCGCGGTGCGATGGAGTGCGCTTGTCACAGTACTCATCCACCGCTAGTCGCATCGTGATGAGGCCCTAGCCGCGCCGCGCGACAGAGACTAGAGGTGGCTTTACGTAACATGCTGACCAACGATAAATACGGGAGGCATTAGAGATTAAACGGCTTCATCACCCATGATCAATCAGGAACAGATGAAAAAGACATTGAGATCGGTGACATCGCAAAGTGACTAGAGTATGATATCGACTACTGGCAACCCACTTGACCCACCAATCGACCGCATCAAGCAAAGGCCATCTGTCATCTACCTTGCGAGCAGGGTCCGGCAGGTGCGGATAGCTTGCCAAGGGGTGGTGGTGGGTGGGGGGGGGGGTCATGAAAATTGGGGTTGTTAAGAAACGACTAAGACGAATCGACGCCGCGGGAGGTACAAGTGCAAATGGTTCTTAGCTTCGACACTAACTGTAGTTTCACTAAGATTGTCTCGCTCTGAGCTCCATGATGTTTCGACAGCTTTTCAGCTTAGATCAAGAGTCATAGGCGAACTGTGCTTATAAACCCTAGCATATTATCTATTTGTAGACAAAAAGAGGGTAGGGTGCTCATAATCTGACTAGGGTGTACCACCACCACCTTGACAAAATAAGGCTGGTGGAGCTAGCTTTTATGTTGTGTGCGATTCTGTGCTTTTATGTGATATTACAATTTGGCCTAAAGACGGGGTTGAAACTCAAAACGTCTAAAAAAACAACGAAAGCAGTTTGTCTACGAGTCTTCATCTAACCTGAAAATTTTTCGAGCCTAACTATAGTCGTGAAATCTGCCATTACGACCTGTGGAGGGCAGTGTTCACGATGATTTTCGTTCCCGAGTTTCTTACTTGGAGCAATAAGTTGATCACCATGTGTTACCAAATCACGAAGATACTGCGGAAAAACGCAGAAGGACCTTCATTTCGGGGCCATTAGTCTCTGATGACCTTGAATAGTTAGAACATTTCTCACTGGTCGTGACGGATGGAGATGGAGCTAGTCAGATTTCGAAGAATATTCCATGCAAAACAGTCACAGTCAGAGTCCCGCATGATGTCATCTGGCATGCGCTGCGATCTCACTTCGTACCTGAAGAGCTTATCGATTGGGTCTGAGTTCTGCACACCGAACCAAAAAGCCGAGTGCAGGCGGCCGCTGGAACGTCAAGGGATTTCCTGATTTCTGTCGGTGTTGTTATGGATGCTGTCACAAGGGATCTGCAGATGCCGGCGCCATGGACTTCATTCTATGCTGACGATGTATTTTTGGCGACCGTTAGCAAAGACGAACTTGAGATGCAAGTGCAAGCTTGAAGGGATCGCTTGGCACAATTTGGCCTCCGTTTGAATGTTAGGAAAACCGCGTACTTGGCTACCAATGCGAATGAGTCTGAGACCATCAGGATAGACGGTATTCAGCTATCCCGAGCTGACGCTTTCAAGTACCTCGGATCGGTAATATCATCTGACGGCAGCCTCAATCAAGAAACCACTGCTCGTGTAAACTCTGCGTGGTTGAAATATCTTTCCACGACGGGCGTCATGTGCGACAAGAGCATGAACGACCATCTAAAGTCGAAGGTTTACCGGAGTGTCATTCAACCGGTGGCGCTCTACGATGCTGAATGCTAGCCTGCAACGAAGGAGGTAGAGCACCGCCTCTGCGTGATGGAAACAAAGATGTTGAGATGGACGGCTGGCCTAACGCGCCTGGTTCGCGTGCGGAATGCTGACAATCGAGAGCGGTTCGATGTTGCCCCGATCAACTACAAGCTGCGTTAATCTCGTCTGAAATGGTATGGACACACTCTCTGAACTAGCAGCAATTCCATTTGCAGCGTTGCTACCAATCTCGATGTTCCAGGAAAACGGCCTGAAGGCCGTCCGAAGCAGCGTTGGTTCGACGCGCTGCACTCTGACATGAAAGCTGCTGGCGTACACCCCAATCAAGCGCATGATCGAGCTAAATGGCGCCAACGAACCAGAATGGCGGACCCTGATATGGAGCGGGACAACGCTGAAGAAGAAGAAGAAGATTACATGCGAAACAGTAATGATTGGGGTGCAAAGAAAAGCACAGTGCAACAGAAAGTGGAGGATTCAAGAGGACGGTTCACAAAAGATTTCGTTGTCAGAAGAAACAATTCCACTAAGAGTGTGGGAGCGGAGTCAGAGTACAGGATTTCGTGTACTTCTGAGGCGGCATGCATGAGCGCTGCGAAGAAGGTCAGGCAGCCGCTCCGCGTCCTAGACGCGCAGCGTCGAGCCACGGGACGGCCGAGAAATGCATGGCGTATATTGGTGTGCCGTGGACGTAAATGCACCTTCTACAGCTAACTACGCCAAGCGACATTTTTTGTCATTCCTGTCGCTTTCTGGCACTTTTTGGTCATCCCGTACATCTCATGGGAAGCAAGCGCGACTGGGATGACAGAAAATGCGCGCGTAGAGTTTGCAGAGGAAAGTGCATTTACGTCCGCGATACACTAATATACGTGATTCACTTCGGGGACGTGTCGTGGTTCGATGCTGTGCGCATAGGACGCGTAGCGATTCCCTGACCTTCTTTGCAGCGTTCATGCATGCCGCCCCTGGTGTGTTTCTTCCAATTTCATCGCCAGTTCAGCTCTACCTCGGGGTCAAGCATTCACTGATCCATAAACTCTCAAAACTGAAGATCATCGTGAATACTTCTTCACGTGTAGGATGGCATTGGTTTCGGAGCTTGTCTGCGTTGCAATGAAAGGAACTCATCAGTCCGTCCCTGCTCACACATCATGCGCCCAAAATACTCCAACAGCTGCACGGGCTAGGCAAGCTGACCACCGCTACAAAATTTGTTTTACTATCGGATCAGTGTACAGCTTATCTACGCAAACGCGTTCAGTCCGCAAAGTGCACACTGATTGCGAAAGCGTGTTGCAGCGCGGTTTCGGAATCTGTTTACATTCGCAGGCGGGGAGAGGCTGGCAAGTTGCCAACCGGCGCTGCCCCGCCCCTGATCGATCCTTCGCTGCCGTCGTCCCAGCAGCTGGCAATTTGCCAGCCTCTCCTCACCTGCGAATGTGCACAGATCCTCGATACCGCGCCGCCTCACGCTTCGCAATCAGAGACAGGATTATAATTTGCCACCGGCACAAAATTCTCACGGAAGTGAAGTAGTTTTTCTTACCAGAGTTTTCCATGAGTAGGTCCCATTCTCGTGTTATCTCTATCACCGGTGAGGCTGTTTCCCTAACTAGACGAAAAATACCGTGCGGTACAAATTGCCACGATAGCCGTAAAATATAGTGTATGGTGCAATTACACAACTCACACCGGGGATCACGCCTGTAATTCCAGTGCAACCGCATTCTCAATAAATAATCACATAGGAACGGTTGTTTGGCGGTGGAAAAGGGATTGCCGGTGCAACCGCGGAAGCAAGAATAGAGATATCAGGTTGAAACCACTTGAAACCCAGATTGGACGGTGCAGCCTTCGGCTGCACCGTCAGGCAAGGAGGTAATCCCCGTGTGGGGGCTGATTTTCGTGTTGGCTGCGATTCGGAGTGGTTTAAATCACTTGAGACCCTGAATGGACAGTGCAGCCTTCGGCTGCACCGTCAGTCAAGGGAGGTGATCCCCAGGTGGAGGCTGATTTTAGTGTTGGCTGCAATTCGGAGTGGTTTAAATCATTTGAGACCCTGGATGACCGTCAGGCAGCAGGGGGTAATGAATCCCGGGTGGGGGCTGATTTTCATGTTGGCTGCAATTCAGGTGGTTTTGAATCATTTGAGACCCTGGATGGACGGTGCAGCCTTCGGCTGCACCGTCGAGGCAAGGGAAGTGTAATCCTCACGGATGGGCTGTTGACGATTTTTCATGTTGGCTGCAATTCGGAGTGGTTTTAAATCATTTGGAGACCCTGGATGGACGGTGCAGCCTTCGGCTGCACTCGTCAGGCAAGTGGAGGTGAATACCTTGGATGGAGGCTGATTTTCATGTTGGCTGCAATTCCGAGGATGGTTTAAATCATTTGAGACCCTGGATGGACGGTGCAGCCTTCGGCTGCACCGTCAGGAAACAAGGGAGGTAATCCCGGGTGGAGGCTGATTTTTAGTGTTGGCTGCGAGATTCAGAGTGGTTTAAATCACTTGAGACCCTGGATGGGACGGTCCAGCAGCCTTCGGCTGCTGCTGTCAGGCAAGGGAGGTAATCCCCGGATGGAGGCTGATTTTCATGTTGGCTGCAATTCGGGAGTGGTTTAAATCATTTGAGACCCTGGATGGACCTAGTGCAGCCTTCGGCTGCACCGTCAGGCAAGGGAGAGTGATACCCCGGGTGGAGGCTGATTTTAGTGTTGGCTGCAATTCCGGAGTGGTTTAAACCATTTGAGACCCTGGATGGACGGTGCAGCCTTCGGCTGCACCGTCCCAGGCAGGAGTAATCCCCTGGGTGGAGGCTGATTTTGAGTGTTGGCATGCAATTCGGGGTGGTTTAAATAATTTGAGACCCTGGATGACCGTCAGGCAAGGGGTAATCCCCGGGTGGAGGGCTGATTTTCATGTTGGCTGCAATTCCGGAGTGGTTTAAATAATTTGAGACCCTGGATGGACCGCTTTGCACCGTCATGGGCAAGGGAGAGTGATCCCGGGTGGAGGCTGGATTTTAGTGTTGGCTGCAATTCGGAGTGGTTTAAATAATTTGAGACCCTGGATGGACGGTTGCAGCCTTTGGCTGCACCGTCAGGCAAGGAGGTGATCCCCGGGTGGAGGCTGATTTTAGTGTTGGCTGCAATTCAGAGTTGGTTTAAAGTCACTTGAGACCCTGGATGGACGGGTGCAGCCTTCGGCTGCACCGTCAGGCAAGGGAGGTGATCCCGGGTGGGAGGCTGATTTTAGTGTTGGCTGCAATTCGGAGTGGGCTTTAAATAATTTGAGACTCCTGGATGGACGGTGCAGCCTTTGGCTGCACACCGTCAGGCAAGGGAGGTAATCCCTGGGTGGAGGCTGATTTTAGTGTTGGCTGCAATTCGGAGTGGTTTAAATCATTTGAGACCCTGGATGGGCTGCACCGTCAGGCAAGGGAGGTAATCCCCGGGTGGAGGCTGATTTTAGTGTTGGCTGCAATTCGGGGTGGTTTAAATAATTTGAGACCCTGGATGACCGTCAGGCAAGGGGGGTAATCCCCGGGTGGGGGCTGATTTTCATGTTGGCTGCAATTCGGAGTGGTTTAAATAATTTGAGACCCTGGATGACCGTCAGGCAAGGGAGGTAATACCCGGATGGAGGCTGATTTTCATGTTGGCTGCAATTCGGAGTGGTTTAAATAATTTGAGACCCTGGATGGACAGATTTGTGCAGCCTTTGGCTGCACCGTCAGGCAAGGGAGGTGATCCCCGGGTGGAGGCTGATTTTTAGTGTTGGCGGCTGCAATTCGGAGTGGTTTAAAATCACTTGAGACCCTGGATGGACGGTGCAGCCTTCAGCTGCACCGTCCAGGCAAGGGAGGTGATCCCAGGGTGGAGGCTGATTTTAGTGTTGGCTGCAATTCGGAGTGGTTTAAATCACTTGAGACCCTGGATGAGACGGTGCAGCCTTCGGCTGCACACCGTCAGGCAAGGGAGGTAATCCCCGGGTGGAGGCTGATTTTAGTGTTGGCTGCAATTGGGGGTGGTTTAAATAATTTGAGACCCTGGATGACCGTCAGGCAAGGGAGGTAATCCCAGGGTGGAGGCTGATTTTCATGTTGGCTGCAATTCGGAGTGGTTTAAATAATTTGAGACCCTGGATGACCGATAAGTCAGGCAAAGCGAGGTAATACCGGATGGAGGCTGATTTTCATGTTGGCTGCAATTCGGAGTGGTTTAAATCATTTTGAGACCCTGGATGGACGGATGCAGCCTTTGCCGCTGCACCTCGTCAGGCAAGGGAGGTAATCCCCGGGTGGAGGCTGATTTTTAGTGTTGGCTGCAATTCGGAGTGGTTTTAAATCACTTGGGACCCTGGATGGATCAGGTGCAGCCTTCGGCTGCACCGTCAGGAAAGGGAGTGTAATCCCCGGATGGAGAGAAGCTGATTTTAGTGTTGGCTGCAATTCCTGGAGTGGTTTTAAATCATTTGAGACTCCTGGATGGACGGTGCAGCCTTCGGCTGCCACCGTCAGGCAAGGGAGGTGATCCCCGGAGTGGAGGCTGATTTTAGTGTTGGCTGCAATTCGAATTGGTTTAAATCATTTGAGACCCTGGATGGACGGAGCAGCCTTCGGCTGCACCGTCAGGCAAGGAGAGTGTAACCTCCCGGGTGGGAGGCTGATTTTTAGTGTTGGCTGCAATTCGGGGTGGTTTAAATAATTTGAGACCCTGGATGGACGAGGCAGCCTTCGGCTGCACCATCTGTCAGGCAAGGGAGAGTGATCTCCAGGTGGTGGAGGCTGATTTTAGTGTTGGCTGCAATTTCGGGAGTGGTTTAAATAATTTGAGACTCCTGGATGGACGGTGCAGCCTTTGGCTGCACCGTCAGGCTAAAGGAAATCCCAGGTGGAGGCTGATTTTAGTGTTGGCTGCAATTCGGGGGTGGTTTAAATAATTTGAGACCCTGGATGGACGGTGCAGTAGCCTTCGGCTGCAACTGTCAGGCACAGGGAGGTAATCCCGGGATGGAGGCTGATTTTGAGTGTTGAGGACTTGCACTGGAGGTGGTTTAAAATCATTTGAGACCCTGGATGGACGGTGCAGCCTTTGGCTGCACCGTCAGGCAAGGGAGGTGATCCAGGGTGGAGGCTGATTTTAGTTTTCGCTGCAATTCGGAGTGGTTTAAATAATTTGAGACCCTGGATGGACAGTTGCAGCCTTCGGCTGCACCGTCAGAGCAAGGAGGTAATCTCCCGGGTGGAGGCTGATTTTAGTGTTGGCTGCCATTCGGGGTGGTTTAAATCATTTGAGACCCTGGATGCAGGTGAAGCTCAGTGCAGCCTTCGGCTGCACCGTCAGGCAAGGGAGGTGATCTCCGGGTGGAGGCTGATTTTAGTGTTGGCTGCAATTCCGGGAGTGGTTTAAATAATTTGAGACCCTGGATGGACGGTGCAGCTCAGTAAGCTTGTGCCTTCTTCGGCTGCACCCGTCAGGCAAGGAGGTAATCCCCGGGTGGAGGCTGATTTCAGTGTTGGCTGCAATTCGGAGTGGTTTAAATAATTTGAGACCCTGGATGGACGGAATATCTTAGTAGCCTTGTGCAGCGCCTTCGGCTGCACCGTCAAACAAGGAGGTAATCCCGGGTGGAGGCTGATTTTAGTGTTGGCTGCAAAATTCGGAGTGGTTTAAATAAGTTTGAGGACCCTGGATGGACAGGTGTAGCCTTTGACTTCGGCTGCACCGTCAGGCAAGGGAGGTAATCCCCGGGTGGAGGCTGATTTTAGTGTTGGCTGCAATTCGGGGAATTGGTTTAAATAATTTGAGACCCTGGATGGACGGTGCAGCCTTCGGCTGCACCGTCAGGCTGAAGGAGGTAATCCCCGGAGTGGAGGCTGATTTTAGTGTTGGCTGCAATTCGGAGTGGTTTAAATCACTTGAGTCCCTGGATGGACGGGGCAGCCTTTGGCTGCACCGCCAGGCAAGGGAGGTGATCCCCGGGTGGAGGCTGATTTTAGTTTTCGCTGCAATTCGGAGTGGTTTAAATAATTTGAGACCCTGGATGGACGGTGCAGCCTTCGGCTGCACCGTCAGGCTAAGGGCAGGTAAATCCCAGGTGGAGGCTGATTTTAGTGTTGGCTGCCATTCTGGTGGTTTTAAATCATTTGAGACCCTGGGATGGACGGTGTAGCCTTCGGCTGCACCAAATGAGGAGGTGATCTCCAGGTGGAGGCTGATTTTAGTGTTGGCTGCAATTCCGGAGTGGTTTAAAAATAATTTGAGACCCTGGATGGACGGTGCAGCCTTGTGCAGCCTTTCGGCTGCACTGTCAGGCAAGGGAGGTAATCCCGGGTGGAGGCTGATTTTAGTGTTGGCTGCAATTCAGGAGTGGTACTTAAATAATTTGAGACCCTGGATGGACGGGTGCAGCCTTGTGCAGCCTTCGGCTGCACCTGTCAGGCACAAGAGAGGTAATCCCCGGGTGGAGGCTGATTTTGAGTGTTGGCTGCAATTCGGAGTGGTTTAAATAATTTGAGACCCTGAATGGACGGTAGCCTTGTGCAGCCTTCGGCTGCACCGTCAAAAACAAAGGGAGGTTGATCTCCGGGTGGAGGCTGATTTTAGTGTTGGCTGCAATTCGGGAGTGGTTTAAATAATTTGAGACCCTGGATGGACGGTGCAGCCTTGTGCAGCCTTCGGCTGCACCAAATCAGGAAAACAAGGAGGTAAGGTGAGGGCAACCCAGGTGGAGGCTGTTTTGAGTGTTGGGCTGCAATTCAGGAGTGGAAGTTTTAAATAATTTGAGACCCTGGATGGACGGTGCAGCCTTTTGCAGCCTTCTCGGCTGCACCGTCAGGCAAGGGAGGTAATCCCGGGTGGAGGCTGATTTTAGTGTTGGCTGCAATTCGGAGTGGTTTAAATAATTTGAGACCCTGGATGGACGGTGCAGCCTTCGGCTGCACCGTCAGGCAAGGGAGGTGATCTCCGGGTGGAGGCTGATTTTACAGTGTTGGCTGCAATTCGGAGTGGTTTAAATAATTTGGAGACCCTGGATGGACGAGGGTGCAGCCTTGTGCAGCCTTATGTGCAGCCTTCTGGCTGCACCGTCAGGCTAAGGGAGGTAATCCCGGGTGGAGGCTGATTTTAGTGTTGGCTGCAATTCGGAGTGGTTTTAAATCATTTTGAGACCCTGGATGGACAGTGCAGCCTTTGGCTGCACCTGTCAGGCAAGGGAGGTGATCCCCGGGTGGAGGCTGATTTTTAGTTTTTTCGCTGCAATTCGGAGGTGGTTTAAATAATTTGAGACCCTGGATGGACGGTGCAGCCTTCTCAGTAGCCTGTGCAGCCTTCGGCTGCACCGTCAGGCAAAGGGAGGTAATCCCCGGGTGGGAGGCTGGATTTTGAGTGTTGGCTGCAATTCCGGAGTGGTTTAAATCCATTTGAGACCCTAGATGGACGGTGCATTGTGCAGCCTTCGGCTGCACCGTCGAGGCAAGGAGGTAATCCCCGGAGTGGAGGCTGATTTTAGTGTTGGCTGCAATTCGGAGTGGTTTAAATCATTTGAGACTCCTGGATGGACAGGTGCAGCCTTCGGCTGCACCGTCAGGCAAGGAGGTGATCTCCGGGTGGAGGCTGATTTTAGTTTTGGCTGCAATTCGGAGTGGTTTAAATAATTTGAGACCCTGGATGGACGGTGCAGCCTTTAGTATGCCAGCAGCCTTCGGCTGCACCGTCAGGCAAGGGAGGTAATCCCCGGGTGGAGGCTGATTTTAGTGTTGTAGCTGCAATTCGGAGTGGTTTAAATCATTTGGAGGACCCTGGATGACCGTCAGGCAGTGGGGGTAATCCCCGGGTGGGGGGCTGATTTTCATGTTGGCTGCAATGAGGAGCTGGTTTAAGTCATTTGAGACCCTGGATGGACGGTGCAGCCTTCGGCTGCACCGTCCAGGCAAGGGAGTGTGATCCCCGGGTGGAGGCTGATTTTAGTTTTGGCTGCAATTCGGAGTGGTTTAAATAATTTGAGACCCTGGATGGACGGTTGCAGCCTTCGGCTGCACCGTCCAGGTGGCGAGGTAATCCCGGGTGGAGGCTGATTTTAGTGTTGGCTGCAATTCGGAGTGGTTTAAATCATTTGAGACCCTGGATGACCGTCAGGCAAGGAGGTAATCCCGGGTGGAGGCTGATTTAGTGTTGGCTGCAATTCGGGAGTGGGTTTAAATCATTTGAGACCCTGGATGGACGGTGCAGCCTTCGGCTGCACAAATCCGTCAGGCTAAGAGAGAGGTGATCCCCGGGTGGAGGCTGATTTTAGTTTTGGCTGCAATTCGGAGTGGTTTAAATAATTTTGAGACCCTGGATGGACGCAGTAGCCTTGGGTAGCCTTGTGCAGCCTTCGGCTGCACCGTCAGAGCAAGGGAGTGTAATCCCGGGTGGAGGCTGATTTTAGTGTTGGCTGCAATTCGGAGTGGTTTAAATCATTTGAGACCCTGGATGACCGTCAGACAAGGGGGGTAATCCCCGGGTGGGGGCTGATTTTCATGTTGGCTGCAATTCGGAGTGGTTTAAATCATTTGAGACCCTGGATGGACGGTGCAGCCTTCGGCTGCACTGTTAGGCAAAGGAGGTAATCCCCGGGTGGAGGCTGATTTTAGTGTTGGCTGCAATTCGGAGTGGTTTAAATCATTTGAGACCCTGGAAGACCGTCAGGCAAGGGGGGTAATCCCCGAGTGGGGGCTGATTTTCATGTTGGCTGCAATTCGGAGTGGTTTTAAATCATTTGAGACCCTGAGATGGACAGTGCAGCCTTCGGCTGCACCGTCACGGAGCAAGGGAGGTGATCCCCGGGTGGAGGCTGATTTTTAGTTTTTTTAGCTGCAATTCGGAGTGGTTTAAATCATTTGAGACCCTGGATGGACGGTGCGGCAGCTTTAGGCCTTCGGCTGCACCGTCAGGCGCAAGGGAGGTAAATCCCGGGGTGGAGGCTGATTTTAGTTTTGGCTGCAATTCGGAGTGGTTTGCAAATAATTTGAGACCCTGGATGGACTGGTGTAGCTTTAGTAGCCTTGTGCAGCCTTCGGCTGCACACCGTCAGGCAAGGGAGGTAATCCCCGGGTGGAGGCTGATTTTAGTGTTGGCTGCAATTCGGAGTGGTTTTAAATCATTTGAGACCCTGGATGACCGTCAGACAAGGGGTACCCCCGGGTGAGGCTGATTTTTCAGTGTTGGCTGCAATTCGGAGTGGTTTAAATCATTTTGAGACCCTGGATGGACAGTGCAGCCTTCGGCTGCACCTATTAGGTGCAAAGGATGTAATCCCCGGGTGGAGGTTGATTTTAGTGTTGGCTGCGATTCGAAAAAAAAACATTTAAAACCAAAAATCGGCAGGGAAAGAAAACTTCGGGTGTGGGCCGATCTTACTGTTGGCCAAAACTCTGATTGAAGAAATGAAACCGAGCAGCCTTATAGTCAGAGTGAATAGATAACAAACGAGGTTGAAATTCTTGTCTGATTACCCAAAATCCCTTCAATTACCAAGCCAGTACCCTTATTAACTCTCAGTCACTATTCACTGCCACTTTCATGAACATTTCTACCTGAAATTACCGGTTTCCGAAGGAGACGTGAAAGTTTTTTCAAGATTTCCGCAGCTAATCAATAAAATAGGCGTCAATTTTACCATGGATTCTGCATCTACACCATCACACAAGCCATTTTACGGCTATCGTGGCAATCGGTACCGCACGGTATTTGGAGTTTACTGTTTCCCTAATCCCTAATGTGTTCACCTTTAGCTGCTCACACTCCGGAAAAAAGATGGTTTTGTTAATGAAAACTCACCGCTCTCTCTCAATTTTTTATACCCAACCCTTTATCAACTTTGGTTATCATCAATTTTGTTTACCGTGAGAATTTTTGTGCCGGTGGCAAATTATAATCGTCTCAAATCAGAGTGCAGTTTACGAACTGAACGCGCGATTGCGTAGATGAACCGTATGTCTAACAACCGTGGAAGCACCCATGCGGTTTCGCAGCGTAATTATCAGCATGTTCCTCGTGCATTGATTTCTCGGCCGCCAAAAAAAAATGTGGAAGACTCACTCCCTAACGATTATAAGGGACACCACACGATCTGGAAGCGAAGAGAGCTCTGATGGATTCAGTTTCTAGCTACTATGAGTGTCCCACTACGACTCCTTGTTCCCCGTCGAGACTCATAATTGCGACGTAGTGAGTGCACGTGACTTCACGAATGAGATGAGACCGAATCTCTCTCGGCACCCGCCATTTACTTGGTCTGAAAACCTGATGTTCCATGAACTTTGAGAGGGTTTCACCCACTCAGATCTCATGTTTCTCAGCAAGTTGTTCTGGAAAATATTGTCTTTAATTTCTGTAGGGTAAGAACTACATTCGCGCGAGTGATGTTACACTCTTGTATTCTGATTTTTGACTCCGAAGAAGGCGAAAATACCGAAACGTTGGTCTGTTAATACAGCCATCGTACTACGTCGCGCCTGCCACAGTCAAAGTACGCAACTTACATCCTGATACCCAGAGGTTCATCAAAGAGTCGGTCATTGGCGATGTGCGCACGTCCTCGCTTGCCATTCGTGCGAGTAAAAAGATATAAACAGGGGACAAGGATCCTGCCGAGGTTAAACATCAATCCTCGAGCATCACATCCATTCATGCAAGCAGGCTCTAGTCGTCCTTGCCTAAAACATTTGGTCTTATATTGAACATGTCTTGAATCGTTGTCTCGTCAGAAACCTCAAAAAATCGAAACTTCGTTCGTCATCTAGGTCGAGTGCCTGTAGATGTACTGCACACAGTTTTGTTCGGTCTTCAGAGAAGACGAGATATCACTTTGGAATATATGTACATTTCAATTCATCCTATGGGACTTTAGGTTCGCCTTCTAGTAGAAGTCGTTTTGCTGCTTTGAAGCATTGTGAGTAAGCACGTAATAAGCCCTGCTTTTTTACATGAAGTCCTTTGAGAGCAATCATTGAATTTAGGATTTGCACTTCGGAGGTGTAATTGCGTAGAGACCGTTGTCACCTGCGAATTTAGAGACACAGCACTCGGCTTATTCGTCACATTTTGTTTCAGACGTCTACCGGTAATATATGTTAAACTATCTGCGTTTGATAGAAATGTACGCATCTACAAAACACGGGGGTTGGCCAGAAGCATTAATGTCGTTCTTCTGGAATCTTTTGAGGCAGCATCCCAACCAAGTAAAGGCAGGGAGCAGTGTTTTTTCTCTGTACGCATGACACTTTCTTTCCTTCTTGATGCCAGTAGAGTAAGTGAAGATCGCGTGATACTTATCCTATCTTGCTTAGACCACCTTATTGTTTCATTCCTACGAAACATTGATTGGGGAAATATGAGGATTATTGCTAAATCTGTGATGTATGAAGAGCTAAAACGATTACGCTTTCCTCTCAAGCCCAATGTGGGTAGGGCCATCATGCCGAACCATCTCATTCCCACGGCAACTGTGTACATAATCCCATTCCGGCTTTCGCTTGAACTCGAAGTTCTATGAGTGTTCAGGAGTTATTGGAAGAAACACAAATATAGTCTACAGCAATGCGGAAGTAAGGACCTGAGTGAGGTTGCAGACCCTTCCCTAACATACTGTAGTCTGATTGTGTTATCACTCATTTTTTCGAAATAACTGAGATTGAATACGGTGAGTTTTTGTTTTTTCCACTTTCACATTTTCACGTTTTCATTGCTTCCACAGATTTAGTCGTATTTGTGAGAAAACACAGACTCACCGATCTGACACACAACTGTTTCAGAAAAAATATGAGTATGACAACTAACAACAAAACAACCGTATGTTAGGACGGAGTCCGCAACCTCCACCAGGTCCTACTTCCATTGCTACTGGTAGACTGTATATGTCTTGGGTCGCCCTCTTTCTGGCCTCTTCTACATCTGCCCAAAACAGTGCAGCCACACTAGATTCAACGCTAAATTAATTGACTGCGACTTTGAACGTTATCTTGATGAATGACTTCTTATCTGTTGGGCGGCCTATTTAACCTCTTGCTGGTTGGTGCGAGCCAACGCCTGGAAGTGAGTAGGAATGATTCGGTTTTGAGGTTGCAGTTGCCTGTCCCTTCTTGTTATTGTTTCATTGTTGCCCGTTCCTTTCCCGTATTCTCCACTTTTTTAAGTTTTCTTTCGCTTTGATAATCATTACGTTTCGCGCAGCGTCTGAACTTGAACAATGACCAAATCAATGAATAAGCCTCTGGTCTTTGTCTTGCAATTGTAGGAGGCGCTGAACCTAATCAGCTTAGGAAAGTTGGTATGCGGGATGGAGGAGCTGTAGTAAACCCCCTTAAAATGAAAGTTAAGATGATCTTAAACGAGTCGTATGAAGAAATGCTGGGAATGAGTCTCTGTAAAGATTGTCTTGATGATATGGTGAAGGATATGAATCTCATCTGTAAGCGCAACATTCAGATGATGAACATTTTTAAGATGATTCTAATTTCATCAGGTTAGCTGAGGCCGGATTCATCAATCTTACCGCGGTTAGTGTGTTACCGCGGTTGATTGCGAAGCTCCAGGCTTAACCACCTGGTTGGCTGCGGTTAGAAGCGCCACTGCGATTCACCAAACGCGTTTTATGATAAGATATAGTGTTATCAACCAGAATCTGTTGACATCAATCGAAAGATAGATTTGTTTCTTATTATAGCGAAATTAGAGTGAGCGGTCGAGATTTGAACGTGTTGCATGCATGTTTGTAATTAATAGAAGCTGTGTTCATGTTTGAAATCGCACTTTGAACGATCTTTGGCCCGGATTAGGCAGGCAAGAAACTGATTGAATTCGCACGGTTCTACGCGGTGTCATAACATCCGCATTCAGGGTAAAATTTCTTAACGTATTTGGCACTTGCATCAAGAAGACTGATCCTGAGTCTGTAGTTGCCTTAGCACAAAGTGTTGTGATTTTGCACTGTACAGATACTAGACAAACAGATTTGCCTATTTTATACTTAACTCATCGCTAGGGTCACCTAGAAGAAAGAAAAGGAGTTTCTTTATGGCAAGCGAAATGTGGCGGTGGCACAATCCGGAGGGCTATTCCTGCTCCTTGAAGAGGAGAGAAGCTTGCTGCGCAATCACGCGGGCGCGGCCTTAATAGTTCGAATACTTTCTACAGCGTGCCGCGCGTAGAGAGGAACTAGGGATGAGTTCTTCACACCATGGAATGATGACTCGTAATGAAGTTGATGCATGAGTGATGGCAAAGCGATATGAAAACCACGGTATGGGCGTTGTGTCGCCTTGGCGGCTGGCAGGCGGAAGTGAGGCACAGGCGTGACGTCAGGCTATTCATGCTCCAACGCCCTACGCCGCGCTGGCCTTAATAAAGTATGACTACATTTAGATTCCTCAACACCGCAAGGGGCGTGGCATCACAGCATGAATGGCCTGATGCCAGGGACCTCGCATCACCGCGCGGGCGCCCGTTCCGCCATGGCGGCGACGGCTGTAGGGACTTTTTCCAAACTTCATTATTAACCAATCCTTAATTTCATTTCCGTTTCATAATTATCCAACTCCACTACCTATCCTCTGCTACCACGAAGTTGAACGCGTGTACCATGATTTGCCGCCATCACGGCAAAGTATAGACTCAATTTATTCCAGCTCAGCTGTAGCGTAGCAGCTGGAGTATTCATAGTATCTGCAAGCGCGCTGGCGCGGCTCAAAGGCATTCGTATTCCAATCTAGGCCTGCGCGTCGCGCGCGTTAGCGATATGGGACATGAATAGGCGCCTAAAGGAAAGCAAAGGAAAAAAGCGAAGAAAAGCGCATCTCGCATTTCCCGTTGCTGCGCAACCGCTCTTCGTAAAGCCTTACTCACACTTGCGCATGCTGCCGTTCACGTTCTTGCTGCATTGCACGCTCCTTATGAAGCGCTACTCACATTCCGTGTCGCTGCCTACGTTCGTTCTTAAAGCGCTTTTAGAGTATCCACTATGCTGCGGCACGTTCTGCACGCGAAGCGCTATTCTTATTCACTAAGCTGCGCACGACTGCCTGCATGATGCGCTACTCTTTACCTACGAGGGCCCAGATTCACGTGAAGCGCTACTGGCATTGTACTATACGTCACACCCCTGTATGGAGCGCTCACTCACTCACATGACGCGGCACAGATTCTACATGGAAAAGCACAAAATCACTTCACACATCGCGGCGCACGCTCCACATTAAGCGCAACTGACATTCTACGACACAGCGCTCCCTGTACATGAAGCGCTACTCGCTTTCTACGACGCGGCGAACGCACTCCATATGAAGGTCAAAAATTAATTCGCCAAAATTGTTGCTGCGTTTGACAGCTCTCCTATGTTACTAACATCTACGTTGATACCTAGTAAGCTCCAGATACGACGCACGATCAGATTCCTGATCAGCCAAAGGCGTCATAGATCCATGCGTAGAGCAGCTGAGCCAGAATGAGCTATAAGAACCCATTTTGCCCAAAAAGTCGCCTGACGCTGTCAACGAGGCGATAATTCGGAAGGCTTTCGACGGAGCATGATTTTCTTGATGATGAGCGGTTGGTTTGGCGCTGCTAACCGATGCCCTCACCCACCCCAACATGTGGTTAGGCGTAACAATCGTGCTGCATAACCCAGTTCTCCTCCGGTTGGCAACTAGTGTATGAATCGCAGGTAAATGCTCTTGGTCGACCGGTTAAGCTAACTTACCGGAGGAAATGCAATGATGAATCATAACCTAGAATACCCAACAAGGCACCAGAACAAATTCACGTCAAGCTCCCTTCATTTCAGCGGCTGGTAAGCCATGTTGCAGTGCTTTCAACTAACCGCTATCTTTCCAACCGGTCAGTAAGCGTGTGAAAACCTGATAACGGTTGCGGTTAGCCGATAACGCTAACTTACCACCGAAAATGCTTTGATGAATCCGGCCTCTGAACTTCTACAGATCATCTGGACAGAGGAAAGCGAGAGAGCACGCACTCCCGCAGAAGCTCGTCTTATCTTCAAGACTAACCCCGGAGCGCCTCTTAGGCCCCGGTCATAGTTAGTGCTATTTGCATCTGCATCCCCCGCACCCCACTTGCACCCAACACCCAACACCCCACCCCCAACACCCCCGCACCCCCAGCACTGCCACCACCCCGGTCGATACGTATGTTTAAAATGATGGAGTGAGGTTGAGAAAATCACTCGATGCATCCAACTAGATACTGACTGATGATTACGTAGCCAACAGGATTGCACCTGTTCAGAGAAATAGTGAAGAAGGCGAGTCATGGTGAAGTCACGGAGGTAGCAATAAAGGTTAGCTTTCTAGTGATACGCAATGTTTTTTTTTTTATCATCTGACCCACACCCGCAGTGATTTTCTCATCCGCCGTCATCCACGTATGTGCATGGATATCGACCGCGTCGGATACATTGAGTGATTTTCTCAACCTAACTCCATCATTACATTTTTAAACATACACATGTATCGACCGGGGGGTGCGGGGGGTGTTGAGAAACCTCTGCGAAGGAAGCAGGGGGAGATACACCGAGTGATTTTCTCAGCTTCACCTCACCATGTTTGTTTCATACGTATCGACCGGGTGGGTGTTGGGGAGTGTTGGGGGGGGTGCGTGGGGAGATACACCGAAGGTGATTTTCGCATCCCATTTCCAATGCATTTCTGTGTTGTATCCGACCGGGCTGGAGGCGTCCCGGCTCCATCCAACTATGACCGGGCCTTATTCTCCCAGATGAAATACCAGTTACATCATTATCAGCTATCACAAAACAACAAACATCTCATTTCATTCATTGAGAGAAAGAAAGCATGCGGGAGAAGCTGGTCGATTAGAAGAATGACCACCTGCAGAATGAGGGGGCCGGCTTTTCTTATTCTCACACGTAGTAATCATGCGTTATCATATCACTTGAATATACGAGGACGACCGCTTTAGAGCGAATCATCGCTAATGGAATGAATACGGAGCCTAAGTTCAGCGACCAGTTGTGACTGATAGCGATAATTATCAATCAATACGGAATTAAGATCATCTGAAAATTGTATGGAAGAATATCGGATCATCTTATCGAATTAATATCAGATCATCTGATAGGGGTGGTTTACTACAGCCCGGAGTCTTCATAAAATCTTACAGTGATCAAAATGTGGCCCCTACACTCCCCCCCCTCCGCAGTTCCGTAAACAAGTATGAACTCGACCACCCTCCCTCCGTAGTTCCATAAAGAAGTATGAACTGAACCCCCTCCACGGGGTTGCATAACGCTGGAGTGCCCTTTTGCGCTTCTCCAGTCCAGGTGGAATCGACGTCGGCACAATATACGTCGTCATAAAAACTTGTCTAGTGATTCTACGGGCCGCAGGTTCATTGTCGCTTGCATTCAAAACCTGGATGGCCAGTTGTGTCGCGAACGCCGCACCATTCGCCAAAAATGATCGCGTCTCCACTATTCGCTAGACTAGATTTGGCGACCGGCTCATACAGCGTGGAGAGATTGCGATTCTGTTTTATCAAGGCTCTTGACGAGTGTCAGTAAATCAGGACGCCGTCGCGAGGAATGTGCGCTCATTTTCATACTGCTACATTCTGGTTTTTCCACAAGTCTGAAAACAGAAATTGAATTTTTCTCCCTCGACAAAATTGACATGTGCATGCAACCAGTTGCTGAAAATGATTGCCATCGGTACCAGTGCAGTAGTAAAATGAATGGGCTGTTCATTGCTGGCTGTTCATTGCTTTTAGCTACTTATAATCATATCATACAGTACTCTGTAGCCTGCTCTAGCCAATGTATGGGATTTGAACGTCTTTCTTTACCTCGATAGGCGTAACATCCACATACCTGCTGTTCAATAGGATTGCTTGCTGCCCTGTGAAACTGTAACCCTATTACCAGCAAGCAGAGCTTCAGTGCTTTCTATGATTCTTGGGATTATGCATGAGTTACCATCTATCCAGAGTTTAGACAACGATGTACCCCAGGGTGGGAGTGCTTTCACCTGTGCTGTTTAATATTTTCATCGCTGACCTACCTAAAACTTTTGCAACAAGCAATGTAGAGTGTAAACAGTATGCCGATGACTTAAAGATATAAAGAACAATCAAACCCACTGCATATTGGTTGGAAATTCAGAATGTCATTAATATAATTTCTGAAAGGACACAAGAATGGCAATTACTTTGGCTCCTCATAAATTTATGTTTGGGATAGAGTGGCTCTGATTTGATATACAACTATGCTATAAAAGGGTAAGATACTTTTCAGAGTGTATCATTGAGGGATTTGGGCGTTCTGTAAAACCACAAGTTGGTCATCAGTGCTCACATTCAAAATATCCAAAGCAAGGATCACGTTTGCACGTATCATCTGTTCACTATGAACAGCATCGCCCGCGACTCTTCTGTGAGCGTACAAAGCATACGTTCGTCCTCACATGGAACGTGGAATCACTTTTTTTCAATCCGCGCAACATTAAAGAAATTTTGAAAGTGGAGAAATGTGACAACAACTCCACTAGAAAGCTTTTTATAAGGAAAAATGGATTTTCGTAAGATGGATGAGCAGGGTCCCACATGAGGACCAAATACTTCAACTTGTTTATGTTAGAGTCAAGAAGAAAAGTTTTTGATGTATGCATGGTGTACAAGCTTCTTAACAACGGAGTTAAAATAAGATTCCCACAATTTTTTCGGGCTAAGGTGCACAAAAAAAGAGGAGAACCGTTCAAGATTCTATGACCTCGGGCAAAATCAAATATTGCGGCACACTCCTTTGCAATAAGAGCGGGTTATCTCTACAGCCGATTGATGCAAAACGTCTTGAACATATACACTTTAGCACGCTTCAAACGTTTCGATATTGCAAATTTACTCAACAATTGAGGAATAGTGATTGACAGGATTGAAGAGAGCGGAAAAATCTGAATCAAGTTACATTCATTCATTTCTACTGGTAGTGACTTGACTTACCTGACTTAGTCGGTTGGCTTTCGCCTGACGCGGTCATTCCGCATCTTCACCGAGATGTACCGTCCTATGCAAAGCCGTTACTAATCAGCCGCGTTCATTTGTCACGGTCCTCAGCCACATTTCGAACACAACCAATTCATTGATCACTATTGCGCTTCCTGCGGAGTGAATCATTGCGCCTGAATTGCCTTTCAATGCCGAGTGATTTCAGATCCTCCTTCACCACATCTGTCCAAAACTTTCGCCTACGTCCAGGCGGCCGTTTCCAGACAGGACTCAGAAGCATATTTAGAGCGTGTTAAACAAGACGATCTGGCGGTCTTTTTAAATATGCCCAACAAACGAAGACGACCTTCGTGGCCGCTTAAGACGGCGTTGAGAGCTATTGGCAACTCTATCGTGTCAAGCGTTGACGTACTCAGGCAAACTGGGGCGTCAACAACAGGTTGATACGTTGTCATCTTCATAAACCGCTCCTGTTGATCGCGCGTATTGTCAGCCTGAGACCTGTCGATTTCCCAGCGACGTCCGCCTGTTGTCGGGCTGTTGACAACTCGATGTGTTTCGTTTAGCGGCCTATTTAGCAGCAGTTCACATCCTACAGGACTGTTTCATCTAGCTTAGGTACTACTTTTCACCGACACGCGTCGCGTGGTGTCGGTACTCGCTGACACGCGTCGCGGTCGGCACTCCGACACGCGTCGCGGTCGGCACTCCGACACGCGTCGCGGTCGGCACTCCGATTTACACGTCGCGGTCGGCGCTCCGGCGTCGCGGTCGGCACTCCGACACGCGTCGCGGTCGGCGCCGACACGCGTCGCGGTCGGCGCTCCGACACGCGTCGCGGTCGGTCAGCTCCGACACGCGTCGCGGTCGGCACTCCGACACGCGTCGCGGTCGGCACTCCGACACGCGTCGCGGTCGGCGCTCCGACACGCGTCGCGGTCGGCACTCCGACACGCGTCGCGGTCGGCACAACGACACCCGACGCAGCTGGGTCGCCCAGCCTCCACTAGGGTCACCAACGGATAGGCAAGACCTCCAGATGCTGGGCGGTGTCAATGTACCGCGAACTTGGGTAATTAAAACCGGTTGCGCTTTCATCATTCACAGCATACCTGAAAAATGCGTCGTATACTTCCCTTGTATCTAGAGCGTTAGCTGTGCAACAGATCGACATCGACGAGGTCTTGTCTCGCGGCCGCGGCCCCGCCGAACATCGGCGCGTCGCCCAGCGGTGACTCATGGTGGGCGGATCAACCTGTTGTCGACGCCCCAGTTTGCCAGAGTAAGGCGTCGATTTCGTTGTAGAGATCTTCGTTGGGGCACAGTCGCGGCCAGAAATATTCAAGCAAACGTCGAGACAGTTTCCCGTGCGTACAGTCCTCCCGCTCCATCTTCGTCGTCGGTGCTGCCCACGTCTCCAATCCGTGCATCGTGGTAGGGCGGATAGAGGATAAGTAGACGCGCAACTTGACTTCCTTCGCCATGGGTGTAGACCAGAAACACTTGGTCAGAGAATTGAATGCAGACGTAGCTTTCGCACATCGTTGTCGAATATCCGCTGCATAACTACCATCGTTCTTCAGCAAACAGCCCAAATAACAGAAATCGTCCACCAGTTTATGCTCTCCGGTTTTTCTGTATTATCACATATATTTTCATACGGCTGTCTTAAATGCAGTGTTCACGATGATTTTGTTCCCGAGTTTTTCACATAAAACAATGTGTTGACCTCAAGTGTTACCAAAATTACGAAGAAACAGCGAAAAACGCATTAAAACGTCGTATTTCGGTGACATTATTCTATACCATGGAGTAGTTGTCCGGCTGGATGAACATGTTCATGATGATTCAAAATGGATCGTTCTCTGAGCTTCATGATAATTCGCTAATTTTTTGAGGAGATGAAGACTCGTGATGAATTTATTGGCAACGTTTCGATATAATAATATCTTCCTCAGGCCAACTGAAATGTTCATGATGGTTGTCACCGGTGAAAAGTTGGGTCAGCCTAAAATAGAAGAGTATTTTATGCAGAGCAGGGATTAGTTAGAGCCCTAAAGAAAGAACGGAGCACTAGAGAGTAGAGAATTGCAAAGGACGGGTCCACAAAAGATTTCATTGTCACAACAAAGACTTCCTGTGATACTTAAGAGGCGGGGTGATAGTTAAAGGCATCGTTCACGATGAAAATCGTTTGTGAGTTTTCAGCATATAATGGGAGCTCTGGTACCCTACACATCAACCACATCAACCATGTTGAAATAACCGCAAAAAAGTTGCTGGAAGCTGCTTTTCCGAACCCCTTTTTCTTCGTTTTCAAACCCCATTCAACCAATCGACTCATGAGAAAGGAAGAGTCGATCGCTATGAATCGCTGTTTTGACCCATGATCTCCCGATCAAATCCCGTTCATCTTACTCTTAGCTGAGCTCCAAAGGAGAAAAGTTTGAGCAATATGTGCAGAAAGGATATCCATGACGTGATCCTATTATATATTTCCTCAAGTTCCACTCATTTCTGTTATATCACTTGTTGAGCAATTATATTCTATTCTCATTTGGTGAATGGACGTACTGTGCTTATCTGGGCCAAATTCCGGTCCGCAATTGCGTCTCGACACGCTTTGCGGCCGCACGCTCTCGAGTCAGAAGAGCTTCCAGAGCGGCATCCGCCGATCTGCTGACTCTAGGCGGGTTTTGGAAACTGGAAACTAAGAAAAATTGAAGAAAATTGTATAAAAAAGCCACATCGAGTCGGCTTCGGCGCTGGAAACCCGACTGACTCGAGCGCGTGCGGCCGCAAAGCGTGTCGAAACGCAATTGCGGACCGCAATTTGACCTAGATAAACACAGTAACACATGATCGACCCAAAGGCCAACCCCCAAACCCAGAAAGACGTTTTCAATTGTAAAAAAACTCCATTTCTTTTTTGAGACTGCAGACTTGGTGAGTAGCCTTATCAGGGCTCCCTTGAATGATATAACATAAAAACAGGAATTCGGTTTTCAGCGCGCATGATGCCTTTAAGGATTTCGCGTACTTCTGGTGCGTTTTTCTCAATTCCTTCGTCATTTCAGTTCTACCCAGGGGCCACTTAATCAATATAGCGAATAATCTCAAAATTGAAGATTATCGTGAACACTGCCTTCAAACGTCGTAATAAATTAAAACGAATGTATCAGAAAAAAAACAATTGATTTTCAGCGGCGACTGAAATATTCATGGGAGCTGTGGTTGATCCAGTTAATCTGCTGTTGGGTAATGACACAGAGAAGCCATCTTCTGGTAGTACGACATCTCGTCCAGGCCCGGTACATATGTTGCGAGTCTATTTGCCTTTTTGTGCTCGGCACCTGTCGAGCGTAAATATTCCTGTGAGGTAAGCGGACGGTCACAGCGAATTTCGGAAGGAATTTAAAAGTACGACAAGTCGGCGGTATCGGAGTTCTTGGATTACGGTTGGCGGCTGGCGCGACTGGAATTGGCGTCTGAAGAACTTTCCAGAAATGTATTGCAGGGATTCAGAGGCAAAACTTTATTGTTCTCGTTTTTGTGCTGAACCAGATATTGGGGTGAACTGGATGTGTGATTAGGCCTTGCGGTCTTATGAAGTCCTGCCCTGTTCCACAGTTTCGCCCTTGACTTTTCTGTGTTCAGGAAATCTACGAAGATCTTCAAATACGTTTCTTTCTCTACTTTGGAGCCGGTGTTGTGGCGACCACAACAAGCACTCTATGTCTAGTAGTATTTCTATCATCATCTAATCTTCGAGAAAAATACATCATGTTCATAGCACTGTCTGTAGGAGATCTGGTACGTTCGATTGTCTGCTAACATGGCACCAGCTCTGCGCTTTAATTGTCGTAGTTTTGATTCCAGTTTAATGGTCTCTCATTTGTGGTAGCCGGTGCGTTCAGGAATATCTATATGTATCAAGGCGTTTTCTTCATCGAAATCACTGACACGCAGTGTTTCTACATGACTCCGTGGGCGTTTCTGATGCTCATTGCAGGTAGATGTTGGGAAAATGTTTTTTCAGAGCAGAATTTTTATGCAGTCAGCAAAATTTGTATACGATTTTACGCTTGAGCCAGATCACAACAGATCGCGCGATTTCGTGGCTCTTTTATGAGTTTGTGAATCGATTATAACGTTTGTCTTTTCGAAAAGATTTTCTCTTTCAGCCCAGTTCCCTGCTCTTATTAATCTGTCCATAACCCTGGAACGCTGGACGGCGCTGAGGTTTATAGCATGGTACCGTTCTTCGTTCTTGAAAGAACATAAAATCTATCTCATCGCTATTTCAGCAATATTGACTGTGGTGAGTGTTTTTTTACCGCAGTGGTCGCGATTAAAAAAGTTGTTGAGAAAATTACAAAAAACCGTTTGGTATGAAAACAACTCAAAACTGTGAAGGTTCCGGCATAGGCGTAAAAAGCCTTGAAGTTAGAATTATTAGTGCCCTAATACGTGCAGAAATGCAGAACCCCGCCCTTGTTACGGTCATTTTGGCTCATTTTCAACACTACTGGAGGCACAAAGGCCGTAGGAGTGTATTAGCATTGATATACCACCCAATTTCATTCATTTATCCATTCATTAATTCATTCCAGTCGAGAAGAACGCACATTTTACGAAAACCAACAGGAAACGGAACGACTGGTTATATAAAAATACGCATAGTTATGAGTACAAATATCAGAAGGAGCACACGAGACGAATTACGTTGATCTGAACGGTTGTCGCGCTTTGCGAACTGCTCAGAAGCTTCAAATCTGAAGAAGATCCTCGCATTGTCATTGTCAGAATTTGTCACTAGATTTGCTATTTCAGCCATTGCCCTTTCCGGACCAACACAGAGAGAACCCTTATATGTATACTCATTTTGATCGCACAGCTTTAGGGGTAGTATGCTAACCACCCCGGTGCTGCATGCACGTACGCGGCGGGTTAGCTTGGGGTTAGGCAGGGTTTGGCGCGTCGACGCGTTTGATGATAGCGGCGCCAGGGCTGAAAGGGGGGTTAGGCCAGCACTGAAAAATCGTTTCCTCGCAAACCCTACCTAGGAGGGTGGGGCAGCCGAAACCCCGTTGAGACTCCAAAGATTGATTATCTCCAGCACTCGCATAGCAATCATGAAACGCGCCGACGCCCCAAACCCTGCCTAACCTAACCTAACCCGCCGCGTACGTGCATGCCGTCCCCGAAAATGCCGGGTAGCCCCTACCGGGGAGGGGTTAAGGTGAATCGATGGCTATGAAGCGAACTACACCAACTTGTTTGAAAACATTTTACGTCGGCTTGTCTGCTAGAAAATCGTGAATGATAAGTAACGTGGCTTTCTCGAATTTTCCCTCACTCTGTAGTAAGGAGTCGATTAAGGGATAGCAACGTACCATAACAGGTAGTCTTAATCAGTAATTGTTTAGTACCGTCGCATCGAAGCTTGAGATGGCCCTACCACAATGCCGATTAAAGTCAAACCGGATTTTTAGAGGTTTCATAGCGCAAAACCTCAAATATTTGCACATGCTTGTCTCTAGCTTCCCCCTGTTTTCACTCGGAATATATGAAATTAAGTACATAATTATTGTTTCTCTCGGTATACATACGGCCCCAGACTTTCGATTCATTCCATAAAATTTGAATCATTTTTGAACATGTATGCTGCCCTCAACAAGCCTGCAAGTTGAGGTTGCCAAACTCGACATGAAGAGCATTTTCGTCTTCTATTTACGATCCACTTCTCCTAATTCAGAAAAGTTCTAGCAGAGAAGAATTGGCAACCATTTCTTATCGGGACCATGGCCTTTGAAAACGGTGTCCACGCCTTGAAGGCATCAAGCGCGCTGGAAGCCAGATTCTTGTTTTTGTGTTACATCGTTGAAGTGGACCTCGATAAGGCCACTCACAAAGTTCGTAGTTTTAAAATTGAACCGGAATGGAGTTTTTTTCAGTTGAAAACGTCTTTCTGAGTTCGGGGGTTGGCCTTTGGGTCGATCACCTGTTACGTCCATTCACCAAATGAGAAGAGAAAATAATTAATCTGCAAGTTATATAGTACAAATGAGTGGAAGTTGATGAAATATATCGTATGATAATGTCATGAATGTCTTTTATGCGCATAACGATCTAACTTTTCTCCCTTAAAAATCAGCTGAAAAAAATGAACGGGATTTGATCAGACGATCATGGGTCAACACGGCGATTCGTAGCGATCGACTGTTCCTTTCTCATGCGTCGATTGGTTGAATGGGGTGTGAAAACGAAGAGAAAGGGGTCCGAAAAGCAATTCTCAGTAAGTTTTCTGCGGTTCTCTCAACGTGGCTGCGGTGTGGAATACTAAAGCTTCCATTATACATTGAAAACTAGAAAACGAATTTTATCGCGAACTATGCCTCTTACAATAAGTTCAGCAGACAAGCTCATAAATGATATCGATTTTATGATATAATCAAAGGTTTGAGACTGGTACATAGTATGCGGAACTAACGAAAAAACCAACTTGAAAACTGTATGCAATTAGAGGAACGAGGATTGTTTCTGTTATCTCGTGTGAAAGTGGGGCGAGTTTTTAACACTCGCGGTTGGAACAGCGAATATTAGCGACAAAACGGTTGAAGTAGCTAGGCCAATAGACTTTTACAGCTTTTACTAGAACTTTCACCTCGTTGCAAGCATCAAAATCCAGCCAAAGGGACCGTATTCAAACGATGAATCTGGACGAGTTTGTGTTTTCGGCGGGGTTGACGACATTTTTCGATATGTATTGCTCAAATTTAGTGGTTTTAACTCGTCTTTGTCGCTTTTACGGCACGCGCCTTCTACTACGGGCCCTACGACTCCAGTAACGTAGTTATCTCAACAACTTTTCGAGGCGTGTCTGCTGCCTTTTAACAGACAGTGAGGGGTTGGGGCGGGGGCTATCACAATCATTACTTCGAAAGATTTGAGAAAAATGAGACCGAAATGACTCCATTTGCCCTCAAAGTTAGAACACCGTCCTTTCGCCACATCCACGACTTGATTGATTTTATTTCAGTTGCTTGGAAAGAATGGAACTGAAATTGTGATCAGTAGAAGGTGCTCTACAGAAACCTTATGGGGCTATTCGAGATCGCTTTTCCGGTTTTTTTGCCATTCTTGTGATAAGCCGGCCCCTTAAAGACACAGTCCAACCTCAGAAGCGATTTTTCGTATTTTGCATAGCTTGGAAAATTTCACGCTGATCACAATGGTGTCTCCAGAATCGCTCAGAACTGTCTAGGAACGGAGTTACGGCTCCTCAAAATTTCGTTTTTGAACGGCTAGAAGTTCTCGGACGAGTTGTCTCGGGCCTGTATTTTCTCGTTATTCGCAGCCATCGTTCTGTAGCAGGCCACAATATAAAGCCAGTTTGAAAACAATTAGAAGAACATAGGTTTTACATAAAATAATTCGCGCGTCTCTTCCCTATTGAGGTCGAAAACTTGGCGGTGGGCGTTACTCATTTTTTTCTTTCAAGGGGGCGTGGCCGACTTTTTCCTAGCCTTTCCTCGCTTATTTGAGCGAATTGAGCTTTCGCGCTTGGCAGGGTTGCTATAGGCGGCGACCGGATCATAATATCAAAAATTTCCTCTGAGGTTGGACTGTGTGTTCAAAGGCAAGCGGCCTCCTGTGCCAAAAATTGAACTCCGCGTTCATCATGGGGCACCTCTTCAAAAACAAAAATGGGTGATCAAGTACTCAGTATAAGCAAAGTGTGTCCGAATGAGAATGGCGGCCCATGCGGCCGGCGTGCTTGGCAGGCGGCCGTTGCATTCACCGCTCTCGGACGAGCATGCGAAACGTCCCCCACAGCCGTAGACTACGAACGGTGCCGGCACTGGCTGGCAGCAAGCACTGCGCCGATCAATCAGCTCTGCAGTAGGGGGAGGGGGGATGGCTGTCGTTCGAGTCCAACTCTCGTCTGAGAGCGGCACATGCGACGACCGCCTGTCAAGCACGCCGGCCGCGTGGGCGCCAATCTTATTCGGACACACTTTGATTGCATGTGCAACAATGATCCAGCCTTCAATTTTGATTTAGAAGTTTTTTTTTGACTAGCTGTTTAGCGTATGAGACGGTCCTTGCAGCTGCTCACTTTTTGTTGCTTCGGAGCCAGCACGGTTGAAATCCACATCCTTGGAGCCTCCATAGAGACAACACATGAAGTCACCGAAAACGCTGCTAAAGGATTGGAACCCTTGAGGTGGAAATGTTGGTTGTGAATTATCGGGTCGAAACTTGAAGATCGAAGGAGGTCTCTTCCATTGACAGATGTAAGTTAGGTTTGGGGCTTATGTAGTTGGAAGCCAACTTAGTGTTCCAACTTAAGCCTGAGTTCGAGTTCTCAGGGAATGGAATACGTCGGCCATATACTGAATCAGAACATCGTTGTGTCACTTGTACAGCAGAAAAGAAGGATTTTTCCTTGACTGATGTAAAGGTTAGAGTATTGGTGGGGTTTGACAAGAAGCGATGGGAGTGTTGCGAGTGTCTCTTTTTGGGCTCATGCCCGATGGGTCACGCAGACGCACGATGGCAGTCCTAAGCTAGAGGCTCCTATTGTTGAAAATTTGAAATTTCTTCCAGATTTTCATTGTTATTGCAATTGTGGTGACACTATTCCTGGACAAGGTAAATTCGGAGCGTATGTGTGCGGTAATGGATTCCACCGGAATTGTCTATGGCACTATACACTACATTGGCACGGCACTAATCTACTTACTTTGCACTATTACATTGTGGCTCATTTTTAGGGAGACCAATAGCAGATGTGTAGGTCATTTCCAAGACCACCTAGATGTCACAGTAAAACCTAATCAGACCTTTTCAGAAACCGAGTTCCTCCGACCTGCGTCGCCAACGGATGATTATGACTCTTAACTGCATCTCCGTGTTACTTGTTTCTATACCCAATGTGGTAACCACGATGAGTGAGTGGAAAATTCCACCCATGGCGCCTTTAACGATTGGTGAGTGATACAGAGCCTTGTTACACATGTTTCAGCGACTCAGTATTACTTTGCCGCAGAATGAATCAGAGACAGGCTAAGTTTTGCTCACCACGTCGCCCTAGAAGTAAAACTGAGGATAAGCATAAGATTCGCCCAAAATGCCAAATCCAATTTGAACTGGAATCCAAGTAATCGAAAAAAAGCCAATCACAAATCGGACCGTAATCCGATTCAGCAGGAAAAGGATTTTTGGGTTAGCCCGAAAGCCAACTATACGAAAATTTTGCCCCGGGTCCAATGTACCAGGTTGTCCAATAATTCTTGACCGAAAATTCCACCATATTTAATTTTTTTCAACTTTATTGAAAAACAAGTCTAATCAACAATATAATCATCACAGTTATCCACGACAGTGGCCCGTCGATTGGGCAGGTCGTCGATGCCCTTCGCCCAGAACTCCGGGGGCTGCGACTCGAAGAAGTCCGCGATGTCGGATATGAGGTTGTCGTAGTTGGTGAATTTTCTTCCGGTCAAATGGTGCTTCAGCGGGCGGAACAAGTGGTAGTCGGAGGGGGCGAGGTCCGGGGAATACGGCGGATGGGCAACCGTCTCCCAGCCGAGCGTCGCCAACTTCTGCTGGGTCTCCTTCGCCACGTGGGGGTGCGCGTTGTCGTGCAGCAGGTGGACCGAGGCCCGTCGGGGACGCTTTTCTCGGATGGCGGCGGCTAGTTTCTCGAGCTGATCGGTGTAGATGGAGGCGGTGACCGTCCTGCCCTGCAGGAGCAGCTCAAAGTACAGCATGCCCTTGGTGTCCCACCAGCAGCAGAGCATGAGCTTCAGCGGGTGCAGGTCGGCTTTCGGCGTCGTCGGCGGCTCTTCTCCGCGCGGGATCCAGACGGCACGGCGGGCGACGTTGTCGTGGAGTACCCTGCTCTCATCCCCAGTGACCAGGTCCTCAAGAAACTCCTTGCGATGCGGACGATGGAGGAGGGACTGGCAGACGGCCCCGCGGCTCTGCTTGTTGGCGTCCGTCAGACGGTGGGGGATCCAACGGGCCAGAACTTTGTGGTAGCCGAGTAAGTTGAGTCGATTGTGGATAATGGACTTGCTGCAGCCAAGCGTCGTCGCCAATTGACGGGTGGTGGCTTTCGGCTTCTCCTTGATACAGCGACGGACTTCGTCATCATCCACCGTAGAAGGCCTCCCGCTGCGCTCCCTGTCCTCGAGGCTCGTGTCGCCGCTCTCGAAACGACTGAACCAGCGGCTGACTGTGCATTGGGACACTGCATCACACCTTGCACGCTCTGCAGATGTTGGCGACCGCGGTGCCCGTGTCGTTGCCCAGCAGCCACTCGTAGTACATGAACGTACGAATTCGACCTTGGTCCATTTTAGCTTGTACTGGTAGCTAGACGCGGCGACTGCGCCTTATATACCCCTAGCGTAGAACTTTGGAGAACCTTCTAGAATGTGCTCACACTTGCCTGATATTATAATACTTCTAAGGAAAATTATAGAATTTTGAAAGTTTTCGGACAAGAATTATTGGACAACCTGGTACATATGTATACTATCAACTCAACTCTGAATCTACTACGCTGCCAACACCCAGTGCTCCATATTCTATGTACATATTCAGCGTTCAGGATTTTTACCAGAAACTCGGACGGTAGTCATCACATAATATGTCGTTTTACAGCATCTCGTGTCTTTTTCTTAGCATGTCGTCAAAGTATGGCGAGGCCCTTCCTCGATACTATCTTACGTGAACTTGATTCACGATCGTTCAGGAATCGCTTACACCGTCTACGCAGCACATTCGTCCCTATCATTTGTGATCTATATGTATTTTCGTCCAGACTTTAGATCTCGGTTTTTCCATATATTTGGATGCGACAGAACCGCAGTGAATACAGAGAAATCGGAAACGCATTCAGTCACGCAGAAGAGGAAATTGACAAAGTCGAGTTTAGTCGCGGTCTTTTGAAAATTAGATCTTTTTTTAGTAAGCAGACTAGAAGACAGAGCATATGTAATGCTGATATATCTGATCTGTGAAGTAATTGTCTTTAATAGTCCACTTAATGAACATTATACACTACTATTTTTTGAAGTTCGATCGCTGAACCGGAACAAAGACACTGCATTACATGTTGCGTGGCGCACTACTCGTGTTCAAATGAACTCACAGAAAAAACACAAAGACAAAAAAAATAAAATAGAAAACAAACAAAACACGACACAAAACACACAAAACAAGACAAAGAGCTACAAGTTTCCCTGTCCGAGCGGGATCAATCTTTCTAAATCTGAGCAAAACCGTCGATACGTCTTGCACAGCTAAGACCTTCAAAAGTGAGATCGGCAAGAAGCTTCTGAAATCGTGAAAAGCTCACTGCTCAGCCGCTCCGGCCAGTCTTTGTGCTACTTTTCTTCTATATTTCCCTTTATTCTATTTTTTTTCGAATCTACAATCAATGGTCTGTAGCAGTGTTCCACGATTGTCTTAAACATCGTATATAAATAAATAAATAAATAAATAAACTCTTTGAATCATGTGTGCCGCTGGCTGCAGAATTGCATGAGAGAGGGTCAGCTTAGTCGTTTTTTCGTTGTTTTATATTGTTTTCAGTCCGAAGGCATTCTACTAATATATGTATTTTGTAGAGTGTTTAGCCTGAGATTCGTCTGCACGCGTCTGATTCCGATCTAATCCTACCCGGTCTGTAACCCCTTGCAGCATGGGACACATCCGACCATGCAGCTGTGGCAAAAACATTACCACAACGAACACCAGCTGATTAGTCCTATGCATGGAAAAGAGTTCTCGCAAGAAAGTGGAATTATCACAGTGACGCTGTTTCGAGAGGAATGATGGTACAGGGAGAAATTCGGAGTACCGCTCAAATGTTTGCCATTGAAAGCATCAAGACCAACCCTAAAGCGCCTTTCACAGTCTGCCGGACGACGCCGCCCGGTACGTTACAAGATAGGGCTGCGGCGTCGGTGCCACCCGCACTGCGATGTCGGCCGACCGACGTCGCACTCATTGACACGACGTCGGAGCAAGTTATGACGAGTCAAAACGTGTTGGTTTCGCCTCATATTTTGTACTGGAGAGTTGGAACTGACGGATGTTCACCGCAGCTTCCCTCGCACTGCGGCACTCTTATAACGTGTCGGACGGCAACGTCCGGCAGACTGTGAAAGGCGCTTAAGGTTAAGAAAATGTGGTTCTGAAATTCATTGGGAACATGGATATCCAGGTTGTAGATCAGACAGACCAAGAGTGATCACCACATCATTATTGGACGGTGCAACATTAGGGGCTGAGCAGAGTGCCACCGCGGCGCAGCGCGGTCTGATGATGGAGAGCCGTATTGATAGATCGCCGCGATCTATCAATACGGCTCTCAATCATCAGGCCGCGCCGCGGTGGCACTCTGCTCAGCCCCTTAGCGGAGAAGGCTGCAGATGAGCACACAGGTTTTTTTCGTCAAACAAGCAAGTTGTTCGCAAGCTGAGTCTCGACTTTCGTTTTTGCTATGAATTCCGTTTACGCAAACCAATGATCCATGACTCACAAGGGAAGTATAAAAAGCGTAGGTCGGATCTGCCAAAACGACTAGTATGGTGAGTACCTTTTCTGGCTCAATAGTAAAAATGCGCAGTATCCCGCCGCGAGCAGCGGGTTCAAAAAAGTTATGAGCATTTTTTAAGCCTGGCGAAAAGGAAAGGGTTCCCATCAGGCACTCTTTTTGGAGTTTCAAAAAATTTTCTCGGATTTAGCTCAAAAGTTGTATGTGGGGGTAATGTAGGGTGATGAAAAGGAATCTGGAGTCCATTTGTCGACATTTTGATGTTTACTGTAGGTTTTGACTTAATTGACTTAATCGGTTGGCTTTCGCCTGACGCGATCATTCCGCATCTTCACCGAGGTGTGCCGTCCTAGTAGTCAGCCGTGTCCATTTTTCACGGTCTTCAGCCACAATTTGAACACATTCCATCCAGCTGTCACTATTCCATTTCCTGCGAAACGAAACATCGCGCCTGAACTGTCTTTCGATGCCGAGTGACTTTAAATCCTCTTTAACCACATCCGTCCAGAACTTTCGCCTACGCCCAGGTGGCCGTTTCCAGACAGGATTTGGAAGCATTTTTAAAGCGTGTTGTACGAGACGATCCGGCGTTCTTCTTAGTATATGCCCGAGCAGTCGAAGTCGACTTTCCATTGCTGCTTGAGATGGCGTTAGGAGATGCTGGCACCTCCCTCGTGTCAAGCGTTGATGTACTGCGTCGATTTCCTTGTAAAGGTCTTCGTTATGGCATACACGCGGCCAGAAATATCCAAGCAAACGCCTAAAAAGCTTCCTCTCCGTGCAATCCAACCTTTCCATCTGCGTTTTCCGGTGCTGCCCACGTCTCCGATCCGTACATCATGATAGGGCGAATAGCGGATAGGTAGACGCGCAACTTGACTTCCTTCGCGATGGTGGTAGACCACAAACACTTGGTTAGAGAATTGAATGCAGACGTAGCTTTCGCACATCGTTGTCGAATATCCGCTGCATAACTACCATCGTTCTTCAGCAAACAGCCCAAATAACAGAAATCGTCCACCAGTTCGATACGTTGTCCGTCCACACAAACTCCAGTTGAAGGCCTCTGAGAGACCCACATCTGCTTGCATTTGTCGGGACGAAGACGAAGTCCATAGGCTGCGGCATACTTCGAAACGAGGTTCACAATCCTTTGCAGTTTTGCGTTGTTTTCAGCGAATAACACAATGTCGTCGGCGTACTCCAGGTCGACAAGGGAGCGTCCTGATGGTGTTAGGATCACATCCGCAGGAAACTGTTCTGCAACTCTACGCATGATGTCATCAACGGCGAAGTTGAAAAGAAAAGGTCCTGCAACGGCTCCTTGCCTTACTCCTGTTTTCACCTCGAAAGCTGACGTAAATCCGACAGGTGTACGAACTGCTGCTGTTGTTACTTTGTTCATGTCCTCGATTAACCGAACATACTTTTCCGGGACTCCATCTGCTCGCAGAGCATTGAGCAATCGATCACGATGAGGAGAGTCGAACGCGGCTTCAAAGTCCAAAAAAGCAAGCTGTAATGGCTTCGAAAACCGCTGCCACGATTCAATTACTCTTCTCACGACGAACACTTGGTCGATGGTCGATCTTCCAGGTCGAAAACCGGCTTGCTCATCTCTGATCGTTCCTTCACGATGTTTGATAAGTCGCTCGAGAATGATACGTTCTAAAACCTTGTACATGACACGAAGTAGAGAGATTCCTCTGTAGTTCTTAGGATCCGTGACGGATAGCTTCTTGTGAAGAGGTACGATGATCGCATGTCTCCACGAATCGGGTATCCTTTCGCTCATCCATATGGCACGGATGGTGTTGGTCATTTCACGAATCCCAGACGGAGGAAGAGCTTTCAGCATTTCAGCAGTGATGTTGTCATCTCCACCTGCCTTTCCATTCTTCATTTTCCGGACACAATCCAAAACTTCAGACTCAGTCGGCGGTTCCTCACTGACATCGTAATGTGCTCTCTGAACATGCGGGAGCTCAGGTACTGATGGCGCTGGACGATTCAGTAGTGAACTGAAGTAATCCTTCCATATTGGCAGCGTCGCATCACCAACTGCAACTCCATTGGTAGTGTTCAAGACAGGAGAACATCTCTTCATCTTCCCGCTATACTGTCGCAGCAACGTGTAGGCTTTCCTCGGATTCTTCTCCTCCCAAGCCTTCTCGAACTCCTTAGCTCTACACGTCCACTCTCGTTCGCGGTCACTTTGAAGCTGCCGACGCAACTTCCTCCTCAGACGCTTCTCCTCCACGAAGTTTCCTGCAGTTCGGAGAGCACATACTCTGTTGTAGGTAGATGTTGTTTCTTCTGAGACGTAGGCGAACTTCTTCTTAGGCTGTACAACCGGGAGTGCCTCTTTCGAAGCGTCCTGGATGCACTTGACAAAAGAATCCGCGTCGCAAAGTTTCTTCTTAGTCCGTACTCCGATGTGAATAGAAACGCGTTGTCGGAAATTCCTTCTGCACTCTTCATCTCTGAGACTTGTCATGTCAATCCTCTGGAGAGGCTGAGCCCCTCGCTTCCTCTTATGAATCCTCGCAGTGAAGTTCAACAGAACAGGACGGTGATCTGAATCGAATGCGACATCCCACACAGCTCTAGATCTTCGAATGTCCGATACTGGAATATTCCTCGTCAGGACATAGTCAAGCTGTAGTTTCAAAGTTGTCATCTTCCGCTTCCGCTGCTCTTCTGGAGATAGCCGGGTTGGTCCCTGCCACGTAAGCTGATGGCGGCGATGATTCCTCTTGAATGTCGATGCAATAATCAGACCACTGCGTTCACAAAAGTCGACAAGGCGGTAGCCATTGTCCGATGTTTGCTCCACTGGGTAGAACCATTGACCGAGTACTTCGGATTCCTGATCAAGTCCCATCTTCGCATTTGCGTCAATATCCACGACAACAGCATGTTGACAAGGTATCCTGGCCAGCAACGTATTGAGTTCCTCATAAAACGCATCCTTCGAATTGTCTTCGGCGGTTTCAGTGGGCGCATGAGCACTCACTATCCACAGATTGAATCCTCTGTGATCCCGCAGTCGTACGAATGCATTCCGACACGACGTTGAGCCGAACTCCTTGACCATACCATTGAAATCCTTCCTTACAGCTATTGCACAGCCTCCCACTCTCCTATCGTCAGCGTTACCGCAGTAGATGGTGTACTCTCCGACGCTGATGACGGGTCTATCCTTGAGGCGGGTTTCCTGCAAAGCAGCAAACGGTGCATGGAAATAGCTCAGAAGTCTGGATAGCGCAGTTTTTTGGATATCACTCGACAGCGATCGACAGTTCAGGGTGGCGAAATTGTGGCTTGTGGCCAAAGACTCCATGACTCCCTAGGTACGGATCCTGGGTGTTATGGACCAGAGGCCTTAGTGTGCCGGACGGCGACACCTTTATGCAATGTGCGGGATACTTTCGCGATATAGTTGTGCACGCTATATCGCTCGAACGTTCCCTGTGTACACTCAAACGTCTGCTGGGTTCAGTAGAAGCAGGGGCACCAACGAGCAGGTACCAACAGACTTGTATACACACCCCCACTGTAGGTTACGGTAGGTAACATGTCATTTAGGGGTCAAAACCCACCTTAGTATTTCGAAAATCGACAAACGGACGTTAAATTCGTATTCTTCACCCCGATTAACCCCCGTATACGAATTTTGAGGAAAATCTGAGATTTTGACCAAACTACCGTATACCCACCGTAATCTACCGTAATCTGCAATAGATCGATAAACGGACTCCAGATTCGTGTTAAGCACTCCAAATAACCCTCAGAGAATGATTTTGTGACATATCTATCGTAGAAATCCGGAAATTTCGAAAGTGGCGTTTTTCCCTCGAAATTTTCCCCGGTTGGAAAGCTCCAAACGAAATGAGGCGAAAACTTTTCGAAATCGACTAATAAATCTCAAAATCGTGATCAGCGCCCCAAAAAAACCCTCTGGGAGAATTTTAAGTCAAATCTGGAACATTTTTCTAAAACGCTTCCAGAGCCTTCAATTGGAAGGAATAAGGGCCCCACCGAAAATCCGTACAAGTCCAAAACGCTTTCAGTCTGGACAAAGTACGGAAAATGTGCGTTCATCCAGAATTTGCTCAGGGGGGTAGTTTTGTGTGCTGAACACATTCATGAGGTCCGTTTCCGGATTTTCCGAAGAATAACGCGATTTTTGGAAGGTACAAAAAGCACAAAAATGAGCTTTTTAAGCTTGCAACTTCTTGGAACCTGCGGCTCGCGGCGGGATACTGCGCAGCTTTACTATTGAGCCACAAGAGATACTAGCCACACTAGTCGTTTTGGCAGATCAGACCTACGCTTTGCATACTTCCCTTGTCAGCAAGAAGTTCCTTTTTAATAGTATCTATGGAGATGGAAGGAACTACGTCCAATTTCGGCCATAAAGCATTTGAATATCAGGGTTCGTCTTTACTCACCACAAGCCTGCATAAGGTAATCACTCTTTTTGTCCGAAAAGGTACAAGCTGATGCTTTCCTTTGCAGTACTCAACAAGAATACAATTCCCCTTCAGGTCTGACCCGCCATGCTGCTTGTCCTGTCTCTGCATCTTTTGCGAGAATGTTGCAAGGCTGGCACCTGAAACTGTATGCCAACAGGTAGATTTAGGACGCGTGCGACTCTGAGTTGCACAATTTTGCGCTTGAACAGAGGAGTGCAGATCGCATACCTCACTCTCATGGATAAGTATGAGCATGGATAAGTATGAGTGTGTGGCAGAGTGCTACGAATAAACAAGACGTGTCAAATGCATTTCCACCCACGCGAGAGTGAGTGTGTTTAAAGATAGTTCCCCTGCATCAAGCGTAAGCAGTTATATGGTTGTTCTAGAACTCTGATCTTAGATATGCGGGCTCCACCCTGATAGCGATATAACAGATCACTATCAAGATGACCGCATTTCGCATCGTCCTGGGGTCGTATTCGCCATCAACCCGCCGGGGAGTCGAAGGGTAGATGAGGTGAAAATTCAGTACAAAGTGCGCGCTCCACGGCCACCTCTCGCCTCCCTTGGCTTCCCTCGCGACCGCCGGAAATTTTCGAATAGCATAGCTGAAGAATGGCCGCTTCGCGATGGAATCTTTATCTTTTCGCAGTGATATCGATACGTAACACAGTTTGCATTTTCATCTTACATGGTGTACGATGGGTTGATCTGCTCCTCTGCCGCGCGCGGTATCATCCCTTCCGCTTCCCTTCGACTACCCTCGGCGGGTTGTTGGCGAATACGACCCCAGGGGTGCGTTCCAAGAAGGTTTCCATGGGAGAAAAATGGGTCTGATAAGATATAACGAATGATTATCTAACACATAGGCACATTTCATGCGGTCTCTCAATCTATCATTGGTCGGCTCTTATCAGATTCATTTTTCCTCCCGTGGAAATCTTCTTGGAACGCACCCCAGATCGCAATGCAACAGCGCAAAATTGTAAGTGCGAAGCATTGAAAGAGTTGGAGGCTAATTCGCCATAGATAGCTTCATGAGCATCTGACTCACTACTTCTCACCGCGTCACTATTTTACCGACCAAATACTGTGAATTACGTCACAATAAAGCCTGAGCTAGGTTTGCGGTGTGTATGGATTCGAAAGCGTCAACTTTATCTAACAACTACACTCAAATATTCCTATTCGAATATTTTTTTGAATTTGAGAACTTCAGAGTCGCTCTCCCTAAATACTATTTGGTGGTCGAAATCGATCGAGCCACATAAACCCAGCAGGCACGAATCACACTGACCGTTCTGGCTCCCCCAATCACTCCTGTTATAAAATGTGACCACCGAGTTTGCCCCAACGCAAGTTACACGGTACTCTTTCGGAATAGACGACCCACTAGAGAAACTTCATGAGATATGTTCATCCCACTAGAGCCGTCGAATGATTTAGTCTTTTCCAAATACACTGAACTGTGTGATGTGACCAACCGAGCGGTCGGTCAATCCAAAACAACTGCTAATTTCATTGTAATCTTAGGTGGGTCGTCTATTCCGAAAGAGCACCAGTTACACCACCGGCACGAGGTAGTATGATGGTTTATTGATAGACTAGCGTTTGGCGGTCTTGCCCTCTTCGAAGTCCGAAGAAGGTAAAATCTACCAGGTTGTTCAATAAGTTTTGTCATTCGATAAGAAAAACACAATTTTATGGTTCAAATAACACTTTCTTATTCAGTATCATCTCCTTGAAGATTAATACGCTTGCTGGAACGATCCTCCCATCTGTGGATCCCATCCCTGAAGTGAGAATCCGGAAGGTCTGCAAAATACCCTTCAACAGCCCTTATGACCTCTTCATTTGACGAAAAACGCTTGTCAGGCATAATTTTTTGAGTTCTGAAAACAAATGGTAGTCGCTGGGGGCCAAATCTGGTGAATACGGTGGATGCTCCAACAATTCGAATTTTAATTCATTGATATTAGCCATTCTCAAAAATGCACTTGTGACACGGTGCATTGTTCTGATAAAGAATTCTTTTTCTTCTGCAAACCGGGTCTTTTTCACGATTTTTTTCTTCAGCTGGTCGAAAAAGGTTGCAATAATATCCTAATTAATTGTTTTACCAGTTTGCAAGTATTTCACAAACAAAATTCCTTTTGAATCCTGAAAACTGATGCCTTAAAAGCAGTGTCCACGATAAAAACCATGTCTGTTTTTTTTGGTGGAGATCGGTAGCTGTGGGGCCTAGCGCGACCCTAACGTTGAAAAAACCAAAAAAAATGAGCTCGGAACGGTCCCATACGGCCCCAGAGTTGGACACCCGTCAGCTCGTCACACCCCAGATGCACTTTCCACGCCCACCGACGTGAACAAATGAAAGCTCGAGATTGTGAGATGAGCGAAGGTTTCCGATCAAAAGCCCCGTTCTTCCCTTCATTCTCAACTTCTCTCTTTACTCAGGTCAGCTCGCATAAATCGGCTGCAAAAGACGGAAGTTACAAGCTTCGGACAACTCGTCCACCATGTTTCCTTAGCTCAATTTTTGAGGGACCATAACTCCGTTCCTAGAAGGTCTTGTACGATTCCAAAAACATCATTGGAATCAGCATGGGATCGTCTACAAGATAGGCGGAGAGCAGGAAAACGATTTCTATCGCGAACACTGCCTTTAACCTTCTTGGCCGATTTCCGGACACGAAATGGTTTCGAAGCCGAAAAACCAGGTTCACACCACTCTTTAGCCTCTTGTTTTGATTTAGGGTCATGGGGATAGACCCAGGCCTCATCCATAGTGATGAATCAATGCACGAAATCCACTTTATCCTTTTCAAAACGCTCCCAATGTTGCTGAGAAAGTCGCATTCGAATGTGTTTTTGTTCCATTGTTAGCGAATGCGGCACCCATTATGCACACAGCTTTCTAAAACCCGAAATTTCTCTTGAAATATGGCTCACACTGCCTAATGAGATACGTAGAGCCTCTACTAAATCTCTCTCAGTCAACCTAGTACGATCTTCCAAAACCAGACCCTGTGTTTTGGCTATGATTTCTGGTGTTGATGCGGTTTTTGGACGTCCTTCATGTGGACCGTCTTCAAGGCTTGTACGACCACGTTTGAATTCAGCAACCCATCTTTTTACTGCTTTAATTGTAGGTGAACAGTCATTATACACTTTTAGCATTCGCTCGCGAATTTCTTTTGGTGCTGCACCCTTCAAAAATTACGAATTTTGTCACTGCACGACATTCAATTGTTTCCATTGTTGTGACACGGCGACACTAAATGGCTTGTAAACAAAGAATGAATTGAAAGATTGAAATGATACTTCACATACGTTCATATGAATAGTGTACCAACAAAACAAACTATTTTTGGGCTAGTTGCAACGCGCCCCTCTTATCGAACAACAAAACTTATTGAACAACCTGGTACGTGTGCAAATACTGGGCCAAACGTAGTTTTACCCTACTAAAATTAAAAAGCGCTCGGGGCAATCTGGATCAACGGGAGACTCCAAGGTCAACCGGAAGAAAGAGGATATAAATATCACGCGGGAACTGCAGCCCTACATCAGATTACCCTTCTGATCTGGGTATTGCTTTTTGACTTCTCGGTACCCCGTCGTGTTCTACTGATGACCTGATGCTTCACAGATTTTGAGAAAGTATTCCGTTCACAAGGGAGGCTTGCCAACTTCCGTTAAAGGCAGTGTCCACGATAAAAATCGTTTTTCTGTTTTTTAGCCTATCTTGAAAACGGTTCCATGCTGATTCCAACGATGTCTCTGAAATTGTACACGACCTTCTGGGAACGGAGTTATGGTCCCTCAAAAACTGACCTGAAGAAGCATGGTGGACGAGTTGTCCGAGGCTTGTAACTTCCGTCTTTTGCAGACGATCTATGCGAGCTGACCTGAGTAAAGAGAGAAGTCGAGAATGAAAGGAAGAACGGGGCCAATAATTGGAAACCATCGCTCATCTCACGATTTCAAGCTTTCCTTTGTTGACGTCGGAGGGCGGGCATTGCGCTTTTGGGGTTTGCCTTGCGCTCAAAGTGGCAACTTCGGGCTCTTTTGAGGCTCTTCCTGGCTCGTTTTCATGCGTTCTTTCAACGGTAAAGTTACAGAGTGTCCCTCCTCTACCCATTGCTAGTGGAATCTCAAACACTTTTTTTCATCGTGAACACTGCCTTCAAGTTTCGAGATGCAACATTAATATGTTATAGGGGGAGGACAGTTCTTCAATATTTCATACTCAGAATCGGCTTAATGCCTCAGAGATTTAGAGGAGAAATCCGACTATAGCTTTGCCAATAGAGAAGGGGTACACGAGGGACAATTTTTAGGTCGTTCAAAAACTGTCTCGGATTGAGCCTAAAACTTGTTTCTAGGGGTTATTCTGGGTGCTGATGACGAATCTGAGGCCCATTTGTCGATGTTTGAAAAATTCCACCTGATTTGGTCCAAAGCTTCGAATTGGGAGAAATTTGCAGCTTAAATGCGACTTTGAGGATTTCGAGAATCCTACGATCAAATCGCCTCAAAACTTGTGTACATAGGGGCTATTCGGGCTGCCTAACACGAATCTGCAACCCTTTTTATCGAATTTCGATAAATTACGGTAGGGTACGGTGGGTATACGATAGCTCGGTCAAAGTCTCAGATTTCACTCAAAATTTCACTGTGGGTGTTATTTGGGACGCTGAACCCGAATTCGATGTACCATTTTCGATTTTCAGAATTTTAAGGTAAGTAACGCCAGTTAAAAGACATTTTACCTACCTTCACCGACAGCAACTCTGAGTCGAGGCTTAGACCCCAAACTCGGGTTCAGCGCCTAAATACCTACCAGTTGTAAGTTTTGAGCCAAATTCGAGGAGTTTTTCTGAACGCCCTAAGAACTCTCCTTTGTTCTCCTTACTTTTTTGAAGCAATGAAAATGCCATTTATGGAATCCCCGCTGCCATTTAGCCAAATTTAAGCACGGGTCATTTATATACTCTCACAGACCTGCAGCAACGACAACATGGTTTTCCAAATCGCTACGGGAAGGTAACGAGCCTTCCTTGTCAGTCTCATATATGTCAGTTATTTGTTTGGAGATTTTGTCCTGAATTTTAGTGAGGTAAAACTACGTTTGGCCGAGTATTTTTACACATAGATTCGACCTTTTTCAAACTCCGAAGAGGACGAGACCGCCGAAGCGATAGTCTGTCAAAAAACCATCATACTGCTTCGTTCCGGCTTAAATCAACGTACATGCTATATTCTGATGCCGAGGTTCATAGAGAGTCAAGAATCAGAATAAACCGATCGTTTTTCCCTCGATTCCTTCAGCCGAGCTTTTGTCGAGAAGGCAAGCAGGTACTGATAGTTTAAGAGTGATACCAATTGGCGATGGAGCGCGACATACTCAGACTCTGTGGGGGGCAAGCGCCGGGCAATAGAGCCCGTTTTCGACTTGGGGGAGCGACAGCGCAGGCTTCTCCCGAGGGGGCTTCAGGAAGGCCCCTGCTCTCTTCCGGCGCTTGCCCCCGAGAGGAAGAGATGGAAAAGATGGGAAGAAGTCGTAGAAGGTAGTTTACGACAATAGAGGCCAGAGAAGGCATAGTAGGCCAAACGCACGCATCGTCATTCACGCTAATAAGTAAATTAATATTTTTTCAAAAACTAGTAAGTCGATCTTGTTATAAAATAAATCAGGGTATCTACAAGTTGAGAGCAACGAGTTTACATTGGTTTCGTTCCTACCCCTTAGACCAGAGTAAACGACCTGCAAGTTTTGTCCCGATTTGACGTGATTTCTCCTGTGATCTATCACGTGCTCAACCGGTATAAAAGGCGCCTCACCTCATAGAGAGCCGCATTCGGACCGACAGGGCCGGCCCTGAACAGGGACTTCAAGTCTCTGTCAGGGAGGGATATTTTTGGAGGAGAGCGGTTACGCTTTCCGGGGAAGGGTGACGTCACTGATCCGGGGCCGTGACGTCAGTGCTCCGGGGCCGGGACATCAGTGGTCCGGGGCAGGGACAGGGGGGCTTCAGGGCAGTGACGAGGAGGCGTCAGGGCAGAGACGGGGGCGGGGGCTCCGATCAAGCCAAGTTGTCACTTCGGCGGTAGCCCCCTCCCCGATTGGGGGGCGAGCGCCGGTGCCCGGAGGGTTCCTTCCCCGAAGAGATGCGCTAGCCCCTCCCAGTGTATGAGTACCATACCCGGTGCGCGGGAACGGAATGTTGATAAGACTAAAGGAGTCTGCAGGGTTGCACTAACCGTCGACTGGTCGCCGAGCGTCAGCCCTGGCTCGATGACAGAGATGTTTACGAACATTTTCGTCGCTGCGTCAGCTGCCGCTCGCTGGCAGTGACGAAGAGCCGTCGCGGCGTCAAAACACTCTGCGGTGACCCCTCGGCGCTCTTAACGTCGCGTTGGTTGCCCTCGTCGCCGAATGTAATCGATATTGCATCACCCGGCTCTACTCGTCGCTGCGAGCAACGCTGCGACTTCAACTCTGTAGACCCCTGAAGAATGTTTGGTTCAGAGACGTCGTCAGGCAGCCATTGGCCTGTAAGCTGTCTTTAGAGATATGTATATGAGAGGTCGTTTAAAGCAAAGTGATCACTTTCTCTCCAAGCGTTAAGGAATTCCTTGGCTGGGTGTAAATACCACACACGGACTTCGCTTCTGCATTGCGAGCTACGACCTCTGGAGACTTATGTAGTTAGCACTACGGTGGTGGTCTAGGCATCAATCCTTGTTTGCAAACGTTAGTTTTCGTGTTTTAGCATCTCACGAGCAGATACAGTGAGAATACATTTATTGATCCTAACAAGCATTGTTTCCAATTGTACTTTAGTACACATCAATTGGCGTTACCAAATCACTTCACATCACTTGAACTTTGCGTCATCATAACTTTTGCAAACCGTTTCGCAGCAACTCCCATCCTGACTGCAAATCTAGTAAAGTTATGGTTTTCATTCCAGTCGGTAGAGTTATGACTGCCATTTCAGCTAACGCGCAAACGTATCTATGGGGATGAGAGAAGGTTAATCTATTCTCTGTAATAAAGCACTTGGATATTGAAGCTCACTCTTAGTGACCACATACCAGTCTCAAGGTAACCGCTCCTCCTGTGTCCGGTGCAAAATACGAGCGTTTGTTTTCAATCTCACTATTTGACAGGTCCACATTAAAGCTCGCAGGATTTGTTCAGAAGGTAAGCGAAGCCATCTTAACGCGTCTTTAGTGTCCTTTTCTGGTACCTTTCTCTCAAAATCAAATTTTCTCAAATCTGGAACTAGGTAAGGAACAATATCTGATGAACTCATAATTACTAGGATTTCACTTTAGAAAATAATTCCTGATCAACTCAAGTGTGCCATGCAGAGTACACTGCGTTTCATAACTATAGGTCCACCCGAGGATCTCGAATTTCCTGGCTTGCCGTACATTTTGGTGGTCTGTGGGCGTCACCATCGAAATCTTCACCTTTTAAAACCCCGATAAAAATCCTCCGGCTCATCCATGATTTTTTACTGAATTTCCGTAAATGATAGACAGATTTGTGACCGTTTCAAAACTACAGGTCCATCTTAGGAAAATTCTCGTTTCTCTGCTAGTAAAAATGAGACTGGAAAACTGGGGCTACATACGGACTCCCAAAATGTCGTGCTTGCTGTGCCTCGTGGAAATTGCCTGTCGTCGGATGAACAATCTCAGACGGAAGCTCTCAACGTGGCTGGATGGTCGAGAAGGAAGATTGCGGAGCATCTTGGACTATGGCACAATTGTATCAACAACTACCCACGGATTCTGAGCGATATCGGAAGAAGAACCCTGGAGGGCCTTTCAGACTGCTTTCGGAGCATGATGAAAGCAGAATTGAACGCCTTCTTTCGAACTCGACGATGAGTCCCAACTGCTTGCGCAGGGAACTTTCGCTGTCGACGAGCAAAAGTACGGTTTGGAGAGCAGTTCAGACGCAAGAAAATTCCGTAGAAAATCAATGAAGCGTGTGCTTAAGACACACGGAACGGCACAAAGCGATACGCCTCCAGTTTGCTATCCAAATCCATCACAAGGAGTTGGTCAAAGGTAAGGCGATTTTGCTTCTAATTTTCTCCGTGGCCCCTAATCCAAACGCTTCAGGTGATCTGGAGCGACGAAAAAAGTTCAATTTGGAAAGACCCGGTGGTGGAAGAGGTTACTGGCGTGCTCTACGGAAACCACCGCGTGTCTTCTCCCGACGCAACATCGTCGGTTGATCGCTCATGGCTTCGGGTGCCTTCTGCGAATCTGGTCAACTCAAGCTTGCATTCGTTTCGTGTCGTATGAAATTCGAGGACTACCATAAGGTTCTAGAGAATCGTTTTCTGCCGTTTATCCGCCGGTATCAATGCGGGACCTTCACTTTTATGCACGACAATGCTGCTATTCATGGTAGTCCGTCGACGTCAGCATGGCTTGCAAGGAGCAAAACAGTGGTTCTCGGTTGGCCTGCGTGTTCACCTGATCTCAACCCTATGGAGGACCTCTGGGTCATCATTGTGCACAAAATTTACAGTTACGCTAAGTAGTGCGCCTCAATCGACGAGAAAGAGTCGATCACAAACGCCTCGGTGTCAGTGGAACGCACCATGATCAAAAATCTGGTCAGAGCATGCCAAAGCGATTAGTTGAAGTTATTTCGAATCAAGGAGAACATATGTACAGGTTACTAGATCGTTGATTATTGTTGGTTGTCCTAATAAAACTTTGATCACATTTGATGGACCTATACTTTTGAAACGGGTGTTTTTCAATCTTCGAGCTCCTAAAATTCGTGCGAAACCTGAATTCGCGTCTCCTGTCCTTCATAGAGATTTTTGAGGACGCTGATTTTATAGGTGACCACGGCACAATATTTGAGTCAGGGCATCACACAAAATTACGGAATTCATAGGTGGACCTATAGATATGAAACGCAGTGTATGGATATGGTCTGTGCACTCAATTTAGGAAGCCGCATCGCTGCCTGGCGTGAAAATCCGCGAGTTCGAAAAAAGAAGAGAAGATGGCCTTCAATTGAGTGATTTTGCACCCAATTATTGAATGCGGCTTCCTAACTGAGTGACACGAACGATACATGCTGAGCTTATTTGTTCGAATCTAAAGCCCACCAAACATATTTGAGGATGGCTTTCCACACCTATATCCTAAATAACTTTTCCCACCTGAGAAAAGTTGACTAAAGACGCGGAATGGCGCCCTTGTGAGCCTTGTGACCAAATCCTATGAGCGAAAGTGTGGAGTCCGTCCGAATGGGATTGTCCGCCCATGCGGTCAGCGTGCGCGTCAGACAGTCGTTGCAAAGGCGTTTGTTGTATGAGCCTGTCCATGGCGGTTAAAAACTGACCAAAATGTTGTTAGACATTCGTCTAACACTCCTGCTAACCCGTTTACGAATTTGGAAAATGCTTCCGTAGAAACCGCTCTACGGGCACGCCGACCGCGTAGGCGAACTCTCTCATTCGGACAGAAAATAATTTAGTTGCGTTGTTGAGGACAGTGTTCACGGTTAAAGGCAGTGGTTGCGATCAAATATGCTTGTCGTCTTTTTCTCTCCAAATCCTTTCCTGGGTCTCGAGTAGTAGGACCTATAAGAAAAAATCGCGAAAAAACCACTGTTTTGGGCCAAATTTGAAACCTGAACTTTCTTGTCTTTTGATGGTGGACGAGCCCACTCCACATCATCGGCATCGATGACCTCTTATATCAAGAACATCAGCTAGCTTGAAATTGAATGTCAATCAATGAACCTTAGAATTTGTGTACACATCTAGTCAAAACATTGACTGAAGTGATGCTTTCATTATTCAACTGTTTTTATTCGTTAAATTTGCATTTATTTCGTCCTCTGAATGTCGATGATTTTTGACTGCTCGACATGAGACTGCGATCTGTTTCGTCATCGCTGTGCACGTGTGCACGAACTGGCTTCTTTGGGCCTAGAAACTCTAATTCTAGACCGTTTTCCACCGCGCTACCTTCATAGTTTTTCAGCTGTTTTGATATAAGCTGATTTTTGTAGTTTTTTCGATAACGATTTTCATCGTGACCACTGCCTTTAAAACGGTTGTCATTATCCTGACGAGGAGGTAGATCTGACCATCGTGAAGATGGAATTGAGAGAGATTCCATGAGTGCTTGTTTTGCCGCCTTTTATTTACTCTCAACGTAGTTGGCAGTTACTTAAAGCGACTGGTACGTACCTTAGAGGCAGTGTTCACGATGAATGAGCCGCCCGTTTCTTCGCAGGAACGTGAGCTTTGGTTCCCACTAACAGGAGTAGGAGCGGAAGTACGACGGAAATTGGTTGATAATCTCGTGGGTCAGCCAACTCATTGAATCACCCCTGCCCGCACCATGAAACCGTTGTTCATTGCTCGTTCCACCTAAGGATCAGTTGCCGAATTTTCGAATACTCTTTATCCCTGAAAATTCCGATATCCAAACATGAGTATTTAACCATCTTATTTTCAGAGTTTTTGGTACAAACAGGAAACAAGGTCTTCAACCTGAGAATGTTGAAGCATGAAACCATTTGCAACATTTGGTTTGACGTTTTGTCACACTGCGCAAAACACACCAACAGGCGCAAATAAAAATTTGAGAGCTTTTTATAAAGTTTTTCTCCAATACTTGAGGGTTTTATGTGCCCCCACTACCAGGCCGTCCAATAATTCCTGTCCGAAAATTTTCAAATTTCTGTAATTTTGCTTAGAAGTGTTATAATATCAGGCAAGTGTAAGAACCTTCTAGAAGGTTTTCCAATTTTCTACGCTAGGGGTATATAAGGCGCAGTCGCCGCGTCTAGCTACCAGTACAAGCTAAAATGGACCAAGGTCGAATTCGTACGTTCGTGTACTTTGAGTGGCTGCTGGGCAACGACACGGGCACCGCGGTCGCCAACATCTGCAGAGCGTGCGAGGAGGATGCAGTGTCCCAACGCACAGTCAGCCGCTGGTTCAATCGTTTCGAAAGCGGCGACACGAGCCTCGAGGACAGGGAGGACAGCGGGAGGCCTTCTACGGTGGATGATGACGAAGTCCGTCGCTGTATCAAGGGAGAAGCCGGAAGCCACCACCAGTGAACTGGTGACGACGCTCGGCTGCAGCAAGTCCACCATCCACAATCGACTCAACTTACTCGGCTACCACAAAGTTCTGGCCCGTTGGATCCCCCACCGTCTGACGGACGCCAACAAGCAGAGCCGCGTGAACGTCTGCCAGTTCCTCCTCCTTCGTCCGCATCGCAAGGAGGTTTCTCGAGGACCTGGTCACTGGGGATGAGAGCTGGCCCCCCTCCGACAACGTCGCCCGCCGTGTCGTCTGGACCCCGCGCGGAGAAGAGCCGCCGACGACGCCGAAAGCCGACCTGCACCCGCTGAACATCATGCTCTGCTGCTGGTGCGACACCAATGGCATGCTGTATTTCGAGCTGCTCCCGCAAGGCAGGACGGTCACCGCCTCCATCTACACCGATCGGCTTGAGAAACTAGCCGCCGCCATCCGAGAAAAGCGTCCCCCGACGGGCCTCAGTCCACCTGCTGCACGTCAACGCGCGCCCCACGTGGCGAAGGAGACCCAGCAGAAGTTGGCGACGCTCGGCTGGGAGAGGGTTGCCCATGCGCCGTATTCTTCGGACCTCGCCACCTCCGACTACCACTTGTTCCGCCCGCTGAAGCACCATTTGGCCGGCAGAAAATTCACCAACTACGACAACCTCAAATCCGACATCGCGGAATTCTTAAAGTCGCAGCCCCCGGAGTTGTGGGCGAAGAGCATCGGCGACCTGCCCAACCGATGGGCCACTGTTGTGGATAACTGTGGTGATTATATTGTTGAATAGACTTGTTTTTCAATTAAGTTGAAAAAAATTCAAAATGGTGAAATTTTCGGACAAGAATTATTGGACAACCTGGTATTTTTATTTTGTGAACTTGCTCACTCAAAAACAGAAAATTAGAGTACGCTTTTCTCAGAGGCAAACTGAAGGGCGGCAAAACAAGCAGTAATAAAAATCGCGATGGTTGGGGGTCAGGCGGACACCCAGTATTTACGTAACAACTATGAGTTTCGAGTTTTCGACTAGAAAGAAGACGTAACGGGATCCTCGTGATACTCAAAGGCAGTGTTTACGATGAGAATCGTTTCTCAGCTTTTTGCCTATCTTGAATACGGTCCCATGCTGATTCCAGTGATGTTTTTGGAATCGTACAAGACCTTCATGGAAACGGAGTTATGGTCCCTCAAAAAATTGAGCTAAGGAAGCATGGTGGACGAGTTGTCCGAGGCTTGTAACTCCGGGTTTTGCAGACGATGTATGCGAGAAGCTGAGATGGAATGAATGAATGGAAAAAATGGAGGCATTGATCGGAAATCGTGACTCATTTCACAATCTCGAGCATTCATTTTGTTCACGTCGGTGGGCGTGGAAAGTGCATCTGGGGTGTGACGAGCTGACGGGTGTCCAACGTTGGGGCCGTAGGGACCGTTCCGAACTCATTTTCTTAGTTTTTTCAACGCCAGGGTTGCGCAAGGCCCCGCAGCTGCCGATCTCCACCAAAAAAAAAACAGACATGGTTTTTATCGTGGACACTGCTTTTAAGGCATCAGTTTTCCAGGATTCAAAAGGAATTTTGTTTGTGAAATACTTGCGAACTGGTAAAACAATTAATTAGGATAGTTTTTTCGATGGTTTTTCGTGGACACTGCCTTTAAGGACTGTGTAACCAGCAATTCAGGTCCGCAACATGAGTCTCATTTTACCTTTGTGCCATGTTTCTTGTCATAACTCTACACCTCTCGCAGGTATGCTTCAAGTATTCTAAATCCATGTGTGCATATACAGAATGCTCTAGAGCGAGATCAATTTAGGTGCGTCAGACTCTGAGGCTGCACGTTCTTCCACGTTGAGCGCGTGCTCGTGGGGAGCAGATTAGAATATTTAACCTTTCACAAACGAATTGGACTGCATGGAGAAGTGCTACGAGGAGCCGAAATGCGTTAAGTGCAAGTTCAACCCGTGGAAAGGAGTGAGTATGATCAACACTAAATGCTCGTATGTTGGGTGTGCAGTGATTCTGGGAACCAGCTTTCAGATATGCAGACTGTATCCCGATGGTAAGAACGTAGACTCAATACAAGAGAATCGAACTCTGTATCTCCTCGACCGCGAGGAAAACAGGTCAGACTGCAACACTCTGGACGAAATTAGGGCCTCCTCGCTCCAGACCACTTCACCACCGTCGTCGACCCCTCTGAACTGACGACCTAGGTACTTCCTGCCGCGCCATAGCGGCTTCTTTGAATCAATGTAGTCAGAATATTGTGAAGGACGTAGAAAATAAAGCCGTATCCAAATTTGTGTCAAGCTCAATTCCTCAACCACAAAGAAGGACAGTTTTTCCACGTTTTAGCACTACAAAATCCACAGTGGAGGACCGGAATTTGTTGCTCGCCCGACTTCATGGTGACGTTAGACCGGTGGTAGCTCTGCAATTCACGTTGGAAAGTAGTAATGTGGCTCCCGGAAAACTGTTGCGAGCATTCTGGCTCGCTGAGAGGTTTATTCGTGGTGGATTGTCATACAGTGCGGTGCAAAAGTATAGGTCCACTCTAATTTTTCGCATTCAAGAGACCAAGCCCTAGACTTCGCAGTACGAGAACAGTACCAATGGATTCAGCAGTGCTGAAAACCCTTGCAGGCAGTGTTCCAGAACAATCAGGTAATTGGTTAGAAATACTGCTTCTTTTGGGAAAAAGTGCTCAGCTTAAGCGGTGCAAAGTATAGGTCCACCCCAATCTTTTTACTTCAACGGATTTTCCCGTTTCAGGTTAGGTATAAGTTTGTCACCCAGTGACATAGAGACATTTTCTAAGATTGCTCCAAGTGATGCCGAGGGGATGAAGCTTTCTGCTGCTGAGCAAGCTCAAGTGGACGCCCTACATTTAGCACGTAACTCCAACAGAAGGATTGCGTCGCAACTGGAAGACACCACAACTGCATCAAAAGACACTTGAAGAATCCGATGCAGTACAAGAAGAAGAAAGAAGCTGGTCGACCGAAAGCTTTCGAGGCGCGAGGAGATCCTATTGCTCGTGAAGCATCGAACAGCACGCAGTCCTCAAACGGCATTAGAGGAACTATGGATCTTCCGGTCTCGAAATGGACGGTACTCTGGTCTCTCCACCGCTGTCCGCACATTATCGGTAAAGTTATGAGACCTGCACCCCGCCTAAAACCCTTTCACAAGTCGGCGAGGTTGCGTTTTGCTCGTATCAACATGGCCACAAAATGGAGAGAGGTAGGTTGCAACAGCCTTGGTCGGGAAGTTTGAAAAGTTACTACTTCTGCATTCCAGGTCGTATTTTCTGACGAGAAAAAAATGGAATTCGGATGGCCCAATTGGTAGAACCCACTACTGGAGGGATCTGCGGAGAGAAAAACGGGTATTCTCGAAGCGCAATTTTAGAAGGCGGCAGTCTGATGGTCTAGGCTGTTTTCTGTGGTGACGGACGTGTTGCATGGCTTCGTTTCGTGCAGGATGAACAGCCTGGACTCCCAAAAAGTGCTTCGTGACCATCTACTTCCATATCTAAGAGGATATCGACGACTAGATCTTGTTTTTCAACATGACAATGCGTCAATCCACACATAGCAATAAACTTTTACATGGCTAGAGGCGCACAACGTGACCGTTGTGGAATGACCCGCATGTTTTCCCCGATCTGAATCAATGGAGAACTTGTGGGGAATTCTTGTGCGGAAGGTGTATAAGAATGGCACCACCTTTTCCTCGATTTCTGATCTGAAGATTGCAATTCTAGAAGCATGGGCGAGTATAGACCAAATTGTCGCGACAGTTCACGACATTTCAAACGTTCGTCGTTCGCGCAGCTTCTTCAATGGCCGCCCTGTGCAATGCGATACAGTACTATCAACGATCAATTTTGGGCCCGATTGGCACTCCCGCACCAATCTCCGACTGCTGCTCCGACCCCACACGTCGTCTGTTTTCCCCCTTTCAATCCGAGAGTGAGACCGCTTTTATTGGGGAAAATAAACATATATTTCAACTTCACATTCTATACCACATTGAGCTATCGTGTCAACATGGTGCATCGGCACAATAGGTCGATCGCCGCTCCAGTGCTGATTCTTACTGAATTCCACTAACTCACTATTTTCCTAAAATTCACTTATTTGCTAATAGTTCATTCACTATTACCATTGCCTTGTAACGCTATTAGAATAGTGTCGTCATCCCCTTATACTATCAACCCTAGTTCTCGCTGTGGTGTGTTTCGATCTGTCAACAAATGGACCGGCTGGGGTGGCAAGGGGGCTGGCTATTGGGTAAAACACGTGCCTCACATGGGCAGCGAGGCCAGACTAGCTGAGAACTGAATCAGTTTCGGTCAGTTCGTGTTGATTCAATACATTGGGCGTCGCTCGTGGAGCTGCGAGGAGGGTCCGAGCAGCCGGGATGGCTCGGGGCCAGGGATGCAGCCGGGATGGCCCCCGGAGTCGTAGACTCTCAGCAACGGGCACGCCAGTTGTAGCGAGACGCTAACTTGTTCGATGAAGGCGTCTGATTGAAAGCCGGTAATATTACGGAAAGGGTTCGCGACACTCTCCTCTTATATGTAAATAAAAAAAAAATCACTTGAATAGTCCATTTCGTCACTATGTTCCCCTCCACTTCAGCCTCTAGTCGTGTAGCCAAAAGAAAAAAGAATGGTTGAGTTATGCATGCTTCAGCTGTCTCTTAAATTCTTTCGATTTTAGAAGCTTTGGGTTGGACTTTTCACTTTGGGTTGGACAGTACCACCTCCTGTCAGAGTTATCAAATCCGGGAAAATGGCTACCATACGCAGCTGTAAGGCTCAAATCACTCGCTCTTCTGAATACTCTCAAACACGCTATTGAAGAGTTAGATCCTCATTTGTTCCTTGATGACTGCGACCATTCGCAGCATCTGCCACCTAACGAGCGCCTGGGCAAATTAAAAAGGAGTCGAAAAGAGGGCAGAGATCGCAGAATCGAAAGCCAACATTGAGAGACTCTTAGAGTAACGCTAAAGAATAAGTTTCGATGTCACGCCACTCAACTTGGCCAAGAGCGCGCAGGTGCCAGATTCGCCTTCTCTAGAGATCTGAGGATCAAAGATTCTCATGGTGGGAGAAATAACCCAGAGGCGATGGAGTTTTAGAAGAGAGAGCGGACAGAAACTTCCTTGTCCAAAAATGGCTGCTCGTATTAGCAAGTTGGAAATTCTTGAAGAAAGCTTGGTCAGAGGAAATCGCAGGGGCCGGTATGAGGCAAAAACTAAAATACTGTGGAAAACGCCTCGCTTTCGTCTGTCACCAGGATTTGAATCCCCTGTCTCGCTCAACCTCCTTCTACACCTAATGCACTATGTCACGTGTGCCTACTGATCTCACACATCTTGTGGTCCTCGTAATGATATTCCCAGGGAACTCCTAGGCAGTTTTAGAGTTACGGATTTGGCTAATACGCCTCCTATTGAGGAAGTAACTAATGTTTTGCTCTGCACAAATTCGAAAATTGGAAGTGGAGCCATATTACGGGAAACAACAATCACTCCACTGCTCGTAAGTCTCGTCCATCCTCGTCGCGTAAGTCTCTCGTCCCTTCGCTCAGTCTCGCTCTCACGTCACAGCTCTCGCGCCGCCGCTCACCGTCGCGAAGAGCTCCCCAGGCTGGATCCACGATCCAGGAAGCAGCTGTGTCGCCAAGCCCCCCACTCCTAACTACAAGGGCTGCATCTTCTGCGGCAGTAGGCTGCACTATACGGACTCTATGTAGGAAAATCTCGCAAACTCTCTGTGCGGGCAGAGCTACCTTTGCTAAAGGAGGTCGCTGCATCAAATGCCTTAGTCGCCACAGAAGCTGGCGAGTGTAAACTTGAACGAAGCTGGTGTTTGTACTGTCACTCCATACTCCCACCATCAGGCGCTTTGCCCAGTGAAGGTGAAGTCATCGATAACGACATCAAGCGATCCGCTAGAAAAGAGTTTTATGTTGCCATAAGAGAACGCTCAGAGGATTCCCTACGCCTCTTTATCAAGCTCGAAAAAGGGCTCGACATGACGAGGACGATAACTGAATTAGTATGGGGTGATAGATTACTTACAAAGGTGTTCCTCTAATAGTTTCTGTTTGGTTCTTGTTGATTTCCAGAAGTAACATGAACTTACTTCCAGTTTCTCGTTACGCCTTACAAGTACGCTCTCACATTCCAAAGCAAAACTTGCTTTCAGAAAGAGCACGGGAAGTTTCGAGGAGATCTGGCCGACTTCATTACTGCTACGCCTAGCTCCAGTTTCATGGACGCCAACTCTGATCACGCCTAACGAATCATCGGACACTTACTCACGCCTAGAATCGTGGTGGGAGACCACGTCGCTTACTCCGCCAATTTCGCCTCAGTTTTTGCTCCATGAGGCTTACCCTTTTGAGGCCTTACCTTGATGAAAATCTCCTTTGAGGATAAGGCACCCAAATCACAAAGGTGCGCAAAAAGCACTGAGTAGGAAATTGCCACGTTTGCTCATCTGTGAGGACCTGTTCGACTGAATCACATGATCCGATTTCTCTCGCCACAATCATACCGCGGTTATTTCCTGCCAGCCTCCTCGAAGAACATTTGAAAAATTGTGTGTATTGTTCAGTATTTGTTGATTTATGTTGTTATTTGTTAATTCGGTTTTATCACAGGCTGCCCCTTTAGGGATTACCTTTTTGTTTATTTTGCTTAGCTAACAAATACACTCCTCGGTTGAATGCCTCATCATCATCGTGGGCAATGGTGCTTTCATGTCAACGTCTGCCAGTTTTCTCGCCCGAGTGTCGCGACAGTTGTTCACGACATTTCGAAACGTTCGTCTGCCGTTCGCGCCTTCTTCAATGGCCGCCCGTATGCGATATGAAAGTTACTATCAACGATCAATTTTGGGCCCGATTGGCACTTCCGCACCAAATCTCCGACTGCTGCTCCGACCCCACACGTCGTCTGTTTTCCCCCTTTCAATCGGAGGACCCTTTTGTTGGAGGAAAATAAACATATATTTCAACTTCATTTCCTACCACACATTGAGCTCATCGTTGTCAACACAAATAAGTGATCGATAATCTAATTAAAAGTATATTTAATAGGATTTTTGATGTTTGTGTAAATAAAGGAGGCCCCATTGCCTATTTATTATGTTTTATTTGCTGTTGAAGTTTGGATAAATGATTATTTTCGCAGCTGGACCTATACTTTTGCACCGCTTAAGATGAGCGTTTTTTTCCCAAGACAAGCAGTACCTCTTAACCAATGAATTGATTTGTTCCAGGAACATTGTCTACAAGTGTTTTCCAGCACTCCTGAATCCATTGGTGCTATTCTCGTATTTCGGGAAATCTAAGGCTTCTGTTCTCTTGAATGAGAACATTAGGGTGGACCTATACTTCTGCACCGCACTGTACAGTGTAGACCACAGCGAACGAAGGCGCAGATTCAGCCGGAAAAACTACTCTTTTCCATTGAGGTGGAGTGAGGTGAAGATGCTCCGACATCCACACTAGCCTCGGTCCTCCTTGATTCTTGCGCTGTGTTTCCATCGGAAGCCATTCGATGGGACGACGTGCCAAAGGCTCCAGAGTCAGTGTGTCAACAATTGGAGTATTTGAATGATACCTGAGAAACATCTATAAGAACTCTCCAAAAAAATGAACCCACAATATGACCGGTGTTTCATAATATTCCTTCCAGATTTCCTATAATGTCTTGTGCGTTGAGCTTCCAGAATACAGTGCGTTCAGAAAGTATATAGGGGCACCCCCGAAAATCGAGGTTTCCAATAAAACTTTGTGTTTGGTGATCAATAAGTGATCATCAATGAATTCAGCATCATGTGGAAAACCTATGTTTAATTATTTATATAACAATTGTGATATTTGTAAGATTTTTATCTAAACTTTTAGAATTTTTCGCCGATTCAGAAAGTATAGCGACACCCTTCTAAAATTCAGATTTTTAATCCGAACAAAATTTCCCAGGTTGCAAAGTTCGCCACATAAACTCAAGATGAGTACATGTGATATCTTTATTCCTGAAATGGCCCGTGGTACTGCTCTAACTCACTCCTGAACCAAGCTCAAATTGGTGCGCTTAGCGTTGTCGGGTTGAGCCAACGTCCAATCGCTACCCAGCTCCGGAAGATCTGTCAACTTTATCAACCAGTTCCTGCGAGATCCAGATTCCTTACGGTACTGCAAAAACGTACTGGACGGCCGAAGAAGATCAGCAATCAAGATTCGCGGAGAATTATTCGGCTCTGTCTACATGTAGCACACTGTCGCTGAACCAGATTGAAGTCTGAATTATCGCTCAGTGTTTCTGGAAAACGACGAGTCTGGAACACCATAAATGGCGATAAAAACATTTTGTCCGGGACAAGTGATGAAGAAGGCCCTGTCGTTATCTGCGGGAACCATAAAGAGGCTCGACTTGAATTTGCAAAGAGGAACATGGCAACTGATTGGGCAAAGGTAAGGCAGTCTCATAAAATCCGGAAAGAAAATCGATAAATGACGCAAAAATATTTAGGTCATCTCTTCCGACGAGAAGGAATTTAATCTTGACGGACCGGATGGTGCTGGGATCCTACTGGCGAGATCTGCGCAAGGAACCATTGATTTTCAGCAGATGGAATTTTTGGCTTGTGGCTCGCTGATGTGTTGGGGAGCATTCAGTAGCGAAGGTGTTTTTTGAGTTGGCCTTCACTTCTTGTCGCATGAACTCGGAGGAATATCAAGAAATTGTTCGCACACATCTACTGTCATTTTTGTCCGGAACACGACGTCAGCGTTTCACTTTCAAGCAAAGACAACGCAGCGGTACATGTGTCCAGGTCCACAAAAACCTGGTTTCTACGTCATCGAATCCGTTTGTTGGAATGGCCCGCGTATAGTCGGGAGATTGATACCCGATAGAGATTATCTGAGGGCATACCTGTGCGCCCAGGTTTATGCCCAACAATAAGCTTAGTACAAAACGGTAGATGAGCTGAAGGTCATGCTTCTTCCTCCTCGAAGCGTGGACCAATCTGGATGAAAACGTATTCATCGCCCAATTTGATCAATTCTATGCCAAAGAGAAATTTTTGAGATCATTGCTAATGGTGGTGCAGATATTTCATTTTAGATTGTATGTTTAATTCTTTCTTTTTTCAATATTTTTTTGTTTTTATTATTTGTGTCCCTATACTTTTCTGGACGGCAGAAAAAATCTGAAATTTGAAATAAATTCTTGTAAAATCAACTCAGCTGTTATTGAAATGAACAAATAGAAATTTTTCACCTTGTTGAATTTAGACTCTATGAAGGCCAGTATTGATAGCCAAATAAAACATGATTTTTAAAACCTTGATTTTCAGAGGGTGTCCTATACTTTCTAGAACGCACTGTATTGTTTAATGTGCGTGTGGTATGATATCATACAGTAATTGATCTCTCATCTGCAGAAGTCTTTCTTAAGATTCTAATACTCCAATAGATGACTAGTTTTAGCCTTCAAAAGAAATTTTTATACAGCTTTGTATTGTGATTCCCTAACACTTTTGCAAGAATGGCTTCTGATAGGCCCCTTTCAGGACCTCATATGAGAGATCTTTGATCACTATGTGACAATTTTCTACTTCTTAATGAGCTACCAATCCAGTAAAATACAAAAATCACCAAGAAGAAAATATCAAAAACGACGAGGAAAGTGGATATGAGTTTGAGTACAGAGACAAAAAAGTCGCATGATGGTGCCAATATTCACAAAATAATCTTACTCCATCCATGTACACTCTCCCGGAGGGAGACTTGGCCACTCTGGCGCTTTTAGGATTTTCGAATATGGAAATAAGAAGCAAATCAGCAGCAGCTTCAAAGGATTTCCGGATCTTAATTTTCAGATTATTGTTCAATGATTTTGATGATTTCGGAAATTCAATAATTTTACTACACTCATTCCTGAAGTATGCACCAGAGATTGTTATGATATGATGCAGAACATCCACTTGCCACCCACTTTCAACCAAATGTTTTTTAGAAATTTCATGTCCTTAACCTAGATTTCAAAAATCGTTACCTGTTCCACACCGATTTTCGCCCCCCCTGAGGAATCCCTGCCAGATTTTCTTCTTCCATACAATCAACGATCCTTCAAATGGGTGGCCATCTCGAATTTTCAGTGTTATGATTAATAATGTGTCGGATGGTGGTGATCGTTAAATGGCGGATAATCACTTGCGGTTCGTTTACGGCTGTCGCGGCCGCTTTAGGTGTACTGCATTGCGTAATCGCCTTGAGAAACTCGAGAAGAACAATGGGCCTGCCCTGCTGCCATACAATAGAGCACCGGGTTGGGTGAGAAGCGGCTACATCTTTTTGGTCGGATTTGTGCCATTGGACTTTCAAAAGGTCAAGCTAGCCTACACCGGAATAAAATCTCACAGATCTCATCGGTAGCTCGCCTTCTTGGTGCGATGGTAGCTCCCTTTGCCGAAGAAAATCAAGTCAAACTTGACGGGTGTGGGTTTGGAAATTCTCTAGAAATAGAAAACGAATTACAGCAGAATTTGTGTCAAATTTAACTGAGCTTTTTGCTGCAAAATCAAAAAAGCTGTAGAAGTTGATCTAATCGATGTGACCTTCTTTTGACCCTAAAAATTCAATTCGGTCACTAACTTACTCACTGTAGAAAAAGATAAAAAACAACTTAGTTGCACTGCTGGCGCTGACCAATGAGATTCATGGTTTTGGCATTCCGGAAGGGGTTGTAGGCATAAAGGAAGGCATGTCATTTACTATAGTGACCGAATGTTGCAAAAAGTACCCTCAAAAACGTCAACTTTCCAAGAAAAACCCATTTTAAGGAACTTGAAAACATCATTTGAAGTTCGCGCCGGCATCAACTTAGGATAATTGCGCGGAGAACACGCAAGGAACAGTTTTTACAGAATCATTCCTTGGCGCAGCGTTGGAAGCGATTCACCTCAAGACGCCTAGATAAACACCGTCTGAAACAGAACCAAAAGAGTTACCAAACTTCTTTGCGTCCTTTGATATCAGCTGCTTCGATCGATGCCGAATGGGGAATCGACTTCGGCTTTGCTTCTTTGCGCCCTGATGACGTCTACGCCCGCCGGCAGCGACCACGAAGTTTTGATTTCCGCTTGCCATCAACAGGATCGACCCTAGGGCGCTATTCATACTACTCAACGCCGAAGCTCGGCACGCGCGTGCCGCGCTTGCTGAGACTATGAATACTCGGCGGCGACGCCATGGCGGAGCGGTGAAGCTGGAATGAATAGGACGATCGATAAATATTATCAGTGGATGAAAGCGCCACGGCGTTTCCGGTAGCAGTATCGAATACTGCAGCGGCGACGCCATGGCGGAGCAGGCGGAGCGTGACGCGCGTGCCGCGCTGGCGTAAATCAGTATGAATAGCGCCTAAGGCCGGGCCCCAAACCTGGGGAAGCCGTTTTTAATCTTTAAAAAATCATTAGAAGACGATTTTTGAAACTCCAAACTTTTCTGGTGACCTTGTCCTACTAGTCCGACTGCTCGCACAAACTGGAATTTAGTTTCCATCGCGTGCGATGCCTTTAAAGTGGAACTGCACTGCAAAACTGTGATTTTTATGAGGCTTGAACTTTTGCTGTGTCCACATATCTTCTGATCAGACCTGAGTCAAAGTTGCTACCCCACGGAGATCTTTGAAACTCACTTCATTTGACAAAGATTCGATAGCTTTAAAGGCACAGTTCAACCTCCACGATCAGTTTCTGTTTTTCTGCCTATATTGAACAGGGTCCACGCTGATTCCAATGATGTCTCTGGAATCGCTCAAGGCCCCCCTGGGGACGGAGTTATGTTCCTTCAAAAGTTGAGCAGCAGAAGCATGTGGTGGACCCAGGTTGTCCGAGGCCTATAACTTCCGTCATTTGCAACCGATGACCTGGTAGAGAGAGGCTGATAATAAAGGGAAGAACGGGCTATTGACCGACCGAAACGACAACTCATATCACCACTGTTGAGCTCGAAAGCTCGTAAAAGCGGCGTGCCAAAGTGGCACGACCCGACATGGGCGCCCATGGGGTGGCTTCCATCTATAATTCGCTTATTTGGAGGAATTGAGGCTCACTTGGCAAGTGATCATTATACGAGAACGGGTCTACTTCCCAATGCTGCTGAGAAATCATCCAGATTCGCTTTCCTGAAGCTTGGACTGTGCCTTTATTTCAGCCACAGTCCATACCTCTCGACTCAATTTTTTTGTTTTCCTGCTTATCATTGAAAAAGTTTTACACTGATCACAAAAATGTGGTCAGAATCGCTGAAAATACGGCTCTACAAACGGGTTCTTACCCCATCAAGATTCAGAATTTGAACGGCGAGAAGAAGATCACGGACAGAGTTGTCTCGGGCCATGTTTTTCTCTCGTTATTCGCAGTCTAATCACAATTGTTAATGCAGATTCAAAACAAAGTAACCAGACAGAAAACAAATGGAAGAACATAGATTTTGTTTCAAAACCAAATCAGTAGCTTCTCTTTCCTATCAGGACCAGAAGCTTGTCGGTGGGCGTCACACATTTAATTTTTGATATTATGGTCCGGTCGCCGCCTATAGCAGCCCTGCCTGGCGCGAAATCTCAATGCGTTGCTCAAAAAGCTAGAAAAATCTGGGAAAAAAAAAGTATGACCACGCCCCCTTGAAAGAAAAAATGGCCCAACGCCCACTGTGACAGTTTTCCCGACCTCACAAGCGAAGTATGCAAAGCGTAGGTCTGATCTGCCAGAACGACTAGTGTCTTTAGTATCTCTTGTGGCTCAATAGCAGTAAAACTGCGCAGTATCCCGCCGCGAGCCGCAGGTTCCAAGAAGTTACAAGCTTAAAAGCTCATTTTGTGTACTTTTGTACCTTCAAAAATCGCGTTATTCTTTGGGGAAATCCGGAAACGGACTTCATAAATCTGTTCAGCACGTCCAAAACTGCCCCCTGAGCAAATTCTGGATGAACGCACACATTTTCCGTACTTTGTCCAGACAACGCAGCGTTTTTGGACTTGTACGGATTTTCGGTGGGGCGCTTATTCCTTTCAATTGAAGGCTCTGGAAACACTAGCGAAAAATGTTCAGATTTGGCTTAGGAATTCTCCCAGGGGAGGTTGTTTGGGGCACTGATCACGAGATCTGTAATTTATTTTAGTCGATTTCCCAAAGAAAGTTTTCAGGCTAACGTTCAAAGCTTCCCAAGCGGGGAAAATTTCGAAGGAAGAAAACGCCACTTTCCCGAGATTTCCGGTTTTCTACGATAGATATGTCTCAAAATCATTCTCCTGTTGGGTTATTCGAATTAGCTTAACACGAATCTGAGAGTCCACGTTCAGATTTACAGTGGGTATATTCTGATAGTTTTGGCAAAATCTCAGATTTTACTCAAATTCGTATGCAGGGTTATTCAGAGGGTGAAGAATACGAATTTAACGTCCGTTTGTCAGATTTTCTCAAAACCACTGTAGGTGGGTTTTATTTAAATGACATGTTACCTACCGTAACCTCATTAGTAAACCTCAAAATTTCGAACAAATGAACTCCAGATTCGTGTTCGCCACACTAGATTGCCCTACATGAAACTTTTTGAGCTAAATCCGAGAAAATTTTTGAAACTCCAAAAAAAAACTTTTTCGCCAGGCTTAAAAAATGCTCATACCTTTTGGAACCTTTTCTGCTCATGACGGGATACTGTGCATTTTTACTATTGAGACAGAGGAGGTTCTAGCCATACTAGTCGTTTGTGGCTTAGATCCGAGCCCTGCACGCTTATCATACTTCCCATTGTGGCTCCAGTAGGAAAGAGGCGCGCAGAACGACTTTATTTAAAATCTATGTTCTTCGATTTGTTTTCCGGTCTGGCTTTATATTGTGGCCTGATTCAGAATAATGGCTGCGAATAACGAGAAAATGCACAGGCTCGAAGAGACAACTCGTCCGCGAATTTTCAGCCGTTCAAAATCGAAATTTTGTGAGTAGCGCTAACTTCAGTTCGCAGTGAGCTCTGAGGCGATTCTGAGAGAGCTTTCCATTGTGATCAGCGTGAAATTTTCTTCAAGATAGGCAGAAAATAACGACAATAGGATTCCGAACTTGGACTGTGGCTTTAGCTTGACTTTTTTTTTTTTTTTTTTTTTTTTTTTTGTGCGGACTTATCCTCCCTCTCTTTTTCATCTTGCCATGGAAGGATTCGAGACTCGTTTAACCTTTGCAAGGCGACAAATGGTCACAGGGCAACGCAACGATGCACCGTGCAAGCGAATAATCTGCGTAGCCGCGGTGATCGATTACGGTAGAGTAGATGAAAGGCGCCGCCGACCGAAACCGTACCCATCGGATCACGGTAGCTGGCAATCTCCTGCGTGAATGCGCGGATTTTTGAAATCACACAAACGCTTTTGATTTCGAACCGGGATGTAAACTGCTGCATTTCTTGTGCGGCCCTCTTGATTTTGATAGACATCTTCCAGAAACTACATCAGATTTTGACTCCAGTATCCTTTACTTTTTATTCTTAGATCCTATCCATAAATAGTCAAAGAAAGGTGTAGAATAGGGCGAATAGGCGCTATATTTTTGATTTTTTTTGAAGAATAGCCTGCTCATCCTGGTAGACCACTCTACTGATAAATACCATTTCAAAAACAGTTAAAGCCAGTGTTCACGATGTAAATATTTTTTCTGTTTCTCAGCTTTCTTGAAAACGCGGTCCCATGCTGATTTCAATTATGTCTCTGGAGATCCTTTCAAGACCTTACCTTCTGGGAACAGAGTCATGGTCCCTCAAAAATTCATCTAGGGAAGCATGGTGGACAGGTTGTCCCGACACTCATGTCACTTCCGTCTTTTGCAGCTGATGTATGCGAGCTGACTGACCTGAGTAAAGACAGAAGTTGAGGATGGAGAGCCTAATAACGGGGGCTATTGATTCAGAAACCATCGCTCATCTCACGATCTCGAGTTTTCATTTGTTTTTATGTCCAGAGAGGCTGGGGATTGCGCTTTTTTGGGGTTGCCTTTCCGCTGAAAAGGTTTAACTCCGAAGGCTCTTTCCAGGGCTCTTCTGGCTCGTTTTCGTAGCACTTCTTTCAACGTCAACGTTGAAGTATGCCCCCTCCACTACCCAATCCTAGTAGTATAGGTGTCTAAAAGAATTTTACCCTATTACGGACCGCAATTGTTTTCCTCCACATCGGCGCATCGTATACCTGTCCATACTTCCGGCTTTCCCATCGTGCTTGGGCTGGGTTGCACATTCGCCGCCAGCCATATCCATTGTCATCACTTGTGAACAGTCGTAAATCTACACCTTACCGCAAACATTTCGCCACAGGACACCCAAATGGTGCACAAGGCGCCTGTGGATGCTGGCAACGATCATGCAAACAGTAGATTTACAGCTCTATTGCCTTTTAGAAGATCTACTGCTCAAGGAGGAAATTCACTATGCACTATCTATTTATAAATCTTCTCGTCATATTAATCATTTATTTATTATGTCTTACTTATTTTCCAAAGAAATCAAATTCCTGACCCTCATCCAACCACTGTTTGGAACTCTAACGTTTCGAGCAAACTAACTGGGACTCAAAGTGAGTCTCAAACGTTTTATTGCGCTCAAATGGTCACAAACTCAGGGGTTTGAGTCGTAGAGTGTAATATATCACTTTGAGTTCACGACGGGATTTCCCAAAACTCGAAGCTGAACATCGGGTAGACAGAAATGTTTGAGGTTCGCAGCAGCTTCTCAGGAGATTGGAAGGTTCGGGAATAGTTCCCTTCTAAATCGTCTCGAATTTCAATCGAAGAGGTTTGGCTGTCCTAACCTGTCAGAAGTCCAAGGCACTAAACTTTTTATCGAAACTGTTCATCTATGCACTTTAGAGTAAAAAGTAAAGGGAAAGTGAAGTTGATCGTTACCTATCAAAGCGCAGTGTTCACGGAAGTGAAAACCTTATTCTGCTTTTTCGAAGTTTTTGGAGTAGAGTAAAGTCCACGATATGATAATAGCGAAAATTCCTCTACAAAACTCTATAATAACGGACAAAAAAACAGTCTTGAAGAATCTCCTGAATATTTAACTACGCCTGTTTGGTGCATTTGGCGCACTTTAGACTTTAGACAATCCAAACGTCCGAGACGATGTTGCGCTTCATGTTCAGGGCAAGTTACACTGTTTTCTCTTTTTAATACTAAAAATCTTTCAAAAACTCAATTGATTCAATGCACAACAGTGAATGTTATAATCGAATCTATCAAGATAAGGATTATTGAAAGGCAGTGTTCACGATAAGAATCACTTTTCTGGCTTCCCGCCTGTCTTAAGAAGACGGTCCCATGCTGATTGCAATGATGTTTCAGGAATCATGTAGAAGACGTTCTAGGAACAGGGCTGTAGTCCTCAAAAGTGTTAGACTAGGAGGCATGGTGGACGAGTTGTCCGGAGAGCTTATAACGCGTCTTTTTGCTTTAATGCATACAGGCTTTCCTGAGTAAAGAGAGAAGTTGGGAATCGAAGGGAAGAGCAGGGATATTGATCGGAAATCATCGCTCATCTCATAATCTCGGGTAATTCCTGTTTGTTCACGTCGGTGGGCGTGGAAAGTGCATCTGGGTGAGCCAGGCTGATTGTCCAACTTTGGGGCCGTAGGGGACTGTTCCGGGCTCATTTTTCTTAGTTTTTTCAACGTTAAGTTGCCCTAGGCCCGCAGTAGCTGCCGATCTCACCAAAAAATCAGTACTATGGTTTTATCATTGGACACTCGCCTCTAAGAACCTTGGGCAACTGTTCACTCGAGAACACAAAAAAATACGTCCGCAGAATATCTTTACGCTCTCTGGGTTAGTCTTTGCAATGTAGCCTGATGTTAGTGGTTATTGAGTTTAAACGAAGTCTCAGGATTAGTGCCTGCATTTTTGTGAACTCCCATAACGACCTCAAGATGGGACCCCTTGCATAAGCATTAGAAGAATCCAAGTTGAAGGCAGCGTCCGCATGAAAAACCTTATTTAGTTTTCTTTTCCCTCTTAATGAGTGTTTTAACAAGGTGGGAATGATTAAAGCGAAGCTTCAGGCCACATTGTCAACGTATTCCTCTCACTATACGGCACGTGAAAGCGGCTATGTGGGTCCCCAGCAGAACGCAGGGCCGTGCGGAAATCCTTTTCAAGATTCTCGGAAGCAAAACGGAAGAAAAATGGCTGAAAATCATGACGGAAACGGAAACGGAAGTGAACTAAAAATTATAGTATGATTAAATGGTAGGTTTCGTCGCTGCTCATGGCATGCAGATGTACTTTCATTCATTCATTTATTTTATCAATCATGAATAGAGGAACAGAAACATGAAAGTAATTAATATACATCCAGATTGACTAAAAGAAAAGAAGCTTGAAACAGAGCGTAAGCTTCTTGGACGCGAAAACAGATGCCTCTATTTGAAAGATCAACTGTTTTGAGTTCATAAGCTCTTCGAAAATCAGTAGCCATTCACTTATAGAAAAAATTGTGTCAGTAAGATCCGTAGCAGCCAACAGTTTGTGGGGTTCCCAAAGGGATGGCTGAGAAAATATATAGAAACAAATCGAGCTATCGAGAATTATTTTTCTGTTGCTCTTCAAGCAGCATGAATGAGCTTTCGTTGACACCTTCGTTAACATCACTTCCGCCAAATAGAGCGTTTGACCAGATTTGACCATTGAGCAGCTGTCTGTAGGATAACCCTGCAAGATCCGTACCAGCTGGTGAGAAACAGAATTTTGAGCGGATGCAGGGGCACCTCTTTGATCTATGTGCAGACTCTTGAAAGCACTTTGACTCGGGTTCCTACAGTATAAGCTATCACACTGGTCAAAATGGGATCATGGCGGATTGGCGTGACACGAGAACATGGATGATAACATTCACTCATCAGCACCGAAGCACAGCACTACTGAAAGGACTCTAGAAGTAGACTTGCTTCAAATTCAGTAATTGAAACTTTTGCTGAGGCATCTTTTGGATAAGGATAGAAATGGATCTTATTAGTTTGGAATACCCGCATAGCATTGGCTGCTGAAAGGATAATGGACTGCGGAGGAAGGTGGATTAAGTATTCAAACCATAACCAGTATCCTATTTGAACAACAGCAGACCTTGAACTCATTAAACACACGTTTTTCTGAGTTTGGCGGGCACCATAGAATCATACTTCGGTAAATGCAGAGCGCATGTATATCCTTTCAAGTATACAGGGCAATGGAATCAAGAGGAGAAAAATCAAGAAATTCCACGGGGAAATGTGTCGTCTGGCAACGTGAGCATGCCGTGCATTATCTGTTTTCTTCAGGCACTGTTAGTTTATATTGATAGTGATAGATAAACCATAAACGGATTTCCATTATAATAGTGACCCAGATAAGCCATGAGAACAAATTTAGCACTGCTGCTAACAAACGATCACACCACTTACTGTAAAAAATAATTGGGCACAAGATAACGAGTTTAGAACAAGTGTTGCACGAGTTTAAGAACTGCAGCAGCTTGTGATGTCAATCCATTCCTCAAGCACCAGTGGGGCTACGGTCTAAAACTGCAAGCTTGAGCCGAGTACAAATAGATTTAAAGCATAAGAAAGGAAAACGTGCTGCTGCTGCAGGTTCTCTAGTGAGCTGGAAATAAGTCGGCAGAATAGCTCCTCTCTTTTTAGAGTGCTGCTGATCTCTGTGATGTCATCGGAGTTTCTACATTCGACTGATTTTCCAGTGCGGTCGGTGTTTGTACGACGGCTGCAGGCACATACATATGGCACCTGCCACTGTTCCCGAGAGTTGTCCTTTTGAGGCCGATCTCAGAAGGTAATCTCAAGTATTCAAGTTTTCCGGATATCAATTTTGGATGCCGAAAGAATGGTCTTACTGCGCATCACGGAGAAAGATTTCGGCGTAGGCGACCGAGGCGAGAGATGATGCTTTGTTGCGTGCCTTGGCGAGGTTGGCGTCCTTGCTGCGAGTATTACAGGATCGCTGCTTTCTGGCTCCGGTAGGAAGAAGGTAGTGGCCCAAAGACTCTTTTATTTGAGATAACGATACTGCTGCTAGCGCTTACATGCAATGAGGGGTCGCATTCCCGGGCCGACATCGAGGTTGAACCCCTCGTAGGCAGCAGCAGGTGTTACTAACCGCAGCACAAGCTGCCGATGAGAAGTAGTCAAGAACCCCACATGCGTTGGCGGCACGTGCTGCTGAAAATGAGGAGTTGGGGGCTATAGCATTACAAATTCTATGGCGCTGAAGCTGAACCCCGCGAGGTACGTCGGTAGCTAGAGAGACGAAGGGGAAAGGTTTCTACCTCTCTGATCCACTTAAATCGGAGGACTCGATTGTAACGAAAACGCTGATATTGCTGCATGAAAAGGGTAATGGCTAGAGCAACAGTTCAGCGCTTCGAAAAACTGTGTTAAAGAGTTGTAGAAGCAAACTGTAGTGGTTCTCAACTGAGATGAGACTGATAACCACGGTTCGGCTTTGCAACATAACGCCACTTTACTCACCCGCGCAAGCAGCGCCCAAAGTATGCCTTCTGTAGCCGCCAAAGTCAAACCCACGTTTGAATCGTCTCGGAGCTCAGCCTTCAAGGAAGGGTGGAGGGGGCGTATATCGATGCGACGGTTGGAAGAGGTGGGTTGATCCAAAAGCAATCGGGATTGAACTAAGCTGCTTGATGATTGCAGGTGTACCGCGGCTTTGTGTGCTGGGAGGCGATGACCAATCACCTTGTATTTTTATTTGCATATTCCGTTTCCGGGTTTAAGAACCCGGAAACGGATCAGTGTTCAAAAGTGCCGAAAATACGGAAACGGAATCGCTAAGCGGAACAGTTCCGCACAGCCCTGGTCCCCAGGTTCTGGAGTCGATCATCTACCACGAGGAACAGAAGCCTTGCGACGATTCAAAGCAATTCAAAAATTATTATTCTTTATTTCCGGTACCTCATTGGCAGTCAACGTCCGTATCTGAGGCTTCCTATTTCTAGAAGAGGCTTCGAAAATGAAAGCAAGAAGAAGCAAAAGAGAATCCGCTGTCGAGGTCACGATATACAGCAGTCCAAAATCGAATGCATATACATACGTAATCGAATATACGTGACCAGTGATGTGCCTTATAACGTCGGCGTGTTAAAGGCAGTGCTGAGGATCGAAAAATCTCTAGTTTTTTTTTGTCAGAAAGAGTGAGCTTTGGGACCTTCCACAGTCAGGAACAGTGAAAAAGAATCGCGAATAAGCATCACGATAGGGTGAAAATCGCGTGTACCATTGTGCCCATGAGCCAAATACCCACGCCTCCCAAACTAATCCTTTCTGAAGAAGCTCGAACACGTAAACAGCCTGAGTCAACAAGGTAATGGCTTCGATAACTAGCGTTGAATCGATGGATCACGTTATCAAATGAGAGAACTTCGATTCCTACATCGGTCAATCGTTACTTTCTCAAAAATATTACGTCACACATGAGGTCCAGCTTAGACGGAAAAAAGTGCCTACTCGTCACAACCTGCAGTTCTTCCTGGCGCTGCTGAGTTATGGCCGCCTGAAGCTGGTGTGAAGTCAGTCATCTAACACTTCTGGGTCGGTCATCTAGCACTTTATCGTCGAGTGTTGATCCCAACCGGCAAACAACGCCGAAAGTTTTCATGGCACAAACTCCTCATGCAGAAAAACATCAAAACGATTTTGGCGCGAAATTCAAATTCAATTTGATGCATTCGCACTGGTTTCTCTTAACAATGAAGGGTTTCCGAGAAGCTTTCGACATTTCCATTCACTAAAAAGCCAAGCTCTAAAAACATGAAAAAATAATATATATATGGTTTTCTACATTAGTTTGATTTAGTTCGTTAATTGTTGTACTGAAAAGCATAATACCCAGTTGATGTTGGAGCTCGGACGGGTTTGTTGATTTTTACTGTCGCAAGGCAATATTTTTGAAAATTTCTGATGATAATACAAATTCCAACGTGTTAACGCACTATTTTGGAAAATTAACGATTAACGTTAGACAGAAAAAAAATAATTTGTTGAAGCGCACTCTTGGTACGTTAAAAGCAACGGAAGCAAAGCCGCTGGTCCTGAGCGAAAAGTTCGAAGCCCTCAATTAGGAAAGATTTTCAGCGCAAGTCACAGGTCATCCTCAACAAGTCTCAAATCAAACTTCTAAACTGGTTGAATACTAACCATCTACACTTCCGAGGTTATCATCCTTGAGCGGAGGTTGTAGTGATGTAGCGGTGCTTCAGATGGTTACCCACCAATCAGTTGGTTGCATAACTGACCGGTCAGCAGCAATTCGTTTACCTTGCTTTTCCGCCCTCCGCCCCTCTATCACTATTTTCCTTACTTCTTCGAACAAGGTTGACAAAATGCCTCAATCACGCATTACCCATGGTTCTCAGCATGTG